>MU385855.1:0-560364 GCA_022497145.1 Rostrohypoxylon terebratum
TCATTAAGTATTTTGCTATTCATCTGCAATTTTGCTAATTAAAGCGCAGTACCCGTTAGGGTACGACGGCGAGCTTTGCGTAGCCAGTACTAATACCTATGTAGGTCCTAGTACGCACAGCACATACCCCTGTCAACTTTTAGGAAGCTTCAACCTCCATGTGCGTTGTAGTTACTTCCTCTTGATGAGGCCTGCTGAAGTTTACATGCGCATCCATACCTAGGACCTAGGTACCTATACCTAATATTAAACACCTTACTTTTTTTCTTATTTTTACATTTACAAAACCATCCAACCACTATCATCCACACATGCACATAAATTCAAGATATCTTGTTTGAGTACCTAGCCTCGAATGAGCTGAGTCGGCCTCTAGCGCCACGACACATAAAAAAAACGACCTGTAATAATTTATGTTAACCCCCTCCCAGCTCACTTTCGGCGGAAATGTTCCCTCCTCCGTTATCTAATACCTGGTCCAGAGGTTACCTATGGATATTATTGTGAGCTTTCATTGAGGTTACCTACTGTCTTAAAGTCTGCCTTACCTATCGCTCAAGGCTGTAGATTCTCCACGATGTAGGCGCAGCCTACATTTGAAACAAGCAGGCCTCGTTGACCTACCGAATATTGAGATGAGAGTTACCAACTGCAGCGTCTTCCTAGTAAAGAAACATCAAAATTGAGGGGTTCGGTAGCGTTTACAGCTCAACATAACTTATCTATTGGCTGTAGGCTGGCTACCTGCCGGCTACCTGCATGATCAACCGGAGGTTACTTCAGGAGGCCTTGGAGCCTCGTAGTCAGCACTTGGCACTGGCCTGCCACGACCTCGGTCTTTCTCCTTAGGACCTTAAGGCTTAAGCCTTAGGTAGACCGTCAACCGTACCAACAGAAACCGGATATCACGATAGCACCTAGCAATATCCATGGATGTCAAAATGGAAGCATCTCTTCTCTCCTACGCCGGTTTCATGGGTAGTGAGATTTCGGCGGTTCTTGTCCACTGGTCGTTCTGGGCCCAGGTACTCCCCAACCAACATATCCCCTACCGTTTGTACAGTCACACGAGCTCTTTGTATTACCTAGGACCTCCAGCTAGTAGGCATCAAAGATGATAGAATGTTATTGGCTTCCAACTTGGCAGCATCTGATTGTGTTCCCTAGTACCCTGAGACTGCATTGCGGTTTCTCGCAGTAGAACGGGGCGTGTTAATATCATCCATGGATGGGATGGATGGGATGGATGGGATGAAGAATAGGTAGGTACTCATACCTGAAAGCGTGGCCGCCTGTGGCCCAAAGATGCCTGACGTCCCTCGTTCCCCGTACTCAAACAGCAGGCTACTATGTACCAGTTTTTACACTTAATCCTCGCGTTCCTTCTTGCCTACCTACCTAACTTATCCTTAAAGCTCCTACTACATCCTATCCATTTCTTTGATCTTTAATCGTAAGAACATTTCTTGGTAATTCCAGAAACTCCAAGAACCGACATTGACACTGAATTATGTTATGGTATCATCCTCTCAGAATTGTGCTAATCTCACAAATCTAGTCATCTTCTACTTAAGTCTTACATTGTCAACTACTTACGTGAAGTACCTACCTCGGTAGTAGTCAGGTAGCTACCTAATCTAACTCAACATACTACGGAAATGGACCGGTGAGGAATTTTCATAATTAATTGCTGCAACGTTTCGGGATGGCGCTTGTGGCGTACTCGCTCCAGTTTCCCAATTTCCGTTTGATTGCTGACATATCTCTAGGGGACGGCGCGGGCCAAAGCCCAAACAGCCATGCCGTCATTTTGCTCAGTCCGGCAGATGTAAATATGGAGCAGGATGCAAATTCTCGCACGACGTCTCGCCATCCCAAGCAAGCTCGCCCCAAGCAAGTTCGTCCCGAGCATGGACACAGCGTAGGAATCAGGAGACGGCGGCTCCAGCCGGTGATCGCCTTCGAGAATTGAAGCAACTACTTAAATCGAACCCTCCAACCTCGCGCTCCTCTCGTTCGTCTATTTCGGCGAGCTCCCAGGCATGCGATCGGTTCTTCAAACTCGCTCTTGAGTTAATGGAGGGAGATATTGGGGCTTCACAGGAGACAGTTAAGCTGAGTATGTAACAATGAGACCCCCCTGCCCCTGCAACCTCGTCGTAGGAATGAGAGATTCCCAGACGAGATGGGAAAGGGCATGAGGAGTATTTACTCTAGCTCATCCCTCAAACTTGTGGAATCTATTCTCAGCGGAACGAATACTAATTTCTATCGTGATAGTGGCCCAAGAAAATGGCCTAGATCTCATCAAGAACCTTGTCGATCGACAAATTCCCGAAGCTACAGACAAATCTACCAGAGTTCGTCTTTGGTTGAGCGAGATACAACCAATGTTTCTTGTTCTAACCCATAATAGGGTTGCTGATTCCAATGTTCTTGAGCAATATGTCGCTACTATTCACAACTTCATCCAAGGGATCGGTGGCCGAAGAATGAAAATTCTATTTGATTTCATCTTGGAGCTGCTCGACATTTGGTCTATTACGCCTATGGCTGGAGAGGACGCGTATGGAATGTCCGCTTGTGAGCTTTCCCTCTCGATCTTGGCTGCGATGGTCGACTGCAATACCACCAATATCGTCAATGACAATTTCAACCAAATATTTGAGCGATTTGAGAAGCGCGTCCGCGCTACTAAAGATGCCCCGAATGAATTTTCGAAGCTACAAGCTCAGAAGCACCTGCAGTATCTGGAACGACGCCTTGGTGTTGGTAGTGCACTGAATGAAGCTGAAGTAGGAAAGAAGATTCCTGTGGTAAGGAGCGAATTTATCATACGAAAAGATTTACCCGGGCGGCTTTCCGCTGACGGGCCTCGACATGACAACGATCATGAAGACTTCTGCCAGATCAGGATCCTTCCCACGTACGAAGAAATTACTTCAAATCGAAATGAGTACCTACCTACTACGGACTCAAATTTATTCCATCGACCAGGTATCCGTGGCCGCCTTGACAGAGAATTCCGTCTGTTACGAGAGGATACAGTGGGTCAGCTTCGAGATGCTGTTGCTGCACAACTTGATGCCATGCAAAATCCTCAGCAGAAACAAGATCGCGGGAACAAAACTATTCGAACATATGCATACAATGGCGTTTCTGTGGTCGATATTGATTTTAACAAAATCCATGGCATGGAGTTGCTTGTTCAATTCCCGCAGCCCTCATCGAAGAAGAATGCACAGCAACGTCGAGACTGGTGGGAAAACTCTAAGCGTCTCCAACCTAGTGCGCTTGTCTGCATTGTTTCCGAGAAGCAGGATGTGTTGTTTGGCGTCGTCAGCGAGAGCACAATTCTAACAGATGGCAACACTACTGGGGCCCAAGAGCAGTTAAGGAAACCATCTCTCGCCGACGATGAAACATACGCCTATGCATATCTATACCTCGCTGAGTCATGCCCCAAAGATATCGGCCAGACGCTCAGATGGTTCCAGGATATTAGCTACAGGAAACAGCAACGATGCCTTGTGGAGTTCCCGCGTGTTTTGTTACCTTCGTTTCAACATACACTCCTGGCTCTGCAACGCATGTCACAAAAATCCAACGTGCCTTTTGATGATCTGCTTGCCCCGGAGGAGCGGAAGCTGGAACTGGAGACCATAGCGGTCGGCGCCCCCCAGTATACAACAAAACCTGGGTTCTCTTTCGACTTGAGTTGCTTGACGGATGATGGGACGGTTTTGAATCATTCACCTCGTTCTCCGCTTGACCCTCAGACGTTGTCAGATCATTCTATACTCGACCTGACTCAATCTGGTGCTCTCCTAAACACACTGTCAAGGAGAGTAGCTCTGATACAAGGCCCCCCTGGCACCGGTAAGAGTAAGTATTATAGCCCTCCCTCCTTTCATAATCAGACCTCCAGGTATTAACGCAATAATACATAGGTTTCACTGGCGAGAAGATTATAAAAGTACTGCTCGCCAATAAAAAACAAGCCAGCCTTGGTCCGATTCTTTGCGTATGCTACACCAACCACGCCTTGGACCAATTGTTGGTTCATTTGAAGCGCGAAAAGGTCAAGATCATTCGAATTGGGTCAAGGTCGAAAGAGGAAGAACTGGAAGGTGTCAATCTCCGTGTTGTAGCCCAGGCTGCCGAGCGTACGAAGTCTGAAAAAGGCATTCTCTGGGAACTAAGAAAAGAGCGTGATGAGGAGGCCGAGTCGATAAAAAAATCGATCGCAGAACTTGCATCCTGTCAAAATCCGAGCACAATACGGGACTACCTTCTCCAAGATCATCCCCGCCATCATAAGTCCTTATTTGGTATTGAAGATGAAGATGGTTTCCAGCAACAGCGTCGCCCTATTCCTGGTCAGCTACTTGACCAATGGAGGCGTGGTGGTGCGCACAGCAACTCCACTCCCCGTAGCATCGACATTTTGAAAGAGGCTGATGTTTGGGGTATGAATAATTTCGAGAGACTACGTCTTTTTAATTATTGGATCCGAGAGATTCGCGACCCAATCATAACCGATGTCATAAGAAGATATCACAGCTATGGGGACACCAAAAACAACTTGGATAAGATATCTCGCGATCTCGATCTTCGATGTTTACACGAGTCAGATGTAGTCGGCGTTACCACAACTGGTCTAGCGAGGAATATCGAACTGCTTCAAAAGCTGAGGTGCAAGGTGATGCTAGTATGTAATTCCGAGTTCTTATGCTTCAAACCTACGGCCACATGGAGAAAAGGGTCGCTAACAAGTAAATATAGTGCGAAGAAGCTGGCGAAGTTCTCGAAGCACACACCCTGACCGCTCTACTTCCGTCTGTAGAGCACGCTATCCTCATCGGCGATCACTTGCAATTGAAGCCTCAGATTGCGAATTACGATCTTCAAAGCACGAGCAAACGAGGGGCTCAGTACTCCCTAGACGTCTCGCTATTCGAACGTCTAATTAGCCCAGAGTACGACACCGATCCAAGACTTCCGTTCGATACACTAGAAACCCAAAGACGAATGCACCCAAATGTATCCGAATTGATTCGATCGACATTATACCCTGCACTAGAAGATGGAGGGAAGGTGGCCAACTATCCAGGAATCTACGGCATGAAGAAGCGCTTGTTCTGGCTACACCATGAGTCGCTCGAAGACCAAGCAATGCAGCTCGACCCGATGACAACTTCGCATACAAACAAATTCGAGATTGAGATGACCGTAGCGCTTGTCCAGCACCTAGTAAGACAAGGGTCATATGGTGCAGATGACATCGCTGTCATTACTCCTTACCTAGGGCAGCTCCATCGTCTTCGCCGCGAGATGTCAAGGCTGTTCGAGATATCGGTTGGCGAGAGAGATTTAGAAGAGCTTGAAGCCCTTGAAGCAGATAAATTGACAGACGAAAATATAGCTTCACAGCCGCCAAAATCCCTCCCCGTCAAAAGAACTCTACTAAAGAGCATTCGGTTGGCAACGGTCGATAATTTCCAGGGAGAAGAGGCCAAGGTGGTAGTTATTTCACTTGTGAGAAGCAACAATACAAACAAATGCGGCTTCCTGAGCACATCTAATCGTATCAATGTCCTGCTGAGTCGAGCTCAGCATGGCATGTACCTCATCGGCAACGCAAATACATACAGGCATGTTCCTATGTGGGCTAAGGTGCTGAGAATTCTAGAGACAAATGGGAACATCGGGAAAGAGCTGGAATTGCAATGTGAGAGACCGCTAAGCGAACCCCTGATATGCCATATACTAACTCTTTCTTTTACAGGCCCCCGTCATCCTGATCCGGAAGAACCTCTTTTGGTTTCTAAAGCCGATGATTTCTTGAGGATTGCGCCCGAAGGAGGCTGTATTCTTCGTTGCGACCGACGCTTACCCTGTGGACATTCATGCTTCAACAGGTGTCACCACGAGAAAATTCATAACGCTGTCAAGTGTCTTGAGCCTTGTCCTAGACTCAAGGAAGGTTGTCAACATCCCTGCAGGCTTGTTTGTGGCGATAGGTGTAAGCCCAAGTGTGACGAGTTCTTGCGAGACCTCAACATTACCCTTGAATGCGGTCATAAAATCTTCTCGGCGTTTTGTTGGGAAGCGCAAGATCCTTCTTCTATCTTGTGTAAAGAAAAGGTCACGAAAAAGGTGCCTGGCTGTGGCCATTCGGTTGAAGTTCTCTGTCACACAGATGTCAGCGCCGATTCTTACAAATGCGGGAAGATGTGCCTTGACCCTCAGCCGTGTGGCCATTCCTGTAAGAGTCCATGCTACAAATGCAAAGAGAGGAAAGAGGGTGAAATCGTCAACACGAATCATGGAATATGCAAACAGGAATGTGGGAGGAATTACACGACGTGCAGCCACAAGTGTCGACAGCCGTGTCACGGCGAGGCCGCATGTCCTCTCTGCCCAGCACCATGCGAAGTCCGATGCAGTCATTCGCAATGCAGCAAGAAGTGCCACGAGCCATGTGCACCTTGTGCTGAGCAAGCTTGTTCTTCGAGTTGCCCTCATTCGCATTGCACAATGCCGTGTGCTGCACCTTGCGACTGGGTGCCTTGTTCAAAAAGATGCGAGAAACTTTTGGGCTGCGGACACCAATGCCCATCTCTATGCGGCGAAGCTTGTCCGGACAATAAGTTTTGCCAGGCATGTTGCTCCGAGGATATCAAGAAAGTGATGGTAGACTTCATCATGGCAACAGAGTATCACGAAACTGATCTTGACGAAGATCCCTGCATTTTCCCAGACTGTGGTCACTTCATCACGAAAAGCAGCATGGATGGCGTTATGGACATGAAAGCCCATTATAAAATGTCGGCCGAGGGCAATCCAATAGCCATCAGCAATGCCTCCGAGCCCTTTTCAATGGACGAAGTCAAGGTCTGCCCCACTTGTCGTAGATCTCTTCGAAATATTGCAAGATATGGCAGAATTGTCCGACGGGCTATGCTTGATGAAGCCACTAAGAAATTTGTCGCTTGGTCTCATATCGAGTTTGCAAAGTTGGCAAACAGCTTGCTTGATGTACAGGAGCGCTTATCGAAAGCGACACTACCTATCGCGGGGCCTCGACAAGCCAACCAACCTGGCAAGTTGAAGAAGCTATCAACTGGGCGGTGGAAACAAATTCAGCTCATCCGCAATTGGCTAGGGGATAAAAGATATGATGAAGCTGCGAAGCTCTGGAATGACTTGAACGTGTTTATTGGGAAAGTGAAACAACAAGAGCAGCCGTTCCAGAAGGTAAACGACTTCGTCCAGTATGCAATACAGCAACGACAAACTGAAGGAACCTTCGCTTTTGACGAAACAATGATCCAGCACGGAGCACTTTACCAAGCGCTCTCCCTTTGGCTGAAATGCGACATCATTATTGTTTCCGACTTTCTAGCACGATGGGAAGAATTGCGATTGTATCGTCCCAAAAAACCTGAGCTGGACTTTTCTCAGCATATCAAGGATTGCGACGCTCTCGCAGAAGGCGCTCGCACGGCAAAGCATCCCAGGCAGGAGACCGAGGCTTACATCTACTGTGCTCAATTCTGTGCTTTCAGTCGAGTTTATATGAAGGACGTCGAGGATACGACAAACGATAAAAAAGAAAAGATGGATAGTCTAAAGGAGAAAGCCTCGGAACGTCTCACTCTCGCTCGCGGCCTAGTCAAAAATTATGAAGGCCAAACCCAAGGCCTAAGTGCGGAGATTGAGGCTACGGAAAAGATGATACGCGGCAACGTGTTCTACGAGGCCGTCTCCGCGGATGAAATGCGAGCGGTATACGAGGCCATGACACGCGAGTTCCGAGGAACAGGCCATTGGTACAAATGTCAAAACGGACATCCCTTCACGGTCGGAGAGTGCGGGATGCCAATGGAGGAGGCAAGATGTCCAGAGTGCGGAGCGCCTGTAGGTGGCCACGATCACATGCCTACACAAGGAGTGCAGCGGGCGGAAGACATTGATAGCCTTGCTCGTGGCATTGGTGGGATGGCAATTCATTGAACCGGTGCGCTTAGGGAGTTGCTGCCACTGTAACTTAAGATTGAGAAATAGATAAGGAATGGGAATGAGGCGATGACCAATACCTGACCGTTCTAGGACGTGCAATAATTGTGTGATATTTATGTATGTTTTCTGTCCTCCATCTCTATTATCTTGGTTCATACAAACTACTTAGGTAAGTCCCATTCTCCATTCAGTACTTTATATTTTCGCGATTCTACAAACAGCAGATCAAATCTATCATAACGACAAAAGAAATAGTCTTATTTGGGAGACTACATATAGTACCTAGGTCCTAGGTATGGAGTACAATGGTTCCCACCATCTATCTATCTGCCTTATGTATGAGGCGATCTAGAAGATGTACTAACCCCGATCCAGCACAACAACGAGAGACAAGGATAACGACCGTTAGTCAGGTTGGTATTAACCTATCTTCCTCTCTAAACCCCCTTCTTCCTTTTTCCTTCCAAAGTCCGAGGGGAGATATAGATACACGTCGCGCTTAGTAGACCTGGACGGACTCGTTCAAGCCGTTGGTGGCGCCTAAGACGGGGCTGGGCACGTCCTTGGTCTCGGTCTCGGCGTCGTCCTCCTCGGTCATGCCGCCGAGGATCATGGAGCTGGGGGCTAAGGCCTGGATCTCAGGGGGGCTGGTGAAGGCGAAGAATTTCTCGTCGTGCCATTGGCCCGCGGTGATCAGACGGCCCTCGCTGTCGGTGAAAACGGTGTCGTTCTCGGCGCGCAGGAAGTAGGCGATGGAGTAGCGGTGCTCGGTGGGGTCGAGGGGAACCACGCGGTGGATGCACGATTGCATGGTGTGGCCCGAGGCGAAGCGCAGGGAGTCGCCGACGTTGATCACGGCCATGCCCGGCTTGGGCTCCACGAATCCGAACTCCTTGGACCCCGGGGGACGCACTTGGAGACCCCATTGCTCGGCGAAGAGGAAGGTCAGCGAGGAAATGTCCGTGTGCTTCTGGTGCCCGATGTTCTTCGCCGTCGGCTCCGACGGGATGTAGTGCATCATGGCGAGCGTGCTGGTCGAGGGCCGCTCGTTGCGGTGCGAGTTCTCGAAGCGCTCGGCGCCGGTTAGGCCGAGGCCGGTGGAGAGGGAGGTCAGGATCGTCTTGGTCGCGATGTTGGCGCCCGCGATGGCGTGCTCGAGGATCTTCATGTCCGGGCTGTTCTTGATCACGGCTGGGAGGTGGGGGCTGTCCTTTTGGATCTCGTCCCGCGAGACCTTGATCATCTCGTACCCGTCCTTGGTGTCCTTGAGGACACCGGTGCGGGAACCGACGGGCTCATATCTGCAGATTGGTGTGTTAGTAGGAGTTCCATTTTCGTATCATTTCTCATATTAGTTCGACTTACCCAAGATGGGGGGCAACAAGACCGAACTCGTTCTTCGCCTCGAGGGGAGCATCGAAGAAGCGGTACATGAGCTTCAGCGTGTCCTGCTGGTCCTCAAGCATCCTGCGGCCGTCGATTCCTCGCAGGTCGAGGTAGAAGTATCCTGCATCCTGGCAGCACTTAACAAGCCTCTCAATCTCAAGGGGCTCTTGGGAGAGCAGCTTCGAGAAGTCGATGATCTCCATGGGGTAGACCGGGACGCTCTTCCCGTTCCACTCCACGGTCTGCGGGACTTCAGTTGAGACGGCCATTGTTGTTAGGATTTTGTTTTGCTGCTAAGGGGGAAGGTCTTCGAGGTCGATTGGGGGATAAGGACAGCGTTCAGAGCTCTCTCTCGTCTTCCTTGCTCACAAGCTCCCTAACCCTTCGACTTTATAGGCATTCTATGACGATGGAGAAGTTGTCGGAACACCATCTTCCATAACCCTGGATAGACTGATGTAACTTTCCCCTCCCCCACAAGGGCCCTTTTTCATTTATCCACCTGCATCCCAGATGTCACATAGCTCGCTTGCTCTCCTCTCTAGGTGGCTGCATGAGCTTAACACGACATCTTGGAGAACGAACCTAGGTGTGCGAAGGGTGACACCGCTTCTTGGCATCTTATCGCCATCGAAAAGAGTATACGCCTATACGCTCTTTAATCTCAACTTTAGCCGGCCAGCGTTGGCGTACCTAGATCGATGGCCGGCTGCAACCCTCCGCACTCCATACATATCTAGCCATCGTCAGGGACCTAGCTAGAACGCGCAACACGCCCAGTCGGCTTCCCACAAGGTGTCATATATATTATACACGACGCCAAGGTCGGCAGATGATTCTACCTCGTTTGGGGGTTTGCGCGGGATTGAGCTGCTTCTAACGACGGTCAGGAGCCTACTCCGCACTCTTGGCCTCCTCGAGCTGCTATTCTGGTGCCTTGTCCTTGCCGAGGCCGGCGATGATTTCGCAAGAAGTCGAGATGGGATTTTGACAAATTCGGATCGATAGGCGATGCTTTCCCCTCACTTCTCACCTTCACGATATATTAGATGACGAGCTAAATAGGAAGTCCCCACAGGATCTGGAGCCCCCGTGACGATCTGCCACGAAGAAACGAACGATTGACGCGATAGGGGTCCAAGTTCGAGACTACCTAAGTCATCGCTTACTGATTAGCAGGCGATTTGCATGTCGAACGATCCTGTCAAATCAGACATTGATTCGAGATTCTCCAGTCTGGATTCACGTAGGAGATAGACAGACTCTGTACGTAAGAGAAACCAGGTATATATATGAGAGATCGTATCACTAAATCTCATTAGCGCGCTTGTTTTGCGTTGAGGCTATTCAGCATAGTTGGCTTCCCAGAGTTCGAGCTAGTTAAGTCCTGTTTATGATGCCAAATTGTAACTACTTACTATCATATATGAATTCTTTATCTCCAGCCGTATCAACCGAGTTCCCTTTACTTTTCTCCCATGTGATATCGCCTACTCCGAAGAACTGCTTTCACTCGTACAATCTGGGCATCTCTCGCCAGTTTTCTCGATAGTATCGTGGTACGTCAGGGGATCAAAGTGAGGACAGTCTTTACTGCCATTGCCATTTCCCTCGGAGTTGAGAGACTCCCAATGCTCGCACGCTCTGAAGTGGTAGAATACGATATGTCTCTTGGGTGGATGCGTGCTTAGGTCGCAATCATATATATACCAGACCTCTGTGCACATCGTAAAGTGTGGTCTATATTGCACTTCTCTAACTTTCGGTCGCTTGTGGGTGATTTTGAAAGTTTTGATGGGTATCTTGATGCCCTGGTGTAATTCGCTTCAAGGTCTAGACCAGTCTAGACTTTGGATTTGTGATAGTTTCTAAATCGTAGATGATGACAAACATTCAAACTAAATGACCTCGAGTCTGCTTTGAGTACTGGCAATTGTATCAAGTCCTAGAGATGTATAAAGGGTAGTATAATATCGAACAAAGGATATCCAGAAGACCCCGTCTCCGAGACGCATTGAATAAAAATCAACCGACAGTTGCTTTTCCTTGTCTTGGATACACGTGTAACTCATTCCAAGCCACCTCGATCAATTCAACCACATGATTATACCATTGTGCCAAATGGGGGCCCCCTATTGTTCATCAGCATTCCATGTCTTTGAAGTCAGGTAGGTAAGTAGGGTACCTAGGTAGCATCTTAAGCAGGCATAGCAATCCTTGGGACATTACGACGGTTACCACAAATCATACGCAGGAAATAGCAATTCAGAACTGAAATCACACACAATATTCTCATTCCCTTGTAATGAACCTGCTGAGAAAACTGGAGGGACGTCGAATGTATCTTACGTAAACCCTTACTGATTGTTGTAGGATGACGTAACGACAAGCCTGGTGCCCACGAGTATCACATACTAAATCATCTATATGAGTAGTATAATATATCTATAAATCTGGTGAGTTTACGAACGGCCATTATCTAATATCTTGATTTCGCAAAGGATAATTCTGGGCCGCGGAGGAAGTTCATTTGAATCAGGACTTGCTCTTACCTACCGAACATTGCAACTGGGAACATCTATGATGATGGTAGCCATTAGTATCAGAGACCATATTTAGTTCATCAACCGCAAGTGACTATTGAGGCCGTGGAAAAAAATACGCGACTCTATTATAATGAAGTTTTTCTTCGCCAACTTTCGGGATCCATACTCAGCTCGGCTTTTTTTAAAACTAATGATCAGATGAGGTTTAGCTATCACGGCGACAACACCGAGTCCGAAATTAAGCTGACAGCTATTTGACTTCAGCTAAGCCACCGGCGATAATTACATCTGTTCTCCCTTCGGAGCCGGGCAGGCTAATTGAATTGGGGATGAAATCGCGTAGAATCCGGGTCATATGACCTCTTGATCGTCATATTTATGCTACCTTCAAGTCAGATAGTCTTTTGGGGTTTTGAGGCGCAAAAGGGACCGATTAAGTAACCTATCATGATGAAGTGACCAAAACGCCGACCTACCACTTCGGTGTGGGAATGAAGAAAATAGATGAATAATCGTTAGCTCCGGGTACATTGTAAAATTGCGTCCAAGCCTATCGCGATGCCATAGGTCGAGAAAAGTGTTATCGAGAAGATCTCGGAGCGGTCGGGGTTAAGTGACCCAATGATGGCGGAACTCCATGTTGGGGGCGATCATTTGTCAGATTGTTAATCCACTTAGAGGCTCGTAGCTGATCCCTCCATCGAGTAATCCTGACGTTGACCAAGCCGAGCTGGCCAAAAAGAGTAACCCGCGCTAATAGAAGCGCTTGCAGCTTGCGCCTATTGGGGGGTCTAGAAAACTGCTGCTTCCGTCTGTTGGTAGAACAGAGGTGACGGGTTGTCTAGAACGAACGGTAGGACAGTAGAGCGGAGCACGGTGTACTCAGAAGTTCCGACCGATGAGGCGTCGAACATTCGCCCACAGCTGACGGTAGGTAGGTGGCTGAGAGACGGCCTGATGATGCTCAAGCCGATCCTGAGTGTCTAAGACACGCATGCTTACCCGCATGCTCCTTAGCTTTCCACAAATCGACGATCGCACGTTATACTACGTACTATGTAGTACATAGTATTCTGCAGCAATGGAAAGAAATCCGCTTTAGTGGATATTTGATTTGCTGATCTACATATTCCGTAGATATCACGATGTTGGTTGGAGAGGAGTAGATATGTCGACGCCAACAGCTTGGCCTAGGCAGATAGAAGCGCGCTAATCCCGCACTTGTCAACACGTTGACGAGGCCGTTGCCCGCGGCGTGAGTCTATCAAACGCGCAAAAGAGACCGGAGTCGGGCAACGTAAGCAGTAGGGACCTTAATACGTTGTCCAACTCTTGGTAGGTTTTGGTGGCGAATATTGTGATATCGTTGAATGTCGTTGGAACAGATTTGAAGCCGCGGCATCACTTCGACCGAGAAGAGATCCCTTCACACCATCTTCTCGTCACGTTATTTGGGGGACACCAAGAGCTAGAGCCTTGGTGCCGTTTGTCTCACTTGGAAGATCCAATCATTCTGTCGAAGACCCCTGCTCACCTGAAGAGGTCCCTGCTTTCCGCGAGACAAGCGCTCGTGATTGGACCCATAACCCCCCATAACCCTGCTCGTCAACTGCCAAGGAGGATCATTCCGTACCTAGTAGGTAGCGTTCGAAGATCCTGTCCCTCTTTCCTGTGGATATGTTTTTTTTTTCGATATCGCGGCTCACTATCATAGTAGATCTGGCTTTTACTGAAGTCTCAAAGTTTGTCTTCAGTTTCTCCTTGATTCTCTGTCGACGATCGTAGGGAGTTTCACCTTCATCTTGGGTTATGAGAGTGCCACGTCAACAGAACCACTAGATACGTACATAGCCATAGGAAAAGTCATGAAAACTGGTTTGTCGCTCAGGGTACGATTGTGGCGGAGCGCATTTTCGGCACTCGCCACATATGCCAGTGGGTCTGAATGGCTGGACCTACAGAGAGGCCAGAGGCTTCCGGCTATTAGATATTAGTGACCTAGAAGCATTTGTAGCTAGATTGACAGAGGTTGACGCAACATTGCTTCAAGGCTTCCAAGGCTCCCATGCTAATGCATCATCATGTTTGCCCTGGATCATGCAACTTTCAGCTTGCGTTGCTCACACGTGTCGATGTTCGCCTATCAATAGCAGAAGGCGTTCTGCTAGGCAGATATCAAACAACGTCGAGAACTCTGGTAAATATCCCTTACTGGGAGCGGAATTTACCTGTGACCTGTTGTCTCGATTAGTAGACCACCTTCGCTGAATTTCGACAAGTAAATTGTGCTGGTTGGCTCAATTGGGACAAAGCTATCGCTTAAAACCAGGGCTAATGTTAATGGCGCGATCTATTCTAGGGCAGTTGAAGGATTCAAGGCGACAGCTTTCCCCTCGGATTCAAACGTGATAGGTAGGTATTGAAAAAGGAGTTGGTTGACGAATTCAATAATCTACAAAGTGCAATGAAAGAGAGCTTGATTCCTCAAGCTACCCATCCGATGTTTCGTCGTGTATCTACCATACTGATGAGCTATTGGCTTTTAAAGGACAGCTATATTGGATACAGAGTAAAGGATCGCCAATGAAGCTGCTATATGCGGGGACCGTATGCGACGACTAACAGACCGTTGCGAAATATACAGATTTGGGATTGGACGAGTGGTGATCCGGAGAAAGTTACCTACCTACCTACCTAGTATTGATAGATCATAGGAGGAATAAGAATGTTATTATTATCCCCTATTCTCCTACAAGGTCATCTGAATGATCGACACCGGCTTGTGTATGAACAAGCTTCACCGAGACCGCGAGCGAAACCTCAATGAGGGATCGAGACCGAACAAGCTGCGACGGAGCTCGTACGGATAGGGATAGGGATAGGGAGAGACATGCAGGTAGAAATCCCTCATCCGGTCTAGGATCGATCTGTTGAAAAACGTTTATTGCGGACTCATTGGATGAAAAGTCGTTGGTCACCAACCAATCAGAAAATTCGTACGACGACTTTTATCGTCGAATCCTTGGTCGCTAAGACCCCTGTCGACACCGGACAGTTACTGTTTGTAGCCATGTATGTAGGTCCACGGCGTTCTAGAGATTTTGCCGGTCCAGTGCTGCTGGTTGGATTATTTACGTCGCAACACAAGAATCCCGCGTTATACATCAAGGAACAAACTGCAAGGCGCATCAACATGAGACATGAGACATGCCGGTGATGCATCGGGGTGTCGTTTTCATATCGCTTGTAAATACCAAAAATGACCTCATATGTAGGACAGCAGGTTATTAGTATGTACCTATTACCTTAGGACCTAGGTAGGTACACATATAAATAGGTGGGTGAGTATAGAAAAGAAGAGCCCAGTGTACTAGGTGGACATAGGGTAATAGAGGTTGGGCATATTATAGACGTAGTGTACACTACAAGCGTCTGTCAAGTGGAGGTACCGGGATACTAGAGTATCCAAGCTTGGTTGAACCAAGATCGTCGAAGCTGGCGCACGATTTGAGGCGTACCGAGGCGTCCTTAGGCGTACCTCGGAGGGCACAAAAGTGAGACATGCAGAATCTTGAAGTCGTCACGCCGTCACGGAATCGCGGGTTTCTGCAGGAATTGCGAAGCTAACCGTCTGAAACAGAGGAAAAACTTTTTGTCTCTACATCGATTGCTCGATTGCGTCAAGTAATGAGCCGAATTAATGCGATGCCGATGTTAGACTTTTCGATCCCTGATATGGCCCATATGATCTATATGATCTATGTACATAGAAGGATTAAAAGATGCGGAATAAGAAGGTTGAAATTGGAGTAGACTTTCAAAAGTCTCGGCCGTTCAAATGCTAAGCGCTCAGAAAAGCGGAACCCTAATGATCCACGGGGTAGGTAGATTCTTAGTAGATTCCTACTTGGTATGCACTGTAATAGCTCCTACGCCGGTCTTTTCCAAGGTTGTACGCAGTAAGATGGTAAACTTTCGTAGGGGCGACCTTCCTTAGTCAGGGATTCCTTGTTGTTGGTGATTGATTAATACAATCCGGAGGCGGCCCGCGCCTTGAAGCTTCCGCTGCTAGAAGAATACTAGGCACGACTTCCAAGATTGATTGACAACGTGGAAGCTATCGCCTCATCGCCACTGCCAGTTGTCATTTTCATGGATCTATCGATGGTAAGTGTTTCTTGAAACTATCTCAACATTGAACCTTGAAAGCCTTAAAAATTGCAGGTGAGGCTTGACAGGCTGCCTCTCGCCCGCATATACCCGATGCAACTAACAGCACCAGCCACTGCAACTTGGGAACATTTTGCAGCATTTGCAGAATGTACCTAAGTATTTACCTACCCACCTACCCACCTGCCCACCTTGTTGCCCACCAAGCCCACCAAGATTCAAATTTCCTCGATGCTAGAACATTTTTGATTGAAAATGCTACTCTACATTTTCTTTTCTCTTGAATGTGCCGTCGTTTATCCCCGGCACTCAATATTTTTTGTTAGTCCCCGCAGCAGAAATCTCTTGCAAATTACTATTCGATCAGCACCTTGTTCGTTATCGCATCCTGCTTCCATAGCCTGTTCCTGCGTACACCCCTTTTGAGTCTTGATCCTTTTGACCTCGTAAAATTGTCTCTAGATGGACACAAGCCGGTCGCGTATTTGTCTGGATACCGCGTACCGGTAGCGTCGTATGACCCCATCTACTGCATTATAGGTAGATGTAGAGATGTAGAGCTACTGTACGTCGGCTCTGGAAGCACTCGACTATTCCTAGCTCGACCCAACCAGGAAAAGCTCTCCAAAAGTCAAGGGTGGTCCTTAACGAATAGCATTGTCGAGAGCCTACGGAACACTTCTCATAGGGCATCGGAATATGCACAATCCAAGACCAGTTTACGAGCATGACTGGCGCGGTTCCTTTTGCTCACTCACTCGCTCACTCGCTCACGCGCATATTGTCCGTAGTCGGATGGTTGACAGTATGCGACGCGAGTAAGAGAGGGAGAATGTGGTCAATTCACTTTCGTTTTGGCCAGGTGTGCGCCAGAAATCCCTCTACGCGGTAGATTTGAAGAAGTGCAAAAGCCTAGGGATCCATGGATGTCGGTATTAGGTATACCACTACAGCATAGACGTCGACGATCTTTCTGTGTTCTCATGTTCTCACATTTCTCACATAATGGGGCTCAGTGACTCAACGTTGCTTTCTTCACCAACGTTAGCACAGCATGGGTATATGCCTAGCTTACAGGTTGGAGAGAGGGACTTTAGTGTTCTAACCCACAATCGGCTGCCGCCAACCAGACCGCTCACTCGGCGATTCCATCCCAAACAAACCCAAGATGGTCGCATCTTGGCTATAGACAGGGGTTTTTGCGCCACACTTCTCTACAAGGACTTTCGTTCTACGACCTTACGTACCGCGACCCCTGTCCAGTCCATTGGGTACATCGTCGTCTTGCGAACATGCAAGGTGGAAAGGCGATGGGAGCTAACAATTACAAGTATCTTCTTATATACAGTCATACATCTCTTCGCCTCTCTAATACCTCGCCTCTCTTGATAACGTCTCTTTTCTCATTACTCTTATTTTCGGGGGGAAACTTGTAAAACCTTTCTATTTTTATTATCCTATCCGTTCCACAAGCCGAGGCAAATCTATCGACGAGTTAGCTGTGCTAGTTAATTTTTATTACCTTCAACAACGCCTAAAAAGCGCATCTCTTCGCGGCATCGCTCGTCGACAAGACGGTGCCGCTAACGCTTGTTAAACGCTCCCGAATCCCCCACATCCATTGTGCTACCACACTGTTCCTCAAAGCATCTGAACTAGTCGAGTTGACATCTAGATACGCCGGC
This sequence comes from Rostrohypoxylon terebratum, assembly GCA_022497145.1. NCBI lineage: Eukaryota > Fungi > Ascomycota > Sordariomycetes > Xylariales > Hypoxylaceae > Rostrohypoxylon > Rostrohypoxylon terebratum. Next base: position 17,813 of record MU385855.1, read on the forward strand.
AAGGTTGCCCCCACTCGTCACCAACTCGACTCTTTGACCCTCCCCGAGCCCGGCTCTCGTCGACCTCCGTTTACGGATTTCAATATTAGAATTTCCACCCCCTTCCCGGAGACCTGTATACCTACCCCTCTCGCTTAATATTCATTATTGTAATAATTTCTTCATTTCATACAACTGCTCGTGGGTTAGCAAGTTACGATTTGCTATTCATCCTGGTCGTTTTTGAATGCCTGTCTAGTTTTGTGGTCTCATATCCCTGGACAAGGATTCATAATATTAGCTGGACTGCTGTGGAACATTCAGTTTTTCTTGTTTATCAGGCCGGTCTTTGAACGCCTATTCCGTTTTGTCAGTTTCGTCGCCTCATTGAAATGGTGTGGCTAGTCAACACCTAATTGACGGGTTGTAATATTGGGAAGCCAATCGCAACAATACCTAGGTACCTACGACGTTGTCTCCATTGGCATGTCCGCTATTGGACCCTACTGCTGACCATCCATACAAGATAACCCACGAGTTTACACAGAAAAAAAAGTAAATAATATGGACACTTGATCCTGGGGTGGTTGAATATCGAACTTCATTTTGAAGATACTAGGGGTCGTCATGGCATCCATCCGTTCACGCTCGGAGTCCCGGACGAGGTCAGGCGATGATACACGGTCTAAAAGACGGGAAGGAGCAATGGAGACGTCGAGGCAAGAATTTTCGCCGAAATTGGGTCAAGCTGCCCGGAAGGAGGCCGATAGCACTCGTCTTGCGTTTTCGTCGATCCCGCAGCCCAGGACACAGCAGAGTCGAATACCTCAGAACTCTTCCACTCGAAAGCTGCCTAGCCAAAAATCCTTAGCAAGACCCCCCTTAACTCATGAAACACAGTCTTGGTCGACAAACCCTGGGCCGTTGTCTACGTACGTGCCAAAACCTTCCAGGCCGGCACGTGGACCAAGCGACCCAAGCCAACCTTCCCGGGCCGCCTTACGCCGGAAACCATCAGGTCTATCCCGGGAGCCGCCAAGTATACAGAGCCAATCCCGTTCAAACTCGGGGAGAACGGGTTCATCATCTTCCATTCCAAAATCACAGATATCTGCAGATTCTAGCGCTTCTTATTTAGATCGGAGTATCACTGCTAGCCCCGTTGAAATCCGAACAGCGCAAAAATTCGAGTTACCTCGGACGGCCATGCAACCGTCCCTGGTATATCCGGAACTGGACCGCTATAGGGATATTGAAGTCCCTATCTCGAGAGATGGACCCGGCATAGACCTGCCATTCAAGCTCGCAACGGAGAACCTGCCACCACCAACGCCGCTCTTTTCAGGGGGGAGCAGCCACAGTCAACTAAGCACTTTCAGCGCCAGCCCCTCAACCAGGTTTTCTGAGTCACCAGGACCGGGACCTTATAGCCGAGACACAACCCCAACGTCAATGTCATCGCAATCCCCTGGGCTCATCGCACCGCACCGCCTTCCTGTTTCTAGGGCAAGACAAGCAAGTCCGGCTGAGACCAGACCACCTGTGACCAGGAGAAGAGCTGGTAGCATATCAAACGAAGGAGACGCTTTTGGTACCGATTCTCATGGCCTTGCTGCGGTACGCGAAGTATTGACATCGTCATCATCGAATTCAACGGTGCGTCCCGACGACAGGAAGGAGAAGAAAGTACGAAGAGGACCATCTCCAGCACCAAACCCGCCACCAAGGAAATCGTCTCAAAAATTCAAGATAGATAAAGGGGAAGTTGAGTCGTTATCGAAAGTTCCTCGGATGTCTGCGCGGACTCCGTTAAGATCGCCATCTCCATCAAAATCATCTGATGCAACTCAGGGAAAAGCCCGGAGAACTGCGCCCACGTCTAGAATTCGCCCAGCACCACCCCTAAGGCCCAGTAGAGACGGAACACCTGACCTCTATTCTCAATTCGGTGGCCCAATTCCTATAATCCAGAGCAATCTCTCCTCGGCGAGTCTTACTGATAAGCGTCAAAGTGGCCAACTGGCGCCTGGTTCGCTACTGCGATCGGCAACGCCTTCTAGTCAAGATCATTCAATCCCAGCAAAGGGCCCTACATCTCGAGAGCCTACACCAGCACCACGACCAGGGGTTCCGAAAACTACTCAACCAAACCCGGTAGAAAGGGGAAAGGCCACTAGAACGCCTAGCCCGGCTACTACGTTCAAAACACGATTTCCCCTCTTCGGACGACGAACCAAGACTGCCCCAGAGGTACCTCAGGCGGAAAAGAAAGACAAGCCGACTCGAAAAGGCCCAACGGCCGGAACGGGCCACGAAGGATACGGTAGACTAGGTGCAGTCAGAAGACGCAGCGGGATGCCCGGCTCAGTCTCTCCATTAGACAGTCTCACGAGCCCCCAGTCAACCGACCAATTTCTGCTAGATCGAATGAATCCAGTAATAATTGCCGGCGGCGAGATCGTGGAGAATCGAAACACAAGCTTCGATCTAACAAGAACGGAAAGCAACCTTTCGAGTCGTCTGGGTATGCGTTCTCGAAACGGCTCCTTTGCATCAACATCCTCGAGAGAAGAAACGCGACAAACTTTATGGCCTTCAGCATTTCCTCGACCATCAGCCCAGGCCCGTCGTCCGTCTGAGAGTAGTGACTCGGAAGGAGGTCCGATGGGGTCAAGTATTGCTTTTAGAAGGTCAATCCAGCGACTAGGATCTCCCAATCGTGCTCCTTTGAAGTTGCCAAAACCTATTATCACTACACAAACGTCCCCATCGGTAGGGAGCGTGGATACGAATACTTTTACCGATGACTCTCTAGCAGAGCCTCGACCAGATCCTAGTCATGCGAAGGCTGAGCCGAAAGCCGCGCCAAAGAAGCTAACAAAACGTTCCAAATCACCTCGTAAATGGAATTTGTTCAGCAGGTCCCAAAGTCAACCTTCAAAGGACCGTAAGAAAATCGAGGCGAGTGTATCGGCAGCGGTGCAACCCGCGAAGGGCAAAGCAGTCGCATTTTATACCATGATGGATTCTTCTGAACAAGACGATGCTGAAGAACAAGATGTTTGCGAAATTTTGAGAGAGGCGGAAGTTTTGGTTCCATTTATGCCTACAGGCGAACATAGTCGAAATCTGTCCGAGAGTAGCCAGTCTCTTCTAGAGATACCACTTAACCAACCCCAGACCGAAACAACTGCACCCAAGTCAGCGAAACCACAATCGACGCATGTCAAAGGACCGCAGAAGCCTCCAATAGCAAAATCGCGAAATGCAGGTCCTAACCCTCAATCCGCAGCTACCCCTAAAGCTCGTCCAAGCAGGCTTCCCCAAGTTGGTAGGATACCTAAAGTTGTCACTACTCGCCCAGAACAGACATCTCCCAAGAGTTTCTCTCGTCCTTTCCACCGAGTCAGCGTGCAATTGCCACCTCTTGATCTAAGTCGGGTGGACCGTGATTCGGTCGCGAAAGGCCCCAGTCCGCCTGAACCCTGGTACCCAGAAGATACTCGACCAGAGCCAACAGAAACAACAGATAACTCTATCCAACAAAAACCACGTAGCGCGGATGCACCCCTTGGCCTTGGACTTGGGAAAGAATTTCTTTCTTTCCCACCTCCGAAGGACTCAGAATGCACTAGCTCTGGATCTGGTAGCTCAGAACTGTTGAACCCATCTAATTATACGGCATTGACCCCGGCACCGAATGCCCCACTTACCGAGGACGAAATTTGGGATGAATACAACGATTTTCTAGGCGAAACACCACCATCAGCGACCTCTTCCAAGGGTGCTCCTTTCCATCTGGAAACTTATGAATCTAGGCTTATGAAGAAATCAAACCGGGTCCCCGAATCACCTACCACCATAACGCATGACGCAAGGGACATTCGCGATTCTATTGAGACTGGAAAAGCTGCTACATCGTCTAGCCATTATAGCGCCGATATGACAGCTAGAATAAACGCTGCTTTCAGATTCAACTCGGATCCACCAGCCACCCCATTCTCTGTCTCCGAGTTCGTATCTGGGTATGGTGATCATGAAAATAGCAACGTTCAGCCAGAAAAGGCCTCCATTTCTTCCAAACGAGATAGTTCGGCCTCTAATAAAAGCGCCAAGACCAAGAGAAGCTCTGGTAGTAGTCACGTCAGCGAAGAGTCGCCTCTTTCCCAGGTCAACCTTCGGGTCGGCTCAATGACAGTCAGCAAATGGCTCTCCTTTGGTCATGTGTTATTCAGTCCTGTCCGAGAAGACCTATTGAACGACGATAGCTCATTCAAACGCCAATCAATACTCGTTATCGATGGACTTGGCAACGATGACTGGTCATTTTACGCGGCAGAGACATACCCCTCTGCGACCTTCTTCAACTTATCTCCCCGTGCACCTTTATCACCAGAGCAGCAGTCCACTCCCTCATTTCCCCTCTCGCCGCCTAATCATCACCAAATCCAATTCTCCTCGCATACCGACAAATTTCCTTTTGGCGCAGACAGCTTCACGGCAGTCGTCTTCCGGTTCCCTTCTGCGGCCCCGGAAGCTCATTATCGGAACATAATCTCAGAGGCGCGACGTGTCCTTAAGCCTGGCGGATACATTGAATTATCTATCCTTGATGTAGATTTGAACAATATGGGTACCCGTACCCGACGTGCTGTACGCCGCCTAAAGGAGCGAGTCAATGCACGCAATCCCGACTACAACCTCAGCAGCACAGCAGACCTCACCCTCCGCCTCCTAGCTAAGAAAGGGTTTACCGATGTTAAGAAATGTCGTGTCGGCGTGCCTGTGGCGAGCGCGATAGCTAGCTCTTCTACGAAGGGGAAGAAGAAAGACGAGAGGAGTCTGGCGGAGATGATGAATGATAAGACTGAAATGGGCGACCAAAATATCACGAATATGGTTTCAAAAGTCGGACGATGGTGGTATAACCGATGCTACGAGACTTCAACCGGGATGCCTTCCAGCATATGGAATGACAAATCTTTGCTGGCCGAATGCGAGGAGTGGGAGACAAGCCTCAAACTCATGGTATGCCACGCCAGAAAACCTGAAGCTGGAGGACGAGTCGCAAGTATATAATGTGGTTCCCAAATTCTTACCCATGGCACCATTGACAACAACACCAAACAAAAATCGAATTTCTACGTTTTGACGATCCATATTAACGATCTAGCCGACCAATAATTACAACATTCACACCACTTCCTTTAGCATTATGTCGCAGGAAATTACAGAAGCATTACAAGAAAGCATTTGCAACAAGATCTCAAGAGGGCGCGAGCCTATTCAGCATGGAAATCTAGTTTTTTATTTATCAAACGGGCAGGGACCAAAGGACTCGAAGTCATTGCATATAAACGGGAGATCCGGGAAAACAGTACGGCCCCGTCAATTTCATCGCCGTGCCCTTGATTGGGACTACGACAAATCATTACACTTCACTTCTGGATATATACATGAACAACATATCTGCATCATATTTTATTGCTGTCTTTTGAGAGGACTACCCGGGTCGGGGCAATTTTTTACTAATTAATATTCTATTGCTCGTTGTCGCGGGACCGGCCTTCTGGGAGACTTCTAGGGTTCTCAGACAAGAGAGCTTTGAAGTTGGGGTTTTAGGACAATTTTGGTTGGGGGAGGCTAAGTCTTCGCGACAACGGCTGGTCGCTTCGGTCAACGGGTAGTCAAAAATTTGGGTGAGAGGATGGCTCTGGAAGCGAATTATGAGGAGGGAGGGGAAACTAACGCGACGCGCTTTGTGATGAGTGAAACGGTTTGGAGGGAAGATTTGATGAGTTATGACATACAATGATGGTGAGAAGGCGCAGGAGTCTCGGAAATTGTTACGAGACAGTGAACATTTTATTCATGTTAGCGAGCGCAGCGAGTCTGGAGATACCCATTCTTTTCTCATGACAATAATAAAAGCATTATTGAAATTTACAATATTTCTCACAAGTCATTAGTAAAATTGATAAATACAGGTAAACATCTTTACGTGCACAATGTTTCGAAGCATCACAGTCCGCAAGTAATGTATATGAGCCCTGGGCTTCATTCAAATCCCATTATTGATACTAGCAACAGGTGGGTATTCGAGGAGATGCACATCGTCTCCTTTGCCTAAATGACATTCAATAAAATGCTTATTTACATCCGGTGTATATACAACCATATGCTCCGATTGAAATTGACGAAATCCGCCGGTAAACACCGTTTATGGTGACCATAAAATCCCGTAGCCCGCAGCCGCGGTCGCCAGATCGGAAAAAACACCTGCGACGGTGTAGTTGGGTATATGCAGGTTCTCTCGCTCCCTCTTCTCTCATCTATCCTCTATTCCGTCTTTCCACCCTATATTATTTTTGCCGGACACCAAGCCCCGGAAGCTCCTGGCCCCGGGGCTTATCCCGCCCTTCTTCTTTTTCTTGAATCGAAAAAAATTCAAAGATCAAGAGCTCGCCGACCGCCGCCGAAATAGTATCTCGGCGGTCATGCTCGGGCTCTTGGTCATCATGAACATGTTGGGCGCGGGACGGCCTTCGCCCTCCCGCAGCTTGATGTCGTAGTTCAGCAGCAGGTACGCGAGAACCATCTTTATCTCGCAGCTGGCGAAGAAACGGCCCGGGCACGCGTGCTTGCCGAGGCCGAAGTTCATCGCGGAGTCGCTTATGCTGGTGAATTGCCATCGACCGTTCGGGTTTGTTGGGGGGTTGGAGAGGTCGTCTGAGAGAGAAGGGGAGGAGGAGGAGGTGGTGGTCGGGGTCGTGGATGTTGTCGGGGAGGAAGTCGCGGATGTGTTGGAGGAGGATTGCTGTTGTTGTTGTTGTCGCAGCTTCCAGAACCGGAGCCCGTCGAAGACGTCCGGGTCCGGGTAGAAGCGTGGGTCTACGGCGACGCCGGCCATCGGGGCGAGGAGGTTGGTGCCGGCGGGAAGGTGCGTGCCGTCGGAGAGGTCGATGGGTTTCATTACTTTGCGGATGAAGGATGCTAGATATGTTAGTTCTTATCCATATGCGACTGTGAAAATCAGGTATGCAGATTACTTACTGACATTGCCAGACAGTCGCTGCGATTCCTTGATGAAGCTGTCCAGCTTCTTCAATCGCGACATGCTGTCCTTCTTACCCCATGCTTCGTCGTCTTCTAGTACCTCACGCGCCTCCTCTCGCAATATCTCCTGCATATCTTGATGAACAGCCAGATCGTAAATACAGTCCGTCGTGAGATTGCTCGTCGTATGTATCGAAGCGGCGCTTAAAAGCAGTTGGACCTTTCCCTGGATGTAGAAATCCCTCTTCTGGTCCTCGGGTAGTGCATCCAATAACCATTGAACGAAATCGTCGGGCTCCTCGTAACCTGGTATCTCTGAGTCGCGAATGCGTTCCTCAATTATCGGCTTGAGCATTGCCTCGGCCTTTGCTAGATCTCTGTCGATTGTCCGTAGCTCCGATACCAAGTATTGAGCTATTGGTCGCATCCATGGCGGGAAGAACTGTAACTTTATGACTGCGATGAAAGCCGTCACTGCGAAGTTAATGCTCACGTCCATCCACTCCTCTACTCGATTAAGCATCGGTCCAACGAAAATGCGCCCGCTTAAACGCGACACAGTTCGGATCATGAAGGGCTGGATCTTGAAGGGAGTCCATTCTATAATATATATCAGTCGAGTGCTCATATTAGTAACACCGTTTATGTGGTCTACCTTCACACTCGGGGAACTCCGTTGCAATGATGTATTCGAGTTCCTCCTTGAGCTGTGGCGTCATCCGTGCCAGTTGTCCGGTCATCTTACACTTGAGGAGCAAGGAAAGAGTGTCGGTATGTTGTCCGGCACAGAGCTTAGTGTACTCGCTCAGCATAGCCTGTTCGAGATGTTTAGCTAGTTTATCTTTTGTAATTCCGTTTCTTGTTTTGAACAAACCTCTCTCACGGCCGTCCTTGCACTTAGGGTATATTCGGGAAGTCCCTTGAGCTCACTGACCAACGACGCCGGAATGATGGTTCTCACACCTTCCGTCGTCTTGATCTGGTATACGGTATCACGGAACTGGGGGAGAGTTAATGTCGGACGGATGACATGAGACCATGGGATATGAGCGAACCTTGGAGTAGCTATCCTTCACCAGAGTATCGGCACTGAACATCCATTTTAACCGTGAGGCTTTGTAGAAGGGTGCTGAGACGCCACATTTTTGTTTATCTGGTTGAAATAACCATACGCAGAGCAGTATCGCGCTAACAGCAGCATAGTAACTCAAACGACTGCCGCCTAAGACGTTACTAGGCAATACATCTGTGACTGTTGTAAAGTTGGTGAGAGGGCTCGCATTCTCTATTATTGAGGGCATCGTAAGAAATGAATGGGTAGGTATGTTAGGTTAAAATGGCGAGAGGCGGAGAGTGGCGAAGGGGTTTAGGAGAAAGGAATAAGGATGGTTTGCCTGAGGCCTCCGTCGTTCACGATGTTTATCATCGGTGTCGTCGTTTCCAATAGACTATTCCGTGATGTTGTTGAAATGAATCCAAGTGGACAGACAGTCCAGTCTGATGAGCGACGCTTCGAACCACGATCCACGCGAATTATTCTAATTACTAGTACGGCTTCTCAGCTCGTACACTAATTAAGAATGAAGGTCGAATAGATTCTACTAAGAACCGTCCCGTCGGCGGATGTTGTCCGAGTCGAATGTAGACGTCAATTCTTCCCTACTAGGTACTATTGGACGGCAACCATCACTTCCGGCTCTAAAAATCGAATGAAATATTTTATTAGGAACTCGAGGCCGCGATAGGCTAGATAGAAGGGAAGAAAAGAGAAAAAGAGGAAGTGAACGAATTGTTTGGTCAACAAACTACAAGTATTAAAACGCTTTACGTGAACGAGTTTCTCTCGATACATGAACGTATCCAAGATTGGATACCTGCGAACGTTGAAAGGTAGGAAGGGAAACACTGGCGACCCCCATCGCGTTCGAATATCCATCCTAGTCGTCTTGGCAGAGACAGCTACATAGTGCGTCTCTTCACTAATATCTATCGACATAGCAGTAGAAATTGTGCGGTCGTGAGACTGAAGGGGGTTGACCTTGGTGCTGCTTTCGGTTTCCGACCAGGACCCTGAAACGAAGGGCTACTGGATTGAAGCTAAGGGCTCTGGGGCTCCGGGACGTGCCCTCTCCGACACCCTAGTCGGCTCTTCTTTTTGCGGCTGGAGGCGCCTCACCTTTCCCGTTTTAGCAGGGCGCACAGTTTGAGGAGATACGCGTACGTTGTTCATGGTAATGATCAAGTCTTCTACGACGATGCCTCTATAAACTCGAAGAAAAAAAAGAAGAAGAAGCAAATGATAGAATTGGTATTATAATATCTTGATACCCGGCTCTCCTCTCTAATAAGGAATGAAATCTCGTATCAATTACAACATGTTCTATTTCAAAACATCCGACCTACTTCAGACCTCAAAGCACTCAAAGCAAGCTTCTACAGTCCTTGGCACTGTCTCAGCCAGAAGATCCCCCGGCAAGGTTTTTTATCCGCCCAGGTTTAACGAGTGTGATCTTCGCCCGTAAAACTCGCTCGTTTTGGCTATCCTACACCTCTACTCCCTGGTCACGTCTCCGTGCAGTCTGAGCTGCCAACAGATCTACAGCCCGACAAGCAATTCGGGTAGATTTGGCGACGCAATCGACGTGAGATAAGAGCCTGGGATACCGGGAATTGATCGCGGCACTAGGTTTATTGCCATTTGCAGGGCAACTTCAGCCGGATGAGTTCATGCGCCCAGACAGCTAGATGGCCCCGTAGCTTCGACCTGCCTTCTTTCAAGCTTCCACATCTTCGATGATCTCCCGAACTTCTCAGCAGCGACAGCAGGTATGCAGATCGAAGCTCACGATATGATATAGCTTAATGCCGGCTCATCTCAACTCTTTGCCATTCTATTGAAGCGCAGCGCACACTGTCTAGTATGACATACTCTGCACGAATAGGACAAGGCTCAACGGATCACCACTTTTAGAAATTGTAATAATCTGGTAATCTGCTCGTAGGTGGCTATGGAAACCACTGCCACATTAGATGCAGCGACAACTGGTCTCATGGCGTATTAAAGGAAGCGCAATTGGTCCTCTTGGCCATCTGGAGTATACCACAACAGGAGACCATTGAAGGGCTCTCTGTTAGGCTCTCCAAACAATCATTAGGTAGGTAAGCAGAGGCAGTGCATGAAAGTGCACAATTAGGTAGTGGTGTCCTATGGCCCTGAACACCGATTCAAATTCTCTTTTGTTCATCAATATATCATTTTCATCATCTTTGATACTCATCGAGAAGATATGGCAGTGTGACAATGGAAGCACTCGTTGCCCTAGGTCTTGCGGCGAATGTGCTGCAGTTTGTTGATTTCACGGCCGAATTAATTGGCATTTCAAATGAGCTCCGGAACAACGCAGCCTCGTCCGAGAATAGAGATTATCGAGTGATCGCAACACATCTCGAAAGCTTGTCTCAGAAAATTAGCAATTCAGCACAAGCGATTTCTCAAAATTCTACCACGGTTTCGCAGGAAGAAAAGGCACGTAATACTATTATTCCCTATTCATGGATACTTATTTCACATTTATACGACTCCATGTGCTAATTGCGAAGGACTTTAGGCTCTCCAACCAGTAGCCGACAAGTGTTGTGAACTTGCGAAGAATCTCCTCAAACGACTTGATACGTGTGGCATCAAAGCTGGCCAGACTACGAGCCGACTCCAACGTGCCAAAGGGGCCATTAAGACCATATGGAACAAAAGAGAAATAAGAGAGATTTCGAGCAGGCTAGAGTATTTCAGAAGTGAATTGATCCTTCACTACGCGTTCGTGACTAGGGAAACACAACTCGACGAGCAGGGGAAGCAGTTAAGCAAGGACGACATACAAGCAACCCTGGACAGGCTTGATGATCTTGGACTTGTGATCGAGAGTGTAAAGTCCGGCATTGCTAACACGCTAAATATCCAACATGCCGAATTATTGAACTCCATCGCCGAGGTGCGATCCGAGAACGCCCAATTTCACACTCGAGCAATACAACAAGGTCACGCCGACCAGTCCACGGTGCTGCAGAAACTGGATGGCATCCAAGATTCTATGACAACTCTCAGTGTTGGCGTCCGAGATATTCAGCTTAAGCAGACGAGCGCAACAGAATCCTTAGCACAAGTAAAGGTCCAAAACTCGACTTTCCTCGCTGGAGTAACTCAGCAGTTTCCTCTAGCCAGTGATTCTGGCAGCTCTCTTCGACATGTTATGCAATCACTCCTCGAAGAATTTGGGGAGACATTCATTGTAGAAATTGACAAGCGATTCCAAGCGACGGCCCGGTCTGAGATGGATAACATACTTCAGCAAGCGCTTCCTGCACTCGACGAAATGCAACATCGTAGCGAGGCAACCCAACGAAACAGCGAGGTGAGAGTGAATGGGGTCACAACTGGGACATGTCAAGACGGCTATGAACCACAAGGTCCTTCCGAGCTACAGAAGCTCGAACTTCCTAACACGTCAACCCATAGCAAATTCAACAAGGACAGTCTTACAATATTTTACAGAGATCACTGGTCGTTTGAAAGTAGCTTTGGGCGACTTTTACTAATTATTCGAGACCGAGTACGATTTGACAGCTTTGGAAAGCCAACAAAGTTGTACTAGCTTACAGCGCAATTTGTCCCATCGCCACGCTGGCTCTCTTCCGGCTGCTCGATCGCGTATGAGAGCAGAACTGATGCCAGAGGAAACCCGCAATTCGGCCTTATATTTCGGTCATATCGCGTTCTTGACCAAGACCATGAAGTCTGGGAAGCCATAAGGAAGGGCGATGTCTCTCGCATTCGCGTAATGCTGTCCCAAAAAATTCTATCAACTTCAGATAGAAGTATCGGTAATTTAACGCCGCTTCATGTAAGTGGAAGTACCCAGGCTACTAAACATAATCCGAGCCATTGCCTGCCTAGTACCGATACTAAGGAAAATTAGCTCGCCGTGGCAAGAGGTCAATTAGAAATCTGCAAGGTGCTAGTACAGAGTGGCGCTGATATCAACACGCGCTTTATGATTACTAATCCTATAGACCTCGCACTCAGCTTTGGCATATTTTTGGAACATCAACAGGGTATAGCTACATTTCACTATCTGTTAAGTTTACGTGGAATCGAGCTAGAAGGCCTATGGTCAAATTCCAGTTTAATTCAACTAATGACGGTAGGTTGTCTTACACTTACAGACGGCGAAGGAAAGCTACAAAATATCGACCAGCATTTAGGAGACTGGATGTCAATCTGCCGATTTGTAGACGTCGACTTGAGTATTCCTGGACAGATTAACTTGTTAAATCAAGTCGTATGGGATTTCTCTGGTGACAGGGGCAACCCTGGTCTTCAAATTGATGACAATTCGATTGACGTGTTTGACGCAATCGTTCGGCTCGGGATTAGTATCCCAGGCTCACCAGATCCTTTGGGCATACCAACAGCATATGCCGCAGATTGTTTATACGACAGGCTAGGCGAATTCTTTGCAGAATCCCTTGTGGCAAGGGAGGCTTCGCATATGCTATCAGTTTCTTATCGAGACTATTACGTTCACCCTTGGGTTGCCCGAAGGTTTGAATTCCTAGAGCATGTCATATCGAAGGGAATTGCTCAACGCCCAGACAGCATGTTTGACGTATGTTACGGAGAAACGCCATCGGATAGATTCTACTACTCTCGTTGGACAAGCATATGGGAAGACATATTAGAGGAGAACGGGTTTGACGTCAACTGGGTATATGAGGAAGACGAGAGACGGTTACGAGTGGTTACGGGGGAAACCACAGCCCATGAAGTCAGTGTTAATGTTGATGCTTCCAGAACCTTTGACCTGAAACGAAGACGAGGTTACGAGAATTCAGACGACTAGGGAAGTCATGATAGGAGTTACACAGGTCTTCATTTTGCAATATCAGTTTCGTATCAGGGTTTGGAAAATCCGACATGAGCTTATTATGATTACGAAAATCCAAATAATTCAGAATATAATAAATAAGCAAACATTTGAAACAGGCAGGATAATAAGTCATGAATTTGAAAACTTTTGCTATACTAAGGCTAGTTAAGTATCCTACGTAACCCATCTAGAAACGCCTTACGAGTTAGCAGTGCTAGAGAGTCATCCCTTTTTGGCAACACCTATTCCTACTTACTCCCTTAACCTCTATTGATCCCCTAATATGAAAACAGAGGGCCTCCCAATGCCATTTCAACGCCAGACCTTAAACACCTGGTCATCTTACATAGACTGTAGCTTTCAATGACTCTCAACAGCTGTACCCTCCGTAGCATGAGGTTCAATAACACCCGCCATCTCCGGCTCCCGGACCTCTGCCGCCTCATCGCCCGTCTCTACCACGCACTCAACATCGTCCTTGCCGTGTACATTCTCCACCGTCGCCTCCGCATCACCCATCCCCACGATATCGATCCAGCGCCACGCATCAACAACACCATGCCCACTACGATTGAAAATCGCCCTATCATCATGAATACCATCCTCAGGCCCCTTATCCTTGACCACCTTCACATCCTTCACATCATCAACCTCACCCTCCGCACTCTCACCTCCCTCACCCCCACCAACTCCCTTCCCCACAACCACACCCCCAACCTTCTTCCCCTCCTCAACCCCATCCACCAAATCCCCGACCCACGTCCTAGCCACAGCCACCCCATTAACCCTCAGCACCTGCAGCAGCGCCCTGCGATTCAACCTGAGCGCGCGCTCGGGCTCCTCCGACTTGTAGATCTTGAACATGAGCCAGGGGAACAGGACGCCGAAGTCGGACTGGCTGAGGTGAGCCGAGCGCTCGACGAAGAAGAAGTGCGGCTCGGCGAGCTTGACGCCGGAGGCGTAGAACGCCGACGCCGCCACCGACGGCTGCGAGGGGCAGGGCGACAGCGCGCGCGCCGTCGCGTGCAGGTGCTCTGTCCAGTTGTGGAAGTCTTCGGATTCCACTGCGAGGAGCGCGTTGCCGCCGGGGGACGGGGTGGATGAGGTGGGGCAGGGCGTGTCGGCGTAGACGGGGAGAGGGAGGTCCCAGAGGGCTTTGGTGGTCTTGGCTAGGAGGGGGAAACACCACATATCCATCAAGATCGTAATATTGCGCGGTGTAATCTGTTTACATATCGAGGAGTCGCGGGAGGGTACGTAGAGAGGTTCCGTCATTGCCTCGAGCTCGGGGCGGCCGGCGTAGAAGACGGACTTGAGGAATTGGACCATAGTTGCGGAGCCGAAGCTGTGTCCGGCGAAGATAATGCTACCAGGTTCTTGAACATGCAATTGCCCGACGAATTGGGAGAGCGAAGGTGTGCTCTTATTTAGGTTCGTCAGATTTGCGCCCCGATCTATGCCCAGTAGAGCCTCATGCACCAATCCCATCTCCCATAGCCGGATGCGCAGCTGATCGTTGCGTAGTGCGTGTGTCTCGTCGTTGGGGTCGTGCGGAATGCGTCTGTAGGGGACGTCGCGGCGCGTATTACGCACGAAGTATCGGTGCTGCTGCGACGGGATCCTGATGAAGGATTTGACGGCACTGCCGTCTCGGTGCTCGGGACATATGACCACTACGCCGTGTGAGGCTAATGACCCAACGATCTGCGAGTATGCGTTTCTGCTACCGCCAAGACCGTGCGAAAAGATGACTGTTGGCCATCGCTTGTTCGGGGTGTTGGGTTCGAGTACCGGCGCATTCTTAACGACTGGTATGTATGTGTAGTGAAGGTGTCTCGGTAGGAAGCTACACATAGCCTTTGGTTAGCTAGATGTCCCTCTAAAATACCCACGATGACGTAGTTCAACTTACGAGACAGCTTGTGCTACCAATTGCCCAACTCCTAGAAACTGTATGTAGGCGGACAAGTGTTCTCGCTGCGGAGCCGGGAGCCATGTTATGCGCTTCCCTTGGGCTTCCGGAGGCGCCGGGTAGAATATTCGAAACTGTATCGTCTCTATATCTGTCGCGTTTGCTGGCGCCGGAGCTGGGGAGTCGAGCTCCGAAACTGGGATCTCAACATCGGCGGTGCCGACTTTGTAAGGACCGGTGTATTCCGCGAACCCGGGTATAGGGTTCAGTCGTGATAGGAGAGAGCTCCATTTGTCGGCACCCGACGGGTTGGCTGGTTGTGCCATGGATTGTTGCCGATGGCTTGGTGTTACCCGATTTTCACGGAGGGATAGTCAGCGTTGGGCTCGTTGGATCGAATTGTTTGTGTTCGCGGACGTCGTACAGAGCAATGGTGTATATTAAAAGAATATGTACCTAGGTACCTAAGGTTGACGATTTGCAAAAATGTCAATCTCGCAAAGTTTGTTCGTAATGATCGACCAAGGAAGGATAGGCTCGTGGACTCGCCGGTGCTAAGGTCGAAAAAAATGTTATTTCGCAGAACACAGCCTCGTCGCTTCACTTCAAGTGTGTTCGGCAAGCGTCTAAAAACGGAAGGATGGCTGTTACCAAATTTCACAGAATGAAAGTTACTCTTTCTTTATTATTAAAATGATATAATATGCGTGTAAGACGTTCAAGGAGAAGGTGCGAAAGGGTATAGGTTATAAGGTTTAGTTCATGAAATTTGAGATCAAAGTCTACCAGTGAAGGAAAGATCGGGATGGTCTGATTTATCCCCTATATCTAACTCGGGACTGGGACTTCCAAGGTTGAAAATAAACTACAAGTACCTAGATGAGCCAATGACACCTCACAATTCCTTCTTCAGCTTTCCTTAGCTGGGTAACACGTCATCAATTCCCGACACATGTACCTAATAATCCATGTGGCTGAGCGGGCCATAGGTATCCTCTCGTAGCACAAATAATACGTCAATACCTAGATACCTTCGGTCTCATACTACGACAATTTAAGACCCAAGAACTCAGAATCGAATTCATTTCAATTTAACAAAGGTCACACGACGGTCGCGTGCCTTCGTGCGAAAATAGTTCCCGAGAAAAAAAAATAGAATACCCGGCGGACCCGACTAGATCGACGCCGGGTCGTAGTGTGGCGTCCAAAGTTTTGTAGCTCCCCCAGCGGATCCTGGAAATTGCATCATCTTGCATTTGCATGTAAAGGATAATTCCCTGGATGGCTTCTAGTTCCTGCAGATTGCCACCACGTTTAATGGCGGATGGTCCACCACCATGGAATAATGCATCAATATGTGGTATTATCGGATATCGTAGCATCCATAAAACGCTCGTCTAACTCTGAATGATGCAACTCTAAATAATACCTATAGACCCGATCAATATGTATGCTAGAGATGACCGGGCCGATATTTTACAATACAAGGTACATATTACATGTTTGTACACCTCGAAGATAACGAATCCAAGTCTACAAGACTGCAACTTGGATAGGTTCATTGCCACTCGGCGTCAACCTTCTCCCACTTGTCCAAAAATCCCTTGAAGAACTTAACGCCTAGACCGGGATCTAGCGATCCACATGTAGCACGAATGCTGTGCATGCTGAGCTGGGCCATCCCCGCGTCGATGGCCTTGACACCCATAGCACTACTTAACATAGGACCGACTGTGCCTCCGCTCCTGGAATCGTTTCGGATCTGGAAAACTTGAGGCGTGCAGTCGCTCAACTCGCAGACTCTGGTGATGATGGCGGTTGATACCGAATCCGTAGTCATGTGGCCATTGCTGTCCGCAGCGATGGAAATTCCGACATTGAGTCGGGGAGTGTGATCTGCCAGGTAACGGCCTAGGAAGTTGGGGTTCACGGCGTGGGTGACATCCGCCGAGACGAGGAATGATTGTGCGTACGTCTGGCCCATGACACCAGGACCGAACGTCTTGCCCTCCCCGCACAGCGACTCTACCGTTCTCTCAATCACAGAAGGTAAGAAATTGCCTCTAGCACCCTGGCGTAGCAGAGAACCAATCTCTTCGTCGTCAAAAAGAGCGACCAATTTTATGATTCCATCATCGTCATTCGCTTCCGAGGCTAAAAGACCCTCAAATGCAGCCCAACTGCACAGCTTATCGTCGATACGGCCAGCAAAGATGAATTCTTTGTCCAATCCACCAACAGTCGCGGGTTGAAGATCGAACAGCTCTAGTTCCCAGTTCACAATTTGCGAGTAGTCGTCGATGCCAAGCTCCTTCGAGATTATTTTGACCAGTCTCGGTGGTTGAGTGGCAGCAAACGACCCAACCGGACCGAGAGGCTGAGCCGGCGTAGCTGTTGAAGATGAAATGTCAGAGTTATCAAGCCCAATAATAGGCACTGCTTCAGTCTCCTTATTATTTTGACCCATTATGCCAACACCAAAATGCGGTGCGAGGGTGGGTATTTTAGCAACTACATCCAATTAGCATGAGCCGATTGTTGCCTATGGTAGGTTTGTACTTACTAGGCCAATCAAGCTTAACAAGCTTGCTTGAAGTCTTGCCGGACCCATCCCGTACAATGACTCGGCCTCCAATGCTAAGATCTCGATCCCACCATGTTTCATTTAGACCGCCAGCATAGGGAGCTACGCCTAGCTGAACATATCCAGCCTTGGTTGGCTTGTTGCTGACGGGTTTGAGCCTTGCGGTCAGAGCATCGATATGACCGGCAATCATGGCCACACCATTACCAGGTTTGTAGGCCTTTCCGACCGTAAAAGCTATGACCGAGGTTCCATTTCGAGTCACGAAGTATTTGCCACCAGCCTCTAGCTTGCCAGACCAATCATCCCGTGCAGGAAGCTCTGTGTAGCCAAGGGACATTGCCTTATCCGTGAAATAACCAACAGCGTGGAATATGGTCGGGTTTTCCTGCATAAATTTGAGGAAGGGTTCGGTGAAGGCTTCAGGATTCGTCGACATGACTTTGCACGAAGAACAGGAGCTTCGGTCGTCCTTAAGTCGGAGGACAATTGAATCGGTACGGTGGTCAGGTATGTCTCGGTAGCAAGAATCGCAAAGGGTCGGCGATCCACAGCGACTCAAGTCACCTACGATGAATGCCTTCTCAGCATCAGACATGGGTTGCTTCTTCTCAAATTCGGCAGGGTTGGCAAAACTCGACAGCCGAGAGGTGCTCAAGGAGTTCGCAGCAGCAAGACTTCGTAGAGACAAGTTAGAGCTGCGTTGGCGCAGGAAGTCAGGGGTGTGTCGAGTCATGATTGGGAATATGGATGGCTCTCAATTCGTAGATGACCTGACTACCTATGAGACTTTAACAAGATACAAAAGGTTGGGGGGACGCCTTTTGGACAAAGTTGTTCAAATAGTTAACTGTATTAATATTATGGAGGATCAACAGGAGAGAGGTTGGGAAATGGGAAATGGGAAATGAGGTCAACAAGTACAGAACTCAGCCGGAATGCGGTGGATAAGCTCCAAGCAAACGGTGTCGCAATAACTGATAAGACACTTATCAGCTGCCCCTTCCCAGATGACCTCGTTTGTAACATTGAGCCCACCGTCTCCCACCTTCGGACCTTCCCCTTGCAGGGGTTGTCTGCCAGGTACCGGCGAGATTCACCTACCGACCTAAAGTGGCTTAGGGGCTCAGATCCATTCAACCCTTGAATATTTCCATTGTACAAAGTACGAAGTACTACTTGGTAACATTGAAGGGGGAATATGAAGGCATTATTGATGTGAAATATCAGTACTTAATGTGTTGCTCGCTGATCCCTAGAAGAGGAAAAAGAAAGTTTCGTAAGACATTAAAAAAATTATATCTAAGCACGCACATAATAAGCATGCATTTTACATCGTCAAAGTTGAAAAGAAAAAGAAAAAAGAAGAGCAAGTAGTTCTACCAATATTATTATTATACGCGATAGAATTAAACGACAAAAAGTTGAATTTGTGATGAGAGTGGGACTTGAACCCACGCGGATTGCTCCACCAGGATGTTAAGATGTTAAGGTAACCTTAACCTGGCGCCATAACCAACTCGGCCATCTCACCTTCCGATTGTTGGAAATTTGTCTTCTAGAAACCTACATATACTATTAGAATGGACGAGTCGATAAGAGACGGAAGGACCAATCAAGGTCCGGTTGGGCAATGTGGGGCTTAGCAGAACTTTAGACCTTAGTAGCGGCGGACTTCCACTTAACTTAAACTTCAAGTCTTCAACTCCAGACTGCAAACTCCCCAACTCCGAAGCCAACCCAGACATATTTCTTTCCACCTATTCCAGCTCGATCTAACACAGATGAGTCATTAAGCATAACTTGTGGCACAATACACCGCATGTCTAGGTACCTACCTAGGTACTTGACAAAGTCTGGACTTTTGGAGCTTAGCTGACGCCATCCCTAGTAAGATGCTCTGTAAAAGTGTGCATAGAACTCGTGATGGCGGACCCCACTATCTTGGAATCATTCTATTTTCTCTTCATCTCATAGATATCTGCATACCTACTAGGTATCATACAAGCTTAGATTTAATGTCTTAACTTGAGTATACTCTTTGGGGGAGACTTGCATGTATAATCCCTACCAACCGTCTCCCAAGCATTATATATTTCCACCAAATACCTAACATAGAGTCAACGAATAAAAAGAAGTAGAAGGGCACTTACTAATACCAACGACTAGCCCTGCAGCTCTCTTTAAATAGATCAGGTTATAATCTCGCATTCTTTCACCATGGCCGTGAGAAACCCACCATGAAGTGGCTGCATCATATTAGCGACGCCATACAACCCCTCAAGATGTCTAAGTCTGTCGGAAAACCCGGCTGAAGACCGCGAGTCGGTAAGAACTTGTGAATACAACATGATGGTATACAGTCTATATAGTAGCGACTTTCCTCCTCGCAGATAGTATATTCAGCCGTTTTCCTAGCCAATTTTGCACATTTGGAAGTCCAATATGGATACTCGTAAATGGGTTATATGCGCATTTCTACTCTTGGACTTTTTTATATTTATACCCTCAGGAGAGTTGAGCATCTTGTTAATCTCCAAGAGGTTACTCTTCAGGGTTATAATCCAATCTATTATAATACAAGTTTTATGGGTATTTTATCGTGTCATCTTGTACCCTAATTATTTGTCGCCTTTGAGACATCTACCAGGACCAAAGGTATGACACACACAATCCATAACATACATGATATTATGACACAGCTCTAATAGGAAATTCAGGACCACAATATTATCCTTGGGCAAGAAATAAAGAAATTCAAAGCCGAGAGCCCAGTTGACGTTCAACTAGAATGGCTGCGTCGATGGCCAGATGCGTCCTTCATCAGGTATATTTCGTTCGCAGGCAACGAAGTTCTCCTTGTGAACAGTCTAGCTGCGCATAAAGCCGTCCTCCAGACCCATGTGTATGAGTTTGTCAAGCCACCGTTCTTTGCACGGTTAGTAGGGGAAATCACCGGCATAGGCCTGTTATTCGCGGAGGGGGAGTTCCACAAACGCGAGCGGAAATTGTTGGCTGGTCCGTTCTCCGTTCCGAGTATGAGGAAACTCGTCCCTGTGTTCCGAGAAAAAGCCAAGGACCTTTCGGAGGAATTCGAGAGGTTGCTCGGAGAGAACTCTCATGGTACCGTAGAAGGTAAGATATCAAAATAAGGGTATGTTGCCAAGCCAAGACTAAATCCGTCCTTGTATAGCAATGGAGACTTTATCCAAGTCAACTATGGACACTATAGGTATAACGGTGCTAGGAATCGAGTTAGACACTATATCATCGATATACCCTCAAAGTTTCCAAGAACTTTACGGTCGAATACTTCACCAAGGTCCTCTAGGCCAGTTGATTTCAGTCATCAACGCTTTCATACCGATCAGAAGCTTCCTTCCCATCAGAGCGAATCGGCATTTCATCCAGACAACTAACAATCTCAGGGAAATGTTGCGGGATATCATCCGAAGACGCACCGCGGACTTGGCGGACGGAACTTTTAAAAAGACAATGGGAGAATCTAGAGACCTTTTGACTTACATGCTAGAGGAAGCTGAGCTACGCAAGCAAGAAACGGGTAAGGAGGTATGGTCTGTGGACGACATCATTGGTCATGTGAGATAGCTCTCCTACTCTCTTAGTAAAGTAATACTGACAAGATCGCGACTAGCTTTTGAACTTCACATCTGCAGGTTCGGCTCTCAGACCCCTACAGTCATGTTGGCAATGTTCGAGCCATGATGCTGATTTACTTCCACCTATATAGGCCACGAGAGCACAGCGACAACCTTATCATGGTCCCTCTACGTACTCGCGACAAACCACTCGATACAAGACCGACTACGATCTGAGATCACCTCCCTCCTAGAGGCAAACCCTAACCCCGACTATGACTCCATCTTCGGGTTACCATACCTTCACAATTTCGTCCGCGAAGTCCTTCGCGTCTTCCCACCCTGTACGTCCTCCCCCCTCCCCCCTTTCCCTTCCCCTTCCCCTTCCCCTTCTCATCCCCCCCAAACTAACTTACTTACCCCAGCATACATGGCGCAACGCCAAACCACGCGTCCCCTAACAATTTCCAACATCTCTATCCCCACGGGCACACAAATCGACATCATAATCCCCCTGGCGCACAAGCACCCCTCGATCTGGGGTCCAGACGCAGAAACCTTCGACCCAGATCGCTGGGACGCGCTAACAGGCGACGCGACAAGCCCCTTTGCCTTCGAGGCCTTCCTGCAGGGCCCGCGCACGTGTCCGGGGCGCAACTTCGCGCTGATCGAGGTGAAAGCCGTGCTCGTGGAGTTAGTCCCCAAATGGCGGTTCCTCGGGGTCGAGGGGAAGGATGGGGAGTTGTTGACGGGCGGAGAAGAGAAGGTTGGAAGGGGGGTGAAGATTGCGAATCCGAGTTTGACCTATCGGCCTCGCGACGGGCTTTTGGTGAGGTTCGAGAGGGCCACTCGGTGATGAAAGTACACCCCCACCCCGACCCCCCAAATGAGGCCAAGAAGGTACTACCTAGAAATTTTCACAGTTATCTGCTAGGTACCTAATTCTACGAAATCGAGGCTAGTCTGGTGATACCTATTGGGTATATAGTACAAATACTCATACAATTCTAAGTACCATTTATACGTGTTGGCTTTTGGGGAAAACATTTACCGGTTTGCAAACAACCTCGCCGCTGTTCTTTCAATGGACAAATTACTGTTGTTCGTTGACGACAGCGGCGTCGATTTTGACCAAGAATTCAATTTACAATTTGAGCGCTTGGCGGAACCACTTTTTTATACGCTAAATCATTCTAAGGGATATGGTGCCAGGATACTATCAACGACGTATGACATTATTTATTTTCTTACGAGTTCAAATAATTAGTAAAAAAAGAGGTAGAACTCCTTGAATATGACTAGTGCTACGCTTTACACAAATGAATATTTTCAGAGTTTTTGAAATTTTATCGTCGTTAAAAACGTCGAAAATATCTTCTCCATTTTGATAGAAAAATTGCTAGAGCCTCCAACTCAATATGGTATAGTGCCATAAAACTGGGTCTAGCGTCGAAAACAATGGGACCGCCAAGCGGTCAAATACCTATTCAAGAAAAAGCGGTACTGTACATACAAGATGGCCTTGCCACCGAGCTACCTAACAACCTCGCCGGCGACCCTGTTGCATCCCTGAAAGGAAAGACATGGGAGATATAGATGAGGCTATACAAGGCCTCTCTAGTGATGCCAGTAGCTGCAGTAGGTAGGAGGACATTCAATCAACTGGTGCCTCCTTCTATAGTTCCAGCAAGAGGTCGGGTAGGGTTGTTAGAGGGCGACAGCAAGACTGACGATAAGGTGTTTTCCCAAGGGGCAACATCAGGTTTCTAAAAGGTGCTTAAAATTAATATTAATGTTTGTACTATATAATAGGTATCCGTCAGGATAGCCTCGATCCCGTATAATATGCGTTAAGGTCTATTTGTTTAGGCGTCCCGTATCCTACCAGGGATCGATTTAACCTCTATTCTATCCTATACCCCACTCCCACTCGCCTCAGCTTGAATCAAGCCTTCGTCTCTTCTAGCTGCCAAGCGCTCATCGATTAAACTCCCCGTACTCTCGTCGTCATCGCCCTCGCTCTCGTCGCTTGGTTGTTCGGCTAGATCCGCATCGTTATCTGAAGTAGGTGGTTCGGGCACCCGTCTTTTCTTCTCGAAGTCCTGTCTATGCGCCTCGGCCATAATACCACGAATTGATTTTGAGCGCAGGACCTCCGATTTCCTACGCCAACGCATTGCTCCTCCCTCCGCGATGTCCTGAGACTGGGCCTGAGCTTCTGCATGCGCGAGCGTACCGGATTGTTCGCGACCGAGTGCTGATGCTCCGGCTACGCTGAGATCAACAGCACTTGTGGTGGCGCCTTCGACGGGCACAACTGGCATCGTGGAAACATGGCGTTCTTCCTCTTCCTCGCTATCAACGCGTTCGACGAGGGGCTCGTGGGGGTGTAAGTGATAAGGCAAAGGCACGTCACGGCTAGCCTTGTACTGCGCGACGTTGGTGCAGTGCTCGTTTTCTACACGGAAAAGAGCCCACATGCCTCGACGAGTAATCTCGGCTAGGGAGACGAAGAAAGATGCCAGAGTGCTGTGCTGTTTATCGTGAGTGAAGATGGCGTAAAAGATCCAACTAAAGCGTAGTATTGGATCGAGAACCATGATAGTATAGTACAGCCACCGGCGCTTGAGCCCAAGAATGTCGCGCAGAAATCGGTGTCGTGTATCGGGTTGGAAAAAGGAGAAATCCATGAACAGATCCCAGATTGCTATAGTTGTGCGTCAGAAAATTCAATTGCTAAAAAAGGCTGAGGTGATTATAACTTACATGTGTAAATGCCGTTCATGGTGGAAAATGTGACGAAGAGACCAAGATTCGAATCTGTAGATCTCATACGGTACAATGAAAGTGTCACGGCCGCCATGATAGTCATACCGTATTTGCCTCCGTTGACAAGATGAGGAAAGACGTTTTTGGTATCGCGGTATCGGCGAATACATTGCAATGCACGCCAGATTGGCGGAAGCGCCGAGAAGAATCCCAACAGTCGAGAATTGCTTGAGTTACATTGGACTGGGTTGTTCCAATGATGCGCATAGAGACAGAAGAATAATTCGACATTCTTTCGAGTGGTTAATTAAGAAAAACAGGGTTGGCAGTCTATAAATGGGCTCTACTTACTGATGTAGCATATGTGAGAGAACAATACATATCGCCGAGGAAGAAGTCTCGAAACTCAACAGGATATAATCCCGCGAAAAATAATCGATACTGTTTGCTATTAGAAGATTGTATTAAACATCAGTTTGATGGTAATACTGACGTGAGAATACATAAGCCATTGGCGACTCCTATGATACAGAATCGGTGCTGGCAGCAAGAGGATAATTAATGTGATGGTTATGAGGATCACTGGGTAATACAGGTACAGCTCATCCGACCCGTACCTGGTAAAATTTACCCAGAAAAATATGCCAAAAAGCAACAGGAAGAAGCTTGGAAAGCTTGAAAGTTGTCTCCAATCTAAGTTATTTCTCGTGTCAAACTCAAATATGAAGGGATAGTTGATCTTATTGCGCGTCCACACATAGCAGTCGAGGCAGAATGCGAACATAAGAAACAACATCAGAAAATAACCGCCATATAACTGCATGAGGTAGCTGGTCTGCTGTTGTACTTCCGGATCTGGATCGAATAATAATTGAGATCCATATACGAGGCCTTGGATGGTAAACACAGCTCCAGTGCCAATAAAAAGCCCGTTGCGGAACGCAACGGCGGATTCGTCTCCCGGTCTTCGGTTCAAACGACGCAGCTTTCCCGAGGCGATCTTGCGATTCCCTTTTTCGAAGTATCGTGCATAGAGGTCCTCAACAGAATGAATGTATCCGTCCACGGTAGTGCTATTTACGAACCATGACTTATTGACTTTCTCGTTCATGTACCGGTAAGGGGGTCGAGCATTAACGGCTTTGTCGTATTTCTTGTTCAATTTTCGAAATGCAGTCCGGTTGAGTTGCGCATATGATTGAAGAAGTTCCAGCCCTCTGTAAAATTCCTGCAAAGCCAACTTCAACTTCCGCTTCGCTGATCTATAAGATACTTCGTGGCTCGCTGGTCGTTTGATATAATCCCTACTGGCTTCCGGCGCCTTTGGCTTCATTACTGGAGTGAAGTGTGGGTTGGAAAAAGCTTTGGAGTTAGCTCCGGGCTTGAATATCCTAGACTTGATCGGCTCAACCCATCCATTAGCACCAGATGAAACCCCCTTGGTATCATGACTATTATCATCGTCACCCCTCTCTTTACGTTGCCTCAATTCGGCCAGTTCTTCGTTTCGACGATTTCGCATCTCGTGCAATTGCTCGCGTAGAGCTGCTAGGCGCTGGCCAGCTTGTTCTTCTTTCTGCCGGTAGAATGTCTCCACCTTGTCTAATTCACTATCTAGAAACTCAAAGAATTCCTTTTCGCGATCCCTAACCGTGTCGATGGCTTGTAAGCCATAACCGAACTTCAGACTATCTTTTCTCGTAAGCTGCTGGCCTATGTGATGGCCCGCTGAAAATATTCGTCGGAGTCTACCAGGTGATGGGGTTTGTTCAAAGATAGGCCTAGAGCGTGAAGGAGTAGCTGGCGGAGGGAGGATCCCTGATGGAGCCACACCCATAGACATACTCCGTTGTGCGGAGTGGCGGCTAATAGACTTCCGGAGTCCATCGGAAGGCCGAGATGGAGGTAGATCATTTGATATTGCAGGCTCACCCAGTGCAGGGCCAGGCAATTCGAATACATTCCAGCTCTCAGCAACTGAAGGAGGCGTAGCAACGATACTACCATATTGTCCTTCATTGCCTGGCGACCGCGTCAGTGATTGACGCTCCGTCCTAGCGGGAATCGGTGTTGGCTGAGACTTTGGCGCAATATGAGGTCCCCTATTTGTTCGTCCTGTGGGTGCGGGGCCTCTAAGCGTCGACCGAGATCCCGTCTGGTCTACTTGGGGGCTGCCATTTTGTTGACGGCCGAATTGGCTTTGACGCAAAGTTTCCTCGCGCGTAAGATCACCCCTTCTTCCTATAGCTCGCGGTGTCCCATTTGCTTTATTGATTGACCTTGAAACGGCCTTGATATATTTCTTCCCAGCTTTATAATTTAGATACTTGACCCTCCATTCTACAATTCAGGTCAGCTTTCATGTTCACACCTAGACCGCCAAGAGAAGACTGCCCAGATCTCAAAAGTCCAGCGAACTTTTCATATGTGGTACAATAGGTATATCTCGGTACTCACCTGGGACGAGATCCTGTTCGAGTTCTTTCGCAAACTTCATGACGTCAAGGAAATTAATAAAGGCCTTAACCTTTTGAACGCCAGGTCTACGTTTTTATGCATAGGAGGTGAGAATGGGGCTTGAGATTGAAGGATGAGGGAATGGAAGATCTAGTGTAGAGTCTCTAAAGAGGTTTCAATAACGAATAAGGATACAGACAGAGCAAGTCATAAAAAACATTAGACGCTACTAAGAGGTAGGTAGGAATTCGCGCACCAATAGACAAAGACGTGATTAGCAAACGAAGGATTGAGTTCGTTAGTCTATTTTTTGTTTGGTAAAAAATCTATGCGTAAAAAAAAATCTATTTGGTACTACAGCTGATTACAAGGCGCGGTTACCAGACTTTTTCTCTCTCTTCAGTGGGGTCGCAAGTTGACCCCCATGCATCCACCATAGCATCCACTATGGTGGATGTAAACAACGTTCCAGACCCATCTTTCCATCTACATAGTACATAGTGTATGATGGATCTTTACTAAGGTTTAAACCCAGTTTGGGTTTCCAGTCAGCCAGTAGAATCTTCCGCTGGATAATCGGCACTAATCTGTTGGTTGTACTTCGTACTTGTCTTATTATTTCCACGTTAATACTGCAACTCACACCTTCTTCAAGAATTGTTCATCCAATATACGGCGATTTTACCACCACACACTTTCGCTTACAGCTACTTATGACGTTGTTCTTCGGTCAACTTGGAGACCGATGCCGCCTTCTGACTTCGGCTATCTCCGTCGCATATCCGGCTCAGCTGAAGGAGAGTATCGATATCGCGAGTATGAGACGGAGTCTTTCTATACCTCTGATAATCGTTCAAATTTGAGAAATCCACATTCGTCATCAGTGACCACATCATATCAATTTTCGTTGGTATGAGACATTTCATGTGGCTCGAGTGTCTATCATCTTACACATCTCACATACATCTGGAGCCTGGCGTTGTGACCCCTGCTCCTATCAGTCTTTAATACGACAAAAACGTGAGCTCACTTAGTAAGCTATATTCCACGAAGCGTCTGCCAGTACAAATCAGTTGCACGAGTTGTAAACTCCGACTGGAGCAAAAATATTTTCAACCTCGTATCAGATATATGAGGACCATTCCAGCCATCCCAATTCCTGGGGTCGCACGACCGATTGATAAGAGAGATTACATTCTTGTAAGATACCTAGGTCCTAGGTCCAAGGTGTGTAAAATGCAGAATCATTATATAATACAAAGTTCATGTAAGGGAGACCCTCCGGAGTTCAAGACACTAGTACTCACTTACCTAAATAGGCAATTGATTTAAATAACGTTCAAGTGTTGCTTCGAAGCTACCGAGTATGTGCGACATCTCAAAAAGTCTCGTCTATAAATGGTAACTGGTACGCGATGTTGATTGATAAAGCTATTGTTACTCATGCAGACACCCCTGATGAAACAGCTTGGATAGACGGCGGGCAAGAAAGCGACTTTATCAACTTGGATTTTATCATCTCATGATTGGTTAAATTCGGCATAATGTCCACGTCGGACTTAACAATTTGCTTGTCTAAGGATAGACATGTCAAATTGAACTCAGTGAGAAATATGACTTCGATCTTCATATAATGAATTCTATTCTTTGAGGTAAGAATCTGAGAGGTAGTAAGGTTTATAGGGATTACAGCGGCAGTTGCTGTATAATAGTCAGCACAGCAGCTACCCTGCCCCAATCCTTCAAGCTTATTTTAACCGTCACTCCAAATTTCCCCCACAAGGGCATTCATTCACTATTCATTCTTCACAACTCACCACCTCATTGACCTCGTCAATGAGGCTGAATACACCCAACGCGGTGTCAACCTGTCATTAGAAAAGTAGACCACAAGATTACATTTTATACTCAAATTATTTAGATTTACTTACCTTTTGATCCTATCACCTGTCTTCCACTCCAAATCCTGGGCATTCTCATCATGGCCTCCCCATCCCCTTCAGCGAGGCCAACCCCTCGCATCATTATGTACTACCAAACCACCCACGACCCCGAGGGCAACCTCATCTCAACGCTACCCCTGATAACACAACCCAACATCTCACTAACGCACATAATCGTCGCCGCCATCCACATCAACGAGGACCCCAACGGCCTCACCCTCAACGACCACGCACCCTCAGACCCGCGCTTCACAACCATGTGGGCGGAGCTCCGCATCGCGCAAGCGAGCGACATCAAGGTCCTGGGCATGCTGGGCGGCGCCGCGAAGGGGTCCTACGCGCGCCTGGACCGCGACCAGGCGACCTTCGAGACGTACTACGCGCCGCTGTACGAGCTGATCAGGGAGCGCGACCTAGACGGCCTAGATCTCGACGTCGAGGAGGAGATGTCGCTAAACGGCATCCTCCGGCTCATCGACCGCCTGTGCGCGGACTTCGGGCCCGGGTTCTTGATCACGCTGGCGCCGGTCGCCGCCGCGCTGCTGGACCCGACGCGGAATCTGAGCGGGTTTGATTACGAGGCGCTGGAGGTTATGCGGGGGAAGCAGATCGCGTGGTATAATGCGCAGTTCTACTGCGGGTGGGGCGACGCGAGTAACCCGACCTTGTACCAGATGTGTATGGCGAGGGGATGGCCGCCGGAGAAGGTGGTGGTGGGGCTTGTTACGTCGCCGGAGAATGGGTCCGGATGGGTGCCGTTCGATGCGCTGGCGCAGACGCTGGCGTTTCTCCAGAGTCAGTTTCCCGGCTTTGGGGGAGTCATGGGGTGGGAGTACTTTAATGGCTTGCCCGGGGGGAAGACGAAGCCGTGGGAGTGGGCGCAGAACATGACGAGGTTATTGGGTGTTGGGAAGAGTGACGGTGCGCAAGCTGCCAGTGCTGCTGGTGTTAAGGATGTGAAGGCTGTGGAGGTGGATCCGGATGTTGAGGCTGGCCCAAGTCCAGGCGTTCCACAGAGTTTCGAGTATTACTCTGATGGCTTGGATGAAGATCGTGATTAAGTAGGGAATAAGTCTACAGGTAGGCTACACTCACAAGTTCCGGAATGTGGGAATGTGTCTTGCTGGAACATATGGGAGGATAGTAGTTACATGCTCACCTAATTAAGATCATTCCCGTGCTCTAGATCGTAACTCAAGTCTGCAAATTTGTAAGTGATCTTGTGATGTTCAGATATTGATAAGTACCTAAGGTGAGATGGAAAGCTGATTATTAAGCTCAAAAATCATCTGAATCACAGAGCCAGTCATAGCTGAACATGAGGTGGCTAAGGGCGTATTATATACTGTGATGGACTTAAAAGGGGTTCACAAGCTAGTGAAATCTTCGAGCTGTGGCTCTGATTGGGTGCGTTACACAAACTGGCACGACTTGAAGCTACTCACATCGAAACGTCGCACGTCTACCCATGTGGTCCTGACGGAGATCTTAGCAAACATCACTCCGAGGAACAGTATATAATCCAGCCTTTCATCTTTAGTGTGAATTCCAGGACTTGAAAATGACCGGTTTTGACCAAAGCATCGACCTTGAGTAGGCATCAAAAAGAATTAATATAATTTCCTTGAGGATTTCTCCTCTCTTAGTAACATTACTCATTACTATTTTTCTTGTTTGAGAGAGGCTGGAGAGGCTGAAGAGTCTTGAAGGTCAATATACCTATCGCTATGGCACAAGAATCCAAGAAGACCGACGGGAGCCGCACCCCCGAGAAAGACTCAGACGCGGAAGAGAGCCAACCACTCATGGATCGAACTAAAGACAAGGTTCAGGACATTGATACTGCTAAGTCAATCAAGGGGGTAAGTTATTTGACGGCTCTATAGCCGTTTTTTTTTTTCGCTAAGCATTGACAAGTATATCAAGTCCATCATCGAGGATAGCCGTGGCCGACGAGCTAGTTTATCGCATATATTATCCGGAGGCGGTGTCAGTAGCCGAGCGTCAAGCCTCTCAGCAAAGGGCAAGGAGCTATGGAAGAAGCATGCGCATAGTTCTATGCCTGAAAAACCGGTTGCTAGGCCGCCGCAAAAGGATCCCCTTCACCAGTGGATGGTCGATCATTCCGGCGGCACTGTGCAGGACAAACCTTGATCCTTGACAGCGTTAATTAAGTGGGAGGAACTTTGCTTTGCCGATGGCTTCGGCGACTAGCATATCCATCCGGAGTTTGGCTTGCAGGATGTCGTTGGGGGTTTATTGTTGGACGCCACAAGGAGTTATGGCGTTGCGATACCGGATGGAGAAACTGCCAGGTGGCTGAGAGGGCGTCCTGATAATTCGTTTTTTCCCTTTAGGCTGATACCCAGGAATCTTCCTGAAATTCTGAATGAATCTCGAGATCTCGGTGATTTTGAAAATTTTTGTCATTCCAATATGGAGTTTGCTATACAAGTTGCTGCGCATGCAAGGTATTGATGTATGTCTTGTCGCTTACCATCATAATGTGCTTCATCCTCTATTCCGTAAAGAGAAGGAGTGTGATGAACAACAATCGTTTATAGTTACTTGATGTGTAGGTACCTAGGTCCTAGGTCCTAGGTACCTTATACAGGAGGGCACCCCGGTGGGGCACCACAATAACCCGACTTTAGGAACTTTACTTCTTTCGGACTTTACCAGGACTTTTCTTTTTTAAACTTACCTAATTTGGCTACTTCATTCCGTTTCTAGCTTAAAGCGCGAGCCAACTAGTGTAGTTAAATCTTTAAATCCCTAAAAAGGGACTAGCGTAACGCTAGAGCGCTTGGAAAACGCTTTTGATTGGGTATATCTCGTTTAAAAGCGGGTCACATCTCACAGGCTTTAAAAACTACAGTTGTGTTGCAAAACCTGTATTTGCAACTGTATTTGCAACTGTATTTACAACTATATTTACAACTGTACGGCTACTTAAACAACTATACGGCTTCTTATACAGCTGTCCGACTACTTATACAGCCGTACGGCTTCTTATATTGCTGTACGTCTAACCGTACAGTTGTACAGCCACTTTTACAACTGTACCTTTACTTATACAACCGTACGGCTATTTATACAGCTGTACGTCTACCCATACAGCTGTGCGTCTACCTGTACAGCTGTACGTCTGTTTATACAGCTGTACGGCTGTACACCCTTTACGATGACCTGATTATACAGCTGTACGTCTACCCTTATAGCCGTACGTTTATTTATACAGCTGTACAGCTACCTGTACAGTTGTACGGAGATAATCGGACCTAGATAATATTACGTAACTGAAAAGCCTTGGCGAAACTCTTGAATCTCTTGTTTTATTGGCTCAAACTGGTCCCCCTGCTGGATGCACCCAATCAACGGTCGAGGAAACAAGTGCTTTTCCGGGTAATTTTTATCTTCGGGCGTGATTGGTTGTGATCCCTTTCTAAGTGGGTCTTTTGCTCTGTGACCACCCTGTTTAACCTCTTTAAGTTAAGTGAAATACCTCCTTATCTAGTAACCTCATTGGTTTATGCTTGCTGATTCATCCCGACCTGCCAATTATAGGTCTTCCCCCCCCTTGCACCACCACACCCAGCCACATCCTCTTTAGGCCAATCAGCCACACTTTCCTTTTTTACCTTCCCACCTGGGTAACACCCCCCTAGCCACCACATACTCTTTAAGCCACGTCTAGCCACACTTTCCCTTTTTTTACCTTTCTTACCTTCCTACCTGGGTAGCCCTCCATCCACCTACACCTCCACAGCCTTAGCCACACCCCTTTTAGCCACACTTTCCCTTTTTTACCTACCTCTTTCAGCAACCCTCCACTACCATCACACCCACACACCCCTAGCCACACCCTTAGCCACACTTTCCCAATCTAGTAACACCTTTTTTTTTTATTCCCAGCCCGACACAATAACCCTCCTAAAGTCGGGCATTCTGATGAGGTGGTGTTGTAAAATGAGGCGCCTTTCATCATATCCCACCAACGGAGATCGATCGTGGACTTTTAGGAGATCCCCGTCGTGCTAGGATTAGCCCTGTAAATGACCCATGGATGGTCTGTGCATTATTCTCCAGCACGCGTTTGCCATCTTTTACGCGTTTCCCTTCAGACCTGATAGAATTCTGATAATATCAAACTTTTGCATTTGACTCTCATTTCGTAGGCCGGATTTGTCTCATTGTCAATGACCATGGCTGAAGACCCTGACTCCCTGGTGGAAATCACGGATGATAGCGATGAGCAACTTGAATACGACCTTGGCCCCGAAGGCTTCCGTAAATCATTCATTGAGGTCAAGCGCGGGTTATTAGCATGCCTCAATGGAGTAAAAACCATTGCGGATGTCGCTGCTTCTAAGCATTATGAATCTTTCGTCAATCCTGGCTTAATGGTCGCTGACTTACAACCTCATTCACGTGGGCGGTATTCGTATGTCTGCCGATATTGTAGGGGACAAGTCGACCAAGCTACGCTCGATACTCACCAAATGGCATTCCATATCGCCTGGTGGATTTCAAAAAATGAACAAACTGATATACAAGCTGGAGCACAAGTACACAGAATCAAGTTTATCGCTAAGTAACTTGAAGAGCCGAGACCGTCGTGTATGCCAGGCTTTATATGAAATTGGTTTGGAATGTGGCTTCACAATTTTCCTTGCCAAATTGAATCGAACGCATAGAGAAGAAGTTTGGTGTGGATTTGATGACAACGAGGATGTCGAAGAAACAAACCTGGAATACGTTAAGACCTGCGACGGACACACGATCTGTCGGAGGATGGAAATTGATGAAAGAGAGATCATGGGGAAAATATGGGATCGAACAGCCGACAGTGAAGAAGATGGTGGTTTTACTGGAAATGAAAGTATGCCAGCAATCCTTCGATATCATGATACAGTGAGTTCCCTCTTTTCTATCTACCTAGCTTCCGTCTTGTTGACATGATTACCCTTAGGTTGTCATTATTTGTCCGACCTACCATTTGTGTAGTCTTCCCGTATCAACCCTTCAGCCGCATGCTTTGATTAGTTTGGTCGGGGAAGCTATTGCTCATCGACCGGACCACCACCGTCAAGTAACTTCGCTATTTGACTTCTTGGAGATGGTCGTTAGACATGGCAATATTGACAGCACATTTCTATGCGACGCAATCGCCATAGCGCTCAAATACAAACAAAAGCTACTATATCAATCTGTCATCCGCCTTGCTTTGCGAAGATCTGACGCCCAACAGAGAGTGCTGGGAAAAATTGTTCAGTTGATGAAGGCGAGCCTTGACGGGGATGCTATTGAAAGTCCCGATTGGGATTACTGGTATGTTTGCCTATGTTCATGAGCTTCACGACCCTAAACTAATCAATTTCCAGGTTCGGTGATGTATTCACAGAAGCTTCCAAGCAATCCTTAACAACCCTCCAGAACGCTATGCATCAGGTCGAATCGATGCTTCAAGAAGAAGCTCTGGACAACGTAAGGTCATCTTTTGAGTGCTGGATATCGCCAATTCCAGATAATTTGATGGAATCCAAGAGCAAATGGGATATGAATGACTTCGCATTCTTGAAATGCCATATCTTCTCACGAGGAAGTGTTGGTGGTAATTGGTTAGCTTGGTACGTTTACCCGTACCCGTAAGAGATAATGTGATCAGGACTAATATGTCCTAAAAACTAGGTTTATAACGACACTATCATACCGTGGTAGCAGGGAACTAATTTGCGAGATGCTGCGAGTTGTCTATGACGAACGCAATGCCAATACGCTGCTGAGCGCAAAGGACACCTTTCAGTCTATTCTAGAAGCGAGCGTAGATAAGTTGGCTTTACAAATTCAAGACTTCCCCATCTCTGGTCATGTCACCGGAACTCCCGGAACCCCCCAGCTTCCTGGGGCTCTCGGTGAACTAGCTTCAGCGGCCAGAAAGACCATCGAGGTTATAGATCAAGCATTCAACATGGGACTAGCTGAACAGGCAACTAACCTTCTTGACAAATCATGTACTAACATTTATCAATACTGTCCAAAGCCAAGGACCAAATCAGCTCCCGGTCCTTTGGTAGTTCGAGACTCCTTGTTATGCCTCGTCACGGTGTTGCAGAAACACCAGGTCACACCTCACGGATCTTTGAAGGACATGTTCGTAGTCCTCCTACGTAACATTCTCGTTTCCTACCCGCCAGAGCGCCCAATGCCTCCCCGGGGCTGGGCTCACAAACCTAGACCAGCGTGTCGCCAGAATGCTGCTCTCTATCCTTGCAAAGATTGCGAGACCCTCAATCGCTTCCTTCAAGATCCAGACAGGGAAACGTACGAGTTTCGCATGGCCCAGTACAGGCAACGTCATCTAATGGAGCAGCTTCCACGACAGTTATACTATTGCCAACCCGAGAAAAAGCCACCGATGGTCATCATAAGGAAGTTAGGAAATGAGTATAAAGAAGAAATGAAGAAATACAAGACCGAACTTACCCTTTTTGAGGACCACGTTCGAGCGCTACGATGCGATTATGTGAAGTTGCTGCTGGGGGAAGATTTATATGAGGAGCTTGTCCTTCTGAGAGACATACCGGACTCAGTCGGTTCTATGCAGACCAAACGTGGAGAGAAGAGAAAAGCTGAAGAGGAGGGAGATGGTTCGAGCGCATCGAGACCCCAGCTCATAGAATAGGTAATGTAGGCGGTTGGGTTTGTATAAGGGGAGATGAGGAGGATAGTTCATGTGCAGTCTGGCGAGACGGTGGATTTCTTCGTGTTTCTTATAAGTCGGTGTAAAAATGTAGTATAAAAATGTAATATGAATTAGTATGAGGAGGGCTGATGGAATTGATGGAGAGTGAGCCCTGTTTTAAGCACACCGCGATAGTAGGAATCAAAATATCCAAAACAGCAAAAAGTTGAATCACCAACTTCTAATAGGCCCAACCCAGGATCTGTTGATCGGTTCCTGGCTATTGCGCCCCCGCTATTGGGTACTTCTTTGCCAACCATTTTTCAAGGGCCCAAGGTGCAAGTGCACTCGTTGGGACTCGAACCCTAAACCACCCGTTTCAGAGCAGTTGTTAGGACAGGAACGAGGAGGTGTCTGTGGAAACGTACACCTTGACCATCGGAACGTTACGGTCAAGCTGTTAGGATCCGCCGATGGAGATCTTATACAATATTATGCTATTTAACCTTCAGTCTGGAAAGGTGCTGCCTGGCCGACAGACGACCTGATTGGCCAGTTATGGACTGACAACACTGTGCATGATAGCTTCCAGCAGGGAAGGCGTGGACGGTTCTTGTAGTAGTTCGATACCTGGATACCTGAGGTACCTACGTAGAGAAGGCCTCCTTTTCGTGCGTACTAAGAACCTACCTACCTACCTAGCCATGGTTTTAGATATCATCTTTTATCGTCTCGTTAGAGTCACGGAAATTCAAGGATATATTCGAGTCAAAATGTACGAAAGAAGCTTCAATTCAATGTCTCGATAACGCCATCAATCGTCAATTATCCCTCCAAACGCCCCAGCCATATGCTAAACCCTTATGCAAGCGAAAGCAGGTAACAGAGCAATGGGTATACCAACACAATCGCATCCCAAACGCCCGTCTCCCCCTTCTTCTCCTATTTATCACCTTCCACCAAACGCGCGATCCAGCTCTTCCCCTTGATCAACCGCCATCTCACTAATGACTCCTCTGCCTCCTCCCCCCTGTATACTCATCTCGGCAACCAACCCCGCAACCTCCGCCTCCGCCTCCCCATCCCCCATCTCCCCAAGCCCGGACCCAGGCCTCCGCTCGGGCTGCAGCAGCCTCGCCTCGCTATCCAACCACCCGGGCGCGACCCGTCTCTTCTCCGCCAACTCCTTCGCCCTGATGCGCTCCTCCATCTCCCTCAACACCCTCTCGCTCTTCTCCTGCGTCGCGGCGATGTGCGACCGCAGCGCCTCGCACGAGGCCACGATGTCGCTCGGGTGCGCGGCGTGCCCCGACGGCGCGACGACGTACTTCGGCTTCTGGTCGGCGTTGTTGGCGCCCGTGACGCCGGAGACCGACGGCGGAAGCGTCGAGGGCATCGTCTTGTACGTGTAGGGCAGGGTGGCGGCGGTGGGGAGGGAGACGAAGGGGGAGACGGTTAGGGGCACTTGGGCGAGGAGGGGGTGCGTGCCTACGTATGTGTTAGCAGCGATGGGATACTCCGATCTGAAAGTATGTTATATATTTTATATAAGGTTAGAGACTTACGATCGTCGCGCATTGTGACCATTGTCTTATCAGTAACTTCGGGGATCTAACTTGGTACTTGTGTTGAAGATGGCGAAGTTGCTGGCCTAAGGTTGGCACCTGGCAGCTGTGACGATGTGGAGAGCTTTTGTTATCGATAAGTGAAGCGGACCGTAGTGGAGAATCCCGACGACCTGGGTGCATTCACGTCATTTAGTCCCTCGCAACGACCCAGGAATTTTAGTTCAGAGTTAACCCATTAAAATTCAACTATCAAAGTAACAGCTATCTTGCTAGTATCTCCTTTCTGTACAAAACTTATAGATCACTTCTTACGGCTATCTCTCAATCAGTTGTACCTTGGTGCTTGGCTCCAGTTCAAGATATTACGTTGAGGGATTATCCATTCCTATTGCCTACTATTAACAGTCACATTCCCGACCTGACATACCTCCTATTGAGATAAGCGGTGTCACAACCGGCTCACAACCGGCTCACGGAGGAGAAGGTTACCAGCCGGAGTTAAAATCCCTAATGCCTTCTCCCTGCATTGAAGAATTACTAGGTATGGATAAAATTTAAATAATTGATTGGTGTATAGCCATATAGACGTATGTAGCTAATTTGGTAGAATTATTGAAATACACTACTCCTCTACTGGTGATCGTTCTATTATTGTAAGCTCGATAATGACTTGAAAGAATGACCATCTATCGCGGACGGGAGGTGTGAGTATATGCATTGTTGTGGCATCAAAGAGCATATACACTGGATGTTCTGTTGTATCATGTAGGTGCATGTATAGGTACATCACCCATCGAATCGCTGTTGAATCCGACAAGTACAGATAGATACTAGGTAGTAGTACATATGCAAAGCCATCTGAATACAGTAGTGATCGTCCCAGAAGGGGTCTTATGTAGGTTTCAGCCTCATAATTAAGCTCCAGGGTTTGTTCCAACTTCTGACATCTACGAGTGCGCCACTCTGAATACGGTCTAGCGGTCTTCTGTCGTGCATTATAGTAACACGAGGCGGATAAGGTTTGTTTTTGAACTCCGCTGTATATTAGTTACTAGGTATATCATGCATGATTATCTTGGAATATGTTCGTTATCGGGGACATCTAGTACGATAAACGAGTACTCCATATATATTATAGGTAATATAAAAAAACTATCCTCCTTTCTTGAATCTTATCAGCTGCCCCCCTTTTACGTAGAGGGCGGTTTATAATATAGGCGCTTGCACTGCAGCGTACACTTCAGTGTCATACAGACAATTTCCTTCACAGCATCTGGCTTGCCAGCTTACATGTGTCATTCTGCTTCTAGGTGACGGCGTCTTGTGTCGAGAGCGCGGCAATCGCCGTGGCCACAGTCACGCTACGATTCCCTATCTTCACACCAGTAGACCCACACTGGTACACCCAGCCAGCCTCCCAGCTCCCGTCTTCACACTGCATGCTCAACAGAGCGTGGCGGTCACCCTCGCAGGCAATACCCAACTGGGCGCATGTGATAATGCGCATCGCCAAGTCTAAGGCGTTGCCCTCTAGCCCAAGGCGTTCACGCATCCGCATCTTGAGGAGCGGTTCCAACGCCAAGTGCAGATTAGAATCGTGAGATGAACGCAAGAGGCGTCCAATAAGGCCCAGACAGCAGTCTGGTGAAGGATAGTACCGTGTTCCTTGCAAGTAGGAACGATCTACAAGGAACAAACGTATGAGTTCGAGGGTGCGCTTAAATTCGTGACCGCGGTTGAATGAGTAAAAGCAAGTGAGGATGTTTGCGCTCACTATAGGATCCGTTCGAGCGCGACCACGGTCAAAATATGTCTTCGATAATTGTTAGCTACGCAATGATAGCGATAGCGACGTTCTTTCTTACTTGGAAAGCACCATCGTCGTTGACATATTCGGCTATCACGTCTAGAACTGACATGACTTTTTCAGTCGGCAGCCGGAGGACTATTAGCGCTAGGGATGTGGTGTCGAGGTCATCGGGCAAGACATTCCCTGGCACAATACTTGTTTCACCTACGATCGAATGTCAGTCGAGCTGCTCTATTCGTCGCTCTTCCCCAATAGGTATATAGAAAATCTTCTTACCAGCGAAAAAATTCCATGTCTTCTTAGACCCCCAACTAAGATCATACATGGTCCTAATGATGCGATATGAGTTGCTGGTCGGCATAGCTTGAAGAGTTTCAACTTACGAGTCTTTCAATAAATCCATGATCATTAGTCTCGCGAAGTTATCGGTGAAAGCCACCCCAGTGTTTGTGACGGAGTCACAGTGCTTCCCATTTCGGAACAGGTATCTCCAGCCTTTGTTGATTGGGCTATCGAATATTTCACGTAACGAATGGATTGTAGACTCCCCGTGAACGAGTCCCCGAATGCTTAATGCTTGGGCGGCACATACGTTCTCTTCTTTATCATCAATGAAGATGACTTGGTTGCCAGCCAGGCCTATCTCGTTCAGTACATGGTCGTAGAATCCTAGATCCGGCTTTCGTTTGCCTGCTGTTGCAGAGATGAACAGTCCATAATGTTCCCTACTTCCTCGAATTCTTCCTTGCCTACATTGGACGTTGCGCATACTTGGATGGCAGGGTCTTTCTTCAGTTCTTTGATGAATGATATCATGTCATGGTTGACATATGTATCCTGGCGTGCTTGAACGAATGACTGGGCGATCTCAGAAGCCGAGAGAGAGAATTGCTCAGCACATAGCTCGTAACAGACATCCTGAGTGATTTCACCACGTTCATATCTATACCATGTGGGGGTGTAGCGGACTTTCTTCAATTCTCGGAGTGGAATAATCGTTGGTGGATTTGAAGGCCAGAAAAGGAGGACGTCACCGACGTCAAAGAGGATACCTCGAGGAGGAGCTTGGAGGGAATCCATTTTTGCTTACAGGACTTCACGATGTATTCTACTTGCCCATGGAGATGTCAACCTGTATAAGTACTTCCCAGAAATATAAGTATGGGCCTCATTTGCCACTGCTTTAACATGCAGCATGCCGGTGTCCTTCGGCAACTAGGAAAGCAGCGCCTAGGCCATATGGCGACGAACGGCCACTAGTAACCCTACGTGGGATTTTGCTCGGACCACTTTGAAAATAATGTCTAACTCTTGTTTTAACTCTATCTCTGGAAAGATGAAAATCAACCATTATAAAAAATGGATTCATGTTGAACGTTTCGTCGAAAAACGGATCGATGTCGGACATTTCGTTAAACAGGAAGTCCCCGTCCATGGGAACACTTGTGCTTTGCAGCCTGATTATCTACACGATTCCGGGTACCTACTTACAAGTCTATAAGAGTGCTTGACGAATCAGAGATGTAAACCAGTTGTTGTGTATTACCAAGAAGAAATCTAGATTCTACCTAGTAAGATCTCAACTATTAATCTACGAAATGCTTACATACATATAGTATGCCCATCATAAGTGGGCCTGCTCTCGAGTCCACCAATAAGTGGACCTGTTTGCTTGTCACGTGAATTCACACTCCGTGTATTATGCTGTACAATGTACATACCTGATTCAAATTGATTCAAAAACGTGCATGAGCCACCTTGAAACGCACTAAAGCCCGCTCAGCGCCACAACAGCACGTGACACCTTTTTTGGTTAGATGGATTAATACATGACCTACCTAGTACCGTTTGCCTATCGATAAGTCCACCTACCCCACTATTTTTTCATCGGAGGGCTACACCTACAGTAGCAGCCGCGTCCATAGGAAGCTCAAGCTTCACACCATAACCTTATCTCACCTTAATAGGTAAGTGCTAAGGACTAAGGATCAGGTAATTGAGAAGTTTCCTCCAATATCAGTTTCCATTGTTACCTAGAGATACAGTTACCGTCGAAAAAGTCCCCGAGGAAGAATTCCTACTTTAGCATCCTTTCTTTGGGAAATCGGACAATTGGTGAAGTGGCTAGCTGCTATGTTACCCCCAACCGTCATTCGAACGTGCCCTTCGTCGGACAATGATTTTCAGCCGTTAAGCGAATATCAATCTCATACTCCGGAAACATTCTTTGATGGCAAGCCAGTTCTCTATTACCACGATGAGAATGTCAAGGCTTGGGTTTCGTCAGAGCAATATGAACGCCTGTACATCTTCTCCAAGCCATCTGACGACACCAGTGCGCCACTGACACCTTCCCCACCGGAGTCCTTTGCACTGGAGAACAACGGCGGACAGC
This sequence comes from Rostrohypoxylon terebratum, assembly GCA_022497145.1. Lineage (NCBI taxonomy): Eukaryota > Fungi > Ascomycota > Sordariomycetes > Xylariales > Hypoxylaceae > Rostrohypoxylon > Rostrohypoxylon terebratum. Next base: position 58,494 of record MU385855.1, read on the forward strand.
ACCTGCGTGAGGAGAAAGTCGAGGTATTCGTCGCCTCAAAGTGAGTACAATTCATATAACTCATACCTATCATTCACATTGATATAGTTGTAGAAGTCGGCTAACGCGAAATCCATAGTAAATTGACCCTATTCTCTCATAAGAGCGGGACTGGTATCGAGATACCATACCCTGCCATCACGCTCCATGCAATCAAGAACTTCCGTCACGTGGACAAGCCAGATGACGCCACATTCAAGTTCATCGGAGTTTACATGCAGATCGACTTTCCGGGCTCCGGAGCTGAGGATGATGAAGATTTCGATCCCATCGAACTTACCCTTGTTCCCTTCCAGGCATCCTCTACAGAGACCCCGGTTGTCGATCCTGTGAATAGCGAAAGGGCCAATGCCTTGTTTAACCAATTGTCCGCATGTTCGAATTTACACCCTGATCCGCAAGGCGAAGATGAAGACGAAGGGGAAGACGATCTCGATCACATTGTCTTCGAAGGAAATGCCGAAGGCGAAGCCATAGAAGGCTTACCCGGTGTTTTTCGGGGAGACCTCAACGGTGGTCTCCCGCCCCCGATGCCAGGAAGCTCTGGTTGGGTCACCGCTGAAAATGTCAATGAATATTTCGATGAAGAGGGCAATTGGATTGGAGGAGAGGGCGTGAGCGGCGAACTTGGAGATGGAGCTGGCCGTGTCCGAGGGCGTGACGAAGTGGAGGAGAATGGCACGGATGGCCAAGTAAATGGTGATGATGTCGACTCGAAACGTCCGCGAACCGAATGAACGAACCACATGCAAAGATGATTCCTATGCGAGTCTACTGCTTGTCTGTTGTGCAGGTGTATAGGCATCCATGTGTATTAATGAAATACGTACATCTGCCTAATCATACGCATGAACAAACCAGCTCTTTTACTATAGTAAGTCAGTTAACTCTATTTTCAAATGAAAATTATGTTTATTGACTTATTATCAGCTGACGTTAGATACCCAAGGAAGCTCAATAAATTTGACCTATAACCCTCCATGACCAATTCAAGACCCAGTTGTTATACACGAGACCAGAACTCCTCCTACTCCTATCCTAAAGGATGTATCGAAATGCCTCGATTAGGTAAGTTAGTAATGAAGAAAAAGATGTACAGTGAAGATAGAATGTATCAGCAAGCTGTTTACAAGACAAAGGAAAAGATACACCTCTCGCTCCCCGAAGGATAGTAATCCAAGGTATCCCCGAACTAATCCTTCAGAAAACCGTCCCTATCGTATAAGCTTTCAACACTGACGCGCTTACTTGTAGTGTCTCCACGCTTCAGCTGTCCTGCACGTGCCCGAAGCCGTTCGCTGTACTTGCTAGGACTTCCTCCACTCCCACCAGCACTTTTCATCCCATCCAGCTCCTGCAACACCACCGTTCCTCTCCTCGCTCTAGACATGCTTCCTCTCTTAACCGGGCTCTCTCTATTCCCCATCCCATGCACACTCGCTCTCACATTACCACTCCCACTCCCGAAATCACCCCGACTCTTGCCAGGCTCAGGGCTCTTCAACCCACCCCCAAGCGCGAGGTAGTTCTTCCCCCCACCGCCCTGCCGCCCAGGACTAAACCCGCCCCCGCGCATAAGCGGCACGGTGGTGCTCGCCACGCTCGCGTCGCTCATGACGCTGACCTGGCTGTTCATGCGCCGCAGCTCCGTGATCGCGACGGACATGCGCACGCTCTTGCCCCGCTTCACCGTCGGCACGCGTAAAGGGCCCACGCGGTCCCCCCCGTCTTGCGAGTACGTCGAGCCGTCGGACGGCAGGCTGCGCCGCGGTTTCAGCGGCGACCCGGGCGTGAGCAGCGTCGGCGGTGCGGGCTTGGTTTTGGGCGATGGGTGCGGCCGGATTTGCGATAGTGCGCTCTCGTCGCAGGGGGAGTAGGAGGGCGTGTGGAAGGCGATGCGCGGTTCGCGGCCCGAGGGCGACGGGAGGGGCCGCATGGGGCTGAATTTGGGGGTGCTGGGGGCGCGCGGCGTGGGCTCGGAGGAGGTGTCCGGGTGTGTTGGTTGCGGGTCTGTAGGTGTGTATGTGTAGCTGTCGTACACGGATGAGAGACCGGCTTCGGAGATGGCGGGGCTAGGGGCGCGCTTCGGGTTGCTGGGGGAGCTTAAGATGGTGCGGGGCGAGGGCATGCTGGATCTGCGCGAGGGTGATGGGGTAGGCGTCTTGTCGAATTGCTGGCTTTCTTGGGAGGACTGCCGGGTGCGTGGGGATTGCTTCGAGTCTGAACTTCGGCGCGTGAAGTTGGCGGGGAGAGGAGAGAAGACCTTGGATAGACGAGCCGGGTTCCCCGGCGTGCCTGCTTCAGCGGTAAAGGGGTCGTCCTTCTCGGTCGTGGCGTGCACCATGAAGGAGGGTCTGCTCTTGGAGATGTCTAGGGATCTACCGGCCTTGCGAGACGCGCGGCGGGCGAAGGGGTTGTTGTTGGGAACAACCGTGCCGCCAAGGGTTCCGCGACGGATGCGTAGGGGTGGCGGGACGTCTTCGTCGGATAATCTGCGTGTCGGGCTCTTGGTTACGTCCGGTGTTCCCGAGTTGCGGTTTGTCTTAAGCATGCCGAACGCGGAAAGTACCTTCTCTGGCGTGCGTCGGGGACTGTGTGCTGGGCTGCTACCGAAAATCAGGTCCGCAGCTGGTGGACTGCGGATTGATGCCTCTTCCATGCTGTACAGTGTTGATAGGGCAGACGACATCGTGCTACCGTTAGAGAATGGACGGGGTTGCTGCTTCTGCCCTTGAGGGCTGGGGGTGGGTTCATTTGATCTCGTTACACGACTCGGGCTGGACAAGGCAGTCTGCACTTCGCTCAACGACTCTCGCCCAGGGGCCACGAGGCTATCTGCTTCAGATATCATGGACTGCTGTGATATTCGGGGATTGTGGGATGGCTGTCTTGAGTGGCGGGGGGTATGCATCTGTTTTTGAGGGGATTGTGTATGAGGGGTACATCCTTCTAGCTCTGCATACGACATTGTCGCTGGCGCACTCTTGTAGCTCTTAACAGGACTCACATCTCCACTATTCGTCGGGTCCGGGTCCCGATAATAATCGATCGGCTTTCCGTCCTGGTAATATTGACCATTCATCGGCCTACCAGTGGAATATGGTGTGTATGGAATGTACGGCGTCATTAGGGTCTGCCGTCTCTCGCTCATATGCCCGTCTTGAAGTCTTTCCGCAGTCATACGTAAGATCTCGGTTAGTTCCGTGTCCGTGGCGCTATGGTTTAAGATCGGCCTTCCTCGCGTAGGTACTTGCCCCTGCTGAGCGGTGGTCGGGGCGGGAAGACGTGACGTACCAGCCAGTTGCTGGGCCGCTTGGAACGAAACCCTGTTTCTATATCGTGGGTTGTGGGTAATGTCCGGTGGCGACTGAGCTGGGTTGCTAGACCCGGAGCCAGGATTAGTCAAGCTATTGGGACCATATGATGATCTGTGAGGGCTGGGATACATCTGTTGCTGTTGCTGCTGGTGACGGTTTGGACTCGGGGTCGTCGTATAAGAAAACCGAGCTCCTTGCTGCGATTCCCTATGGCTCTGCTCAGTAGAGTTTTCGAGAGGCGCCTCGTAATGTTGTCCTGCTATCGATGCCCCCGGAGGCGCCTCAGTGCTAGGAAGAGTAGGACTGATCTCGCCCATACCGCTCATCGTCGACAGCCGACTTAGGGAACGGCTAAGCCCGCCATCGAACCAGCTCATCATGCGACTGTGCTTCTGCTTCGTGCGTTGCGGTGATGCTACAGTCGGCCCGTGCAACGCGTCCTCGTCGATCCAGGATGCCTTACGCCGATGCGTGTACACCCCGTACCCGCGCTGCTTCTCCGGGTCCCGCGACTTGCTCACCGTGATCTGGCTCTGGTTCTGGCTTTGGTTAGCCGTGTCTGCGCTGCCGCGTCTGCTCCCATTCCTACTCTCGTCCCCGACCAAGCTCAGGCTACCCTGACGAGTTTGCGATACCGCAGTGAAACTAGAGCGGCTGCTCTCGTTGGGTAAGATGTCGCCCTCGCTAGCATTGTCCTTGTCATACTTGGTGACCTGTCCGGTGATGCTTCTCTTCCGTAAGCGGTTAGGCTTGGGCAGGTCTTCGATGCCGGATTCGACGGTGTTGACAAAGGCCGAGTTGGACTTGCGACGTCGCGATCTTCGCCGCGCCAGCCTAATCAGGACAACCGCGACGACAAAGAAGAGAACTGCAGCGCCGCCGATGGCAATGCCGGCTATTGCGCCTGTTGAGAGGGCCGTGTTGGAAGGGAAAACGACTTGTCTCCTCGTGTTGTTCGACATTGTCGTTGTGTGATTGATGTGATGTGTGCTCTGCAGTTTTATATTCCTAAGTTCTGGGTGCCGGCTTTCAAAATGAAGCGTATTCGAGAATATCTCGGTGTCGACTTGCTGTCATGCTATTTGGCGAACTGTAAAATGACCCCAAAGGAGCAGAGGCGTCGTGAACTTTCACATTAGTCTTACCTAGATAGGATGACATGTGTAAAAAAAAAGTGTAGGAAGGAACATGATGAAGGTACTCGCCAAACAAAACACAATCCAACGATAAACATAATCTACACTCCCGGAATGCGTCATCAGAGGCCTCAAATTTATGGCTGGAATGCGTTGCTATCTCATTGTGTGTGCTGAATGTACTTTGACGGCAACTCGCATTCCAGCCAACATCATTGCCACCCCAGGCTTCCGAGACAAAACCGCGGAGAGATACATGGCATCCGACTTATTTTATACCCACCTGTTCGGTAGACGAGTAAGACGATTAAAATTACGGTAGTTCATGGTATGCTCTGTAGAAATATAAGCCATGAAACCCACTACGCGAGGCTACGCAAAGGTGGCATCAAATTATTATCGCGCTACAAAATGAGAAAATCAGCTCGATAACTAAAACGAACTATCATCACTACCTAAAGCAAGGTGATGTAAAGAAGACTTATCCACAAATAACGGGCCAGCATGCGAAAATGTGGCGATGGGAAAATGGGGGCGATTTCACAGCGGTGCCGCGGAGGCGAAAGTCAGATTGATCACGGAGGACGGAATACCTATTTGGTTCATTGAAATCATTGAATTTGTTGAGATTGCTCTTTGATGCTCTTAACCTCAAGGCCCAGGGAAATTCGAAAGATCTCTCTTACCGGAAGAGATACCGCCCAAAATGGGATAATCGCCTAGGCCATGCATGTTTTGTACGTTTCAAATCTGCAAACACAACTCGCCACCCTATCGTTAAACGCCGAGATGTGAATCCCTTATGCAATATCATTGCCAGCCGAGACCGGCTTTGCGTTGCGTAAAGAGATGTTATGCAATCATTCCTGCGTTGATGCCTTGTAATCCATCGAGTATGTCCTTGCTCCTCCAAAGAGAAGACCCTCAATGTACTTGAAAAGTTTCCGGGTGAAACGGAATCAGACCCTGAAACGTGATGCAAAATTTATCGTCAATTCACACCGACGAGAAGATATTTCCACCGAAACGAAAAAAAAGAGAATGATCAAGTTGATCGTTTACAATCGTCGAGCATGGTGCTGGTGTCGCCATAAGTGCCTTTCATGTAGCTTTCGGGCGGAGATCGACGGCTGAGACTCCACGGTTACAGTGGTAAGAGAGTTCTCGGTCACGTACACGACGGGCTCCATCCAGACAATCTCCTCGACTACGCCAGCGTTCGTAACCGTCTGGGTGCTAACGACTTCGTAGGACACCCCAGGTTGGGATACAACTACTGGGGCCGAAGTGGTCACCGGTGCAGGAGGTGCGGAGCTTGAAGCAACAACGCTCGATGTTGGGGCAGCCGGCACATCAAGGGCATTGAAAGCTGCAGATGATGAAGTCACTGCCGACTCAATGAAGGCCCCGCCAGTAGGGAGGTTGAGCGAGCTTGAGCTAGAGGTGGTTGCAATAGATGAGGTAACTGGTGCAACGCTCGCGGATGTTGCGGAGCCACCAAAGACACCACCGAGCCAGCTAGTGGCAGCAGAAATCGCAGACTCGATCGGGTTAGCAGGGCCAGGAGTGGCAGACTGTGGTCCAGATTGGATGGCGATATTGCCTGGCAGGCTCTTAAGGTCATCTGCAGCACCGTCTTCTTGAGCTAACTGTACCGGCATGTCGAACTTGCAAGTGTTCTGCACTGCCTCACTCTGGAGTGGAGTTGGGTTCACGAAGAGAGGACAATCCGAAATCTCGCCGGAATCGTTCGTGCAGGTGTTAATAGCTTCCTGCAGAAACTTGGGGTCCCAGCCAGTCATGAAGTCACCGTGATAACCGAATCCTTTCACCCTTGTTAGTTATGATATCCCATGAATATTTCAAGTTTAATGTGCTTACCCGTCGGGTCGCCGTTGGAAACGACAAACTGTCCCGCTCGACCTTGGAATTGCTGTGCGCCGGTGTCCCAGATAGTTTCGTAGAACAGTGTAACTAAACGCTGTGGGTGGGTATCCGGACAATCGCCATTTCCAACCAAGGTGGGATATGCTACATGGCTCTTGTGATCCGTGGCGGTTGTCTGACCGTTCCAGCATGAGGGGAACATCAGTTCGAGACGGAGACCATCGGGGCAGTTGCCATCAAGCCAAGTCTTCTCTGGTAGGTAATGACGGTACAGCGAAGCCTCGGGCGCCTTATTATAGTTGAGGCAATTGAACCCGATGGCTCGCTGCTCCAGGTCATCCTGGCCGGTCTGCTTGAGTGCAGCCCAATTGGACTGGGGAGGGTCAGGCGATTTCGGATCGCCGACAGTGTAGTCGCGACGGTAATTGCTACCAGCAATCATCTGAAACCCAGCTGGGAAAGCCGTGACATTGTCTCCGCGTAGAAGGTAGTACCTATTATTACTATTAGTGTCTATATATAACGCATGGTGGCCTGCTCATATGAGCGTATATATTAAAATAGACGTGTGCATAATTGGCCGTGGGATGTAGGAATGGATTGGATAGACTTTGCGATGCCTTATGAGATTGAAAAAATGACATAAGTAAACATTATACTTACGCAAGCATACCGCCAACTTGTGGGACAATCTCAAACTCCTTCGTTGAAGCATCCTGGAAGTAAAGGGCGGGAGTCCAATAGGCCGACTTATCTTGAGTGACGGCACATGAGGTACAGTTGCCACCCATCAGATCATCGTAAGTAGCCGCGAGATTGAAGCCTATAAAGTGAGTTAGTAAATGACAAACACCATACAAACTACACAACGTTTTCCCCCAGCCAATATCAATAAAATAAATCATGAATGGAAAATGACGATAGAACTGACCTGAAGAGCCATGGAAGGTATGGATATGAGGCGCTACCTCACCAAGATCCATGATAGGATCAATACGGGCTAGACCTGTGCGGCCTCGGCACTCCATGCGCCAGAAAGCGGACACATCTGTGACGGCGCTCAGAAGAGCGAGGACAGAAAGAGTCTTGGAAGCCATGATGAATGTACCGTAGTTTAATTGTAAATTATTTAGTAAGTTGAGAAGGTAGATGTTGGCGACAGTGCAAAAGTACGTCGCAATTATCTGGATGAGCTGTCCGAGAAGGTGTTGACCTTCGAAATACTTGACGATGATGCGGCTCAATAATAGGGCGTATCTGGTTGACTTTCCTCAGTTGTCCTTACGTTGTCATTGACAAACACCCAGTGTTGTTAATAGTCAGGCGGAGTGCAACTTCGGTAGTGCGGTGCGCGTGATTGGTTCTAGAATCGATCGATCCCTTTGTCAATATCGGCAAACGACTGGTGACTTCGTCGACCTTTGCTTAATTCCTTGAAGTCGCACCTAACGTAACCAAGGTTGTCGCCAATCCCTTCCGCCTCGACTCTCCCAAAGCTAGCTTTTGTTCTTCCAAATCAACCCTTGCTATCCAGAGCAGTCACTGCACTTCAATGATTGTGACTTTGCACGACGGCGGAGAGATGAATTATGTGGCGCAATATTGACGGATTCCACGATTCGATACGAACTAGTCCTTGACAGATACGATTTTTGCGAATTCGTAGCAGTAGTCTGTCCCTGCGAGTTTTCTAGGATCGTTGCAATGTCTCGTCAATCACTAACCTCACTGAGATATGTGTGTCAAAGACTTTATGTTTGCTTGATATCGGAGTCGTAACGAATGCGATCAACACAGAAAAAAAAAGAATGTGATATTGCTAATAGCCTAGATGGAAGTCTAGACAATTAGTCAATATGAGTAAAGGAGCGTGAGTTGACGATAAGTCGTCAGTTGGTATGAATGAGCGGAATGCTTCGGCGGTGATGTGTGAGGGTGAAGACCCAAAGGGAACGAAAGAAGAGACGAAGTGAAGATAGAGATGAAGGGGGGGGGGATGATGAGAAGTAGTAGCGCGTAGAAAGGGCAAAGATCGCGGGAGGTAGGTGGGGACTTAGTCGCATAAGGAGGTTGAGTATCGTGAGACAGGTACGGGGTAGGGTAGGTACTATCCGGTACTATGTACATGGATGTACATGGGTACATCGCTACTCTAACAGGCCTAGCGAACCGTCAGGAGGTCAACTTTGTCCCACCAGTGTACCCCACGATTACCTAAGTACTAAGTACCTAACTTTAGGTAGTAGGTACACCGTACTGGAACACTGGAACGTTTGTCTAATGTTCGGGTACCAATGTATATAGGTACATACTTCAAGGTTACAGCATATGGACGCTCTTTGATAGGTACTACCTAGATGGAATGTTCAAACTTCAAAACACTACATAAAAGTACCTATGTACTTCCAACACGTGCATTTAGGTATATAAATTGATCTGCCTACTTACTACTACTACTACTACTACGTATCTGATGATTATTCCTCAACACTATCCTCGAACCGCCCAAGGCCAGTCTGAAAGCGGTCCTGGGTTACGCAATGAAGGGGCTTACTACAAAGCTTGGCGAAGTACAATTCGGCTCAGAGAAACCCCCTGCCAGATCGTCCTTCCTACCGACGAAGATTAGGCAGTATACTGGTTTGAGTCAGATCGACCAGCCTATCAAAATTACATAATCAGGGGTCTTCTTTCCTTATTGGTTCAAAAAATGTCAGGAACGGTGAGGAACGACAAGGGAGTGGACCCCGCAGGTACAACGCTCAATTCTCTAATCTCCAATCTACGGCAAGAGCACTTTAAATGCCGCCGCTGAAGATGCAGGTACATACGACACCCATCCCAACCCATCCCATCCCATCCATCCGATTTTAGCCACCTATCAATCAGAGAACGGCACAGCTGATGATACGCATCCTGTAGATAACACACCCAATTTGCTTGGATTGCGACACGTAGTGCCAACTATTCCATTGTTCCATGGGTCTCTGAAAAGTTTGCTTTTCCTCATGATGGTCGGAGAGGAACATAGCACATGTGCGTCCATCATAATCCATATGATCCATAGCTACCTAGGTCCTAGGTATGTATATGTATCTACGCAGTACCTTCCCATGACTACCAGGTACCTAGTACCTGGTATACACATGCACTAATAATTGTACACTAATATGATGATGTCTAGGTACTTCTAGTCCATTTGCAATTTGCAAAGTAATAGGTGGATTATGGACTCATCCGCGAAAGTGCCAAGTAATTTTAAGTACCTAGTAGGATTCGGTTACTTCTCCGATACCCAACATACGGTCTATCGCAAGCGCCTTGTGCTGCATACTAGGTATGTACAAGAACACCTGGGCATTGAATGTTGAATGAAATTCGCTGCGGGCGTCGCTGGGCAAAGGACATGGATTTGGGTACCTACGGGTACTTCATAATCTGTACTTATTAAACAGCTAAACGAGAAGAGGGGCAGAAGTTGGGATGGAAAAATTCCAGGGCCATGAAACGGTTTCAGGGATTAAAATACTAGATCAGCCAATCAAAACCCGTCGCTTTGCCTGACAATTACTTTCTTGGGAATGTAAACGTGGTCCGCACCTACTACTCAGTAAAAAGCCCTTAATAAGATTCCCCAGGGCAGAGCCAAGACCCAAGACAACTTTCCTTTCAGGCCTGAGAAATATCCTTAAATTTTACACCCGACAACCTGGACATTTCCGTAGAGCCTCTTTCATACGTGTTCCATGATCCACATCACTCGTTTGCTCTGCCCAAATTCTTCTTATTATTATTTTTTGTTCTTTCAATGCGTTTGAGTCCCCCAAAAAACTGTATTCAGCTAACATGTCATGTTGAATTCGATGAAGTGTGTGCCAAAATTGAAGCACAAGACCTCCTGTCATATCGGCCAATTGTGTACCGCGATAATACTCCCATCTGAGCGGACCGCCTCGTACAGGTACCTGGTGTACCAAAGATTCGGACGGGATGAAAAGGAAAAAGATGACGAAATGATCTACCGATGGGAAATTTTCATATCCGTAAGGCACATAGCGCGATTGGCCGCTTTTTAGCAAATGCTACTCAGCTCATCACAATTAAACTAGACCGGTACAGGGCACACCCTGGCTAATTGCTCAGATCTAGCTGCTGTGTAACCACAAGCCAGCTAACCACAAGCTGATCAGCTCAGGCTATGTAAATACAATACTCGTGGTGGTAATTTGTTAATACAGAGGCTTCAAGCTAACTTTCAACAGACTCGGCTGTCCTTTCCTTGAGCGTAGGTATCTTGTAATAGGTAATCACAGGATTAAGTGCTTTGAACCCCGTCGTCTATTGAGAACATTACACTCTAGAATCATCCATAGTCATTTTTTTGTCCTACAGCTATGAAAATAGTGTATATAAGTACTATTATGCGCACATTGTTATTTAGGTAGGCAGTGACAAACGTGCAAACTTACATAATACTAGTATGTAGTATGTAGTCAGAATAATATGTTCAATGCATAAGTAGAGTCGCTTTCGAGCTGCCTAGCAACCGCCCAGAGTCTAGACATTTTCTTTGTGATGATCGCTGCATTATAAAAGGGGGATCATCAAGTCCTAAATGTGTATATTGCGCAGGCATGGATCAGCATAGTTGCATAGACAGGAGAATAATGAATAGTGGCAAAAAAAACCTGTATTTGATATTAGAAAGAAGAGTAGCCTTGTAAGTCGCTTCAAATTAGCAATGGAAAAATTCAAACGACTTAAAGCTCAGCTAGGACAAGGTAGAAGCTGTAAAAGGCGGCAGTCTATTAATTACTTCGTAGAGTTCAACGGATAGAACCTGCCACCTGCCACCTGCTGGAAGGTGACAGAGCGATAGAGTGGGGACTTGAATTGTATTACATGTATTACATAAGAAACGGGTTCAGCCACATTCCGTTATTCGTAGCCGTAGCTCTGACACGAGCCACATTTGACCCATACCTGGGTGGATCATGGATGTTAAACGAACACTTGGATCTGTTCAGAATCCAGATGCGACAGCGCATGGAAAACAATTCCTAGACGAACATCACGGCCGGTGTAGGCACAGAAACAACTAATAATGTGGCATCCTTGATATGACGAATTTCACGAATTTCCCAACTCCTTGCTCGCAACGATGGATGACCTCTCCGGCCTTGATTGGTCTTCGGCCAACTCTAGCAAAAGCAACAATAAATCTTCTATGAACCCGAAGCCGACACCTATGAACCCACCTTCTTTCTACCCGAGCCTACGTCCGACCCCATCTCCTCAGCCTTCCGGCCGATCTACGCCCCTCTCCGCCCAAGGCTCCGGCTTCACTGCACCTAAACCGGTCACCTCCAAACCAGCCGCCGATAGTTTCAGCAACCTCGTAAGCTTTAGCGGCGCCAAAACCAATGCCAATCTAAGCCTCCGAGAACGGCAAGAACAGCTTGAAGCTCAGAGGCGCCAAAAGGAAGAGGAAGAAAGAAGAAAGTTACAGTCACAATATGGAGGTGGCCAGTTTTGGGATAATATCGGGCAGGGCTCTACACCCGCATCTCGAACTATCTCCCCAGCTGCTCATTCCATTGGTGGTGGAATGGGATCTCAGAATGGACATAACAAGAACGATGATGACGACCTATTTGCTGCGTTCAATAGAGATACCCTGGTCGATAATGCTAGTCACTTCCCTCCTCCAGTCCAAGAGCAATCCAGGAGAAATACACCAGCGAGTGGACCTCAACTTGATCTGACCTCCGCTAGCGCATGGAACAAACCCACCCCTTCAAATGGTGATGAGTTTGGTGATGATGATGATCCGTTCGGCTTGAACAAAATGAAGGGCCCATCGCAGAAACAAACAACGAATGACGCAGGAGACGATGACGATGACGATTTTCTAGGGGATCTCGGTAAGCCGGTCGACGAAGTACGACGGAAAACTCAAGCAGCCCAGGCGGTTGAAGCAAAACCGGAACCGGGAAGGCCCATTGAGGATTCTGACTCGGATTCAGAGTCTGAGGCACCTCCCAGAGGGGGTAGCTCAGATCCATTTGATCAAGCCGTAGCCGAATTGGTTGACATGGGATTTACGGCCGAGAATGCAAGACGGGGCCTCACGGAAAGCGGTGCAGGTTTGAATGTTCAAGCGGCCGTCGGCTGGCTCTTAGATGACGCGCATAGGCAGGCTCGTAATAAGCAAAGTCCTTCAGGCTCGACTACAGAGCGACCAAGGAGGGAAGAGAACCGTTCTAGAAATCGCGGCGGCCTAGCATGGATGAGCGAAGATCATCACGATGCAAACCCTTCGCGAAACGAAACTCGGTCGCCGGCTTCCGGAGATGATTTCTCCAAAAAGGCTGCTGCGATGAGCTCGAGCTTCTTCAAGACGGCTAATTCTCTCTGGAAGAGCGGGCAGAAACAGGTCCAAAAGGCAGTCGCCGATTTTCAGGAAAGCGGTGATCCTAATCAGCCTAAATGGATGCGATCCGCTCAATTAGAAAGGTCACATTCGGGAGGGAATATGTCTCAAACTGCGACTGATGAGGCTCTGATGTTGGAGTCTGGTGGGCCGCCGGATAGACAGCCATCTCGGCCTGCCCAAAGACGAACGAACGAAGCTCGAGATCGATCTCCGGCCTTGCCAAGTCGACCGGCCCCTCATTCATCGGGAGTACCTAAGTGGCAGCAAGCAACGCAGCCAAGTGCACGGGATCCCCGAGCACGGTTAAACAAGCAAACTATTGAGGATCAGAGTGCACAGGCTTACGTCAGTCCCGCCAGGAGGAAGAAGGCGACACCTCAACCAGCACCTCAACACGAGCCGGAACAGAACCTTCTTTTCGAGCAATCTACTTCGTCTAAGCATCAGCGCTCTCCTCAGTCACCGACCCCCGCGACTAAAACACCTGCACAGATCCCTTCAAAACCCATCACGCCTCGACCATCTGCACCTACTAGAAAGATACCTAGCATCCCTGCATCCGTATTAGAGGCCTCTACGCGAAATCGCCTAGAAGGAACTGCACATTTCAAACGGGGAGACTACGATGCTGCACACACAAGTTACACAAACTCTTTGGCTGGCATACCACAGTCGCATCCTATTTGCATCGTTCTCCTTACTAACCGCGCCCTCACTGCATTGAAAACCGGTAGCCCTAAGCAAGCTGTCAGCGACGCCGATGCAGCAATCGGTATTATAGGGCCCTCCCACGGTGAAGGCGAGAAGGTCGCATTACCTGATGGCGAGTCCCGCGACATGAAGGATCTATATGGTAAGGCACTTAGTCGGAAAGCAGAGGCACTTGAGCAGATGGAGAAATGGGCAGAAGCTGGGAATGTTTGGCAGCAATGTGTCGAGGCGAGCGTCGGTGGTGCCAATGCCATCGCCGGTCGGCAACGATGCCAAAAAGCGCTTGCTCCTAAACCTAAACCAACGCCGAAGCCAGCGCAGGTGGCCAAACCTCGACCAAAGCCATCTGCCATATCCGACCTTACTCCACAGAAAAGCTCAGAGGCGGTACAACGCCTCCGGGAAGCCAACAAAGCGGCTGAGGCAGCTGACGACGAAAAATTTGCCCTCGGCGAGAAGGTCGATGCAAGGATTGCCGCTTGGCGAGATGGCAAGCGGGATAATCTACGGGCTCTTATCGGAAGTCTCGACACGGTATTATGGGAAGGCAGCGGATGGAAGAAAGTCGGCTTGCACGAATTGGTAATTGCAAACAAGGTCAAGATACACTACATGAAAGCTATTGCTAAGTGTCATCCTGACAAGGTAAGTTTCTCCTATCTCTGTAGAGTCGTCCAGAACCCGTCTTTACAACATTGGTGCTGACAAGAGTATACAGTTACCCCAAGACGCAAGCACGGAGGTAAGACTCATTGCTGGTACAGTATTTGCCACTCTCAACGAGAGCTGGGATAAATTCAAAGCCGAGAACGGGTTGTAAATATGGACAATATCTTGAAAGCGATAGATTAAGGCGATATATCAAATTTCAAAAGAGTAGTTTTAGAAACGAGAAGACGAATTTAGGGTGCGGCACAGCACCCGCGAATTTACTAATTCGGAATTCCGTGGAGGTCGAAGCATGGCACGGCGAGTATAAGGATTACCAGGGATTAAGACGAGATCAATCCGACGGCGGCAATTCGCCTTAGTCTTGAAGAGTATCAATTCATCAGTCCATCCTATTGTTGCCCCGGATTCCCTAATTCCCTAACTCCGGGGTCCGTCGCGTGTTGCCGTTTCCTAACCAGGCAAATCAGAATACCAAGCACGCGTGCATCGTGTATCGTGTTAAGATGCCCGGACCTCACGTGCTGCCGTGCTACTCCGGATCAAATCGATGTCGTTGAAGAGCCGTCTTGTATTTTTAAACTTCCGCTTATATATCTCGCGAGTCCCAATCATCGGCGCAACTTGCGATCTTGCTCCCTCTTTCAATACATGTTCTTCCATACTTCAAGTCGTCGTCAGAAGTCGCCTGATACCTAGGTCCTAGGTCCTGAGGCGAGATCCATTATTTCGTCCATGAAAAGTGTCATCGCCGATATAAGACCGTTAGCGAGAAAATTACCCTTGTTGGAACGACGTCATATCCTGACCATTTTTCTCATTTTCTCACCAGCGCTACTAGTTAATTCCTTAGTTACGTCAAAAAATTTCCTTTTCTGCTACGTAACCTTGGTTATACCGGTAAGGCTTCTTAGTGCACATGCTTGGGACTCGTGCGAAGGGCGGTTTACCGGATGAGGAAACCCGAAGATGAAGTCGTTCGTTTTAGCGTCGCTGTCGAAGAGTTCTAAGTTCTTGGTTTCTTTCGTGTCCGTCTAAAATCCATCCTTTCTAGCTTTCCGGCTTTCCAGCTTCCCAGCTTCCCAGCTTCCATACCAGACTGGGTAACCGGACTCCATTTTCCCGGTACAGTTCAACTAAGACGAATTAGCGTTCGACTTTTAGTTGGTTTGCGGGGACCCTGGGGCTATAGTGGGCTATAGTGCTCTGGTTGGAATGGGGGAATGGGGGAATGGGGGAATGGGGGGGATCCTGCTGCCTTTCCGGGGGAGGGACTCTCCTAACCCTAGAAGGTGCCACAGAAAGAACCACTTCCCCTTACACTTCCCCTACACTTCCCCTCTCACTGGCTAACCAAAACACCCAAACACCTAGGAAAGTTTACCTTCGCATTTGCAGGTGGTTTCCAGATCAAAAAGATGGTGCGATCTTACATACCCGCATACTTTCCTAAGGTTAGGTTGAATCATATCTTACTTTACCTGTAATCTTCCTATGATGTCGGTTCTCTCCGATTTCTACCACTTACAACTTCTTAAGTGTTACATCGATATTGACAATTGACATTGGCAAAGAATGATTCTTCGAGAGATTCTTTTCGAGGAACCAAAAACTTCCTAAAATCCCCACATTTTCCACATTTTCCACATTTCCATCCTCATCCTCATTCCACGATGACCAGTTCCAACGCCGGGTTCAGGTACTCGATTTCAGGTATGCTACACGCTACACGCTATGCTACGAACGTAGACCTGACCGGGTTCGTGACCCCACCAGTACGAAGACCCGGTTCCATTTTTTTCTCTACTTACTGGTTGGTAACCCTGGCTTCTACCAGGTAGGTATACTCTAAACGGTTGGGGTTAAGTTGCCGCCCAGTGGTTTATATCTTGCCTCCAAGGCTCTTTGACCTCGGGGTTACTGCTTATAGCACCCTGACAAGAAATGATTATACATATATAGAGGGCTAGCTCCCTCCTTCGGTATATCTTAACGGTAAAGCCCACTTCGTTCGTTCTCTTCCTTTCGTTGTTTGGGTTTTAAGTCGAGTTGTCTACGACGGTACCAGCAGACAGGAATCACTACTACCTTGTACGTAACACTGATTGCTCCCAACCAGACCAGCATATGTATGGCCCACCCTCTGATCGACATAGGAAAATATAAGAGTCAATTGACGTGCTGATCAATCGTCTAGATTGATCTGACGGCCTATCTCCCCCGTCGCCCTCTGGATCAGCAGCCTCACTACGGAGACAATTGAATCATCTCAGCCTTTCCCAACTCCAATTGTATCTCCAGAAAGACTGTGCTAGTTTCATTTGTTCATCATGGGGAAATTTTTCGGCCTTCGTGGCGACTGGCTCAATTATGCCATAGGTATCATCGCAGGATGTGATTTCCTGCTTTTTGGTTACGGTACTTTATCTCTGTCGCGAATGAACGGCATTCAAAAAAACCTAACGTTTTCCAGATCAGGGTGTTATGGGTGGAATTCTTACCATGAGCCAGTTTCTTGACGATTTCCCCGATATAAATCCAAACGGCGCCCCCAAAAATTCTGCTGAAGCAGCAAGACGATCATCTAATCAAGGAATCTCTGTTGCCGCATACAATTTGGGATGTTTTATCGGTGCTGTTACTACTATTTTCATATCTAACCCGCTCGGTCGGAAGCGCATGATTATGCTCGGTACCTCCATCATGGTTATCGGTGCCATCTTGCAGGCCAGTGCTACTACCCTCCCTCACTTCATCATTGGCCGTATCATCACCGGTCTCGGAAACGGAGGCAACACCTCGACTATTCCTACCTGGCAGTCCGAGACCTCGCGATCCCATAAACGAGGCAAGTTAGTCATGATAGAAGGCGCTCTTATCACATGCGGTATCATGATTAGCTATTGGATAGACCTCGGCTTCAGCTTCATCGAAGGCAGCAGCGTTGCATGGAGATTCCCCCTAGCCTTCCAGATTGTGTTCTGCTTGTTCATTCTAGCTTTTGTTTGGAACTTACCCGAATCCCCAAGATGGCTCATCTTGAAGAATCGCGAAGAGGAGGCCCTAGAAGTCCTCGCTGCGCTAGCTGACGCTTCTGCCGATGATAAAGAGGTGAAGAATGAGTTTATAGCTATTAAGGAGACGGTCATCGAAATGTCCAAGGGCACTTTCGCCGACCTATTCACCATGGATAAAGATCGGTAAGCCATGGCCTTGCGTCTATCCGCTTGCATAGTACTAGGTATCTAGGTATAGCGGCGCATTGATACTGACGCTGTGAAACAGGAACTTCCACCGAACTCTACTTGCTTTTGTCAACCAAATGTACCAGCAAATAAGTGGGATTAATTTAATCACTTATTATGCTCCGGTAAGCATCAAATTAAAATTATATTAATTTTTACTTTTGACAAGACTAACGATGAGAACCAGGTCATCTATAGCAGTCTAGGCATGAGCGATTTTATGGCCCGACTCCTTGCCGCTATTAATGGGACGGAGTACTTCATCGCTTCATGGCCAGCTGTGTTCCTCGTTGAACGCGTCGGCCGTCGAAAGCTTATGCTGTTCGGGGCCGCTGGGCAGTCCATCAGTATGGCGATCCTAGCGGGCGCCAATTCGGCGCAGGATAATAAGAGCGCCCAAGCCTGTGCCGTCGCTTTCCTATTTGTTTTCAACACCTTCTTTGCCGTTGGCTGGCTAGGGATGAGTACGTACATCCAATTACTCCATTACCCTTCTATCACAGCATATCCTTTACTCTTGGGGTTGTTTTCACAGAGTCTTAGACTCATGACGCATCAACAAAGTAAAATTTAACTAACTGCTATTCTATAGCTTGGCTATACCCCGCTGAGATTACGACTCTCCGAACTCGTGCACCGGCAAACGCATTATCGACATCATCGAACTGGATCTTCAACTTTATGGTAGTGATGATCACTCCGGTCGCATTCAACAATATCGGGTACCAGACGTACATCATCTTCGCTGTGATCAACGCCTTCATTGTGCCGACAGTTTACTTCTTCTTCCCCGAGACGGCATACCGGTCGCTCGAGGAGATGGACTCCATCTTCCACAAGGTGCATGGCGGCAAAGGGTACTTCACCGTCGTTGACATCGCTAAGAAGGAGCCCCGCCGGTACGGACAGAACGGCGAGCTACTCATCGCGTACGAGGAGACCGAAGAACACAAGGCTCACGTTACCGGGCTCCCGCCCCGCGAGAACGGCAGCGGTTCCGCGTCTATTCATGACACAGAAAAGGCACAGGGTGGCACGTTCATTGAGAACAGAGGGGGCCAATAAGAGGTGGTGCTTGCGCGCTCGTGACTTTTAGATACCCTCGCTCGCCAGTTTTTGGAATTAGGAAACGGCTTGATTTGAATTGAATTCGTGGAATACGACTAACTACCGTATATAGGCCTTGTATAAGGGTAGATGTGTGTGTCCAAGGTGGGAATTTTGACGATCTTTCGACATAGATATCCGACATTTAGAACATAGGTACCTACCTATACTCTGGATGGATTTGAATTGGATATATTATCTCGACGAATATACTTACGCGATACTCCAACCTCCAAAACCATTAGACGTGAACCGTGCTTAAGGACTCCCATATCTCACAAATTCCAACACCCTTCTATAATTCATCGTCTATGTGTCAACTAATTTTGACCAATGCTTCACAGTTGAATTTATCGTCGCTCGGACTGTATGAGTTTTTCTCTCCTTCGCTGCCTACAGTTCCTCCTTGATTGTATCCCATTCTGCCTATACCTATTAGACACATGATCTAACATATGACTCCTATTCTACAATCGCGCAAGTGGCTTAAGATCAGATTGAATACAGCAAACTGCGTGATCTAGGTTTTATTCAATCCAATCCACTACTCAATTCCACCGTTCAAAAATCACTCAAGGGGTGCATCCATAATTATCTAAGATGAGCCCCTGCTTCAATGATAGGTAGACATAGTGTTGTTCAATGCAAACAAAGTATATCATCCCAATATTGATGCGACAACGTCATAATCTTAACGGAATTTTTTTTGCCATTCTAAGCTTTGGTTCCTTCGCGGAAATATATAAATACCTATTCTCAGAAATGACCTAGGGGCATTTTCGACCCTCATTCCTCTAGTTATAATTAAAAGGGATTCATCACATACTAATACCGACATTCTAACGCCGTACCCGAAGTATGGACACGCTTAATATGTTCCCTAACGGAACATACCACAACTTTCTTCGAACTAACGTCTGGTATGAGATGAAACCGCAAGGAATTGCTGGTTACCATCACGCTTTCTTCAGTGTTTGGTGGCGAGCGACTTGCTCTAAATGGTCGTTGTTATGACAAGCCGACCTGATACATCGTTAGTCGTATCGTACGGACGGAGAATCGGGCAGGGGTTCGGCATTTCAATGTTAATGGTAAGTTTATCTGTCGGAATGGCTTTAATGGATGTTCTAGGACACTTGACCAAGAGATTTCAACCGCTTGTATCCATACTTACATACCTATGCTGTAGTCTCCCACGCGCGCAGGCCAGAGAACAGAGGCCGTTTGCTGTCGCATTGAATGGTACATCAAACACCAATGAACGCACACGGCAACTACCTCCCGGTTCTTGAATACTATTTTTCTCTGGAAACACAGAGATATATCGCAGTTTACACAGCATACCCTCATAACGGGTGCTACAAACCCTGCCTCTGAGGGCAGAATGTGACAAAATTAAGGAGGAACCTCGAATAGGGCTCCCACCACAACGACGACCCTGGCATCAATGAGGAGATCGGCCTTGGTGTCCGATACCATTGTGAGTTTCCTATCATCTTTCGATATATTTGAACAGGAAATGTTTACCGACTGCTCAGTTCTTTAGGTGACGAAAAGCATAATGAGGTTTACTTAAAAACCAAGCACAACCCTTAAAAAGATCCCTTCAGAACATAGGACGACTATTAAATCTCCAAACGCAGATTGGGAAGGCTGTTCACGGAGGTCTCGTTCCCAGTTCGCCCGGCATAAATGCGAGAGGTCGCGTCGACGTATCAGAGAAAGAGAGATAGACGACAGATCCCCATCTTGCTATGTTTCTCATGATTTGCTTAAATTTTATGATGAGTTATTCTCATCCACGAACAATGAAAAGTTTGCGAAACTTATCGATTTTATAGGTAACTACACATAAAATAGAGTAAACAGGAACACAGGTAGACACCATATTCAATCCTAGCCTTGAATAGAGTTTTCAGTAGAATTTGCTAAAACATATGTAAGTATATTTCTGATATGTTGCCCCCCGATACACTAAGTAAGGTGGTCAAGCTAACATGTTGACTGGTATAGTTGAGCAATATCAAGCATGCCGGTCGCTCATCCGGTTGCTTAACCAGTTCCCAACGAAGCTTAAGAAGAAACAAGACTCGACTATCTGGGAAGATGCCCATTGGCTCATATCATCGATCGTGATTGTTCTAGGTGTTAATGATGGCATCATCTACACTTACATCTCTGCTAAACGAAGGTCAAGAAATACACAAACCCGATGATCCAGCCACTCACAACCACAGCTTATATTGGCTCATAACTGCTCCTGCAGTACTCCTGCAGATATGGAAGAGGAGGCATCCTCTCTGCGGTTAACCCCAGGCCTAAGACGATCAGCCACAACAGACGCAATAATCCGTTGAATGTTAATCCTCAAAAGGCTAACGTCACCTGAGAATGGATGAACAGCATCGTTCATTGTTGCCAACGCCACCCCTATTATACTTCGACATACTGTCTTGGGGTAAAGCCCCTCACTTTCTAATAAGTACCCGTTACTGTTATGGTCGTGTGCTGAGATCTATCACTACTTCTGAGAAGCAAGCACAGATAAAATATATCATACTCTTCACATCCTCGTCATATTTCTACTCTATCTCTTCCTCCATCCTCCATTTCGTTTACCTGTGGGACTCATGGGGGAAAAGACGTCCCAGCCCTTCGATTGGGAGAATAGGACGAAGACCCTCTCGCAGTTATCAACTGAGGAACGCGTTTCACGAACGGGGGCACATAGTAAAAAAAGATAGAGGAATTCAAAACCCAAGCACGAGCAGCAATTAAACAGTCGCAGAAGAGATAGGCCAACCAAGTAAACCGCCATAAACGGGAACCAGATTTCGGAATAAGAGACAAGGTGTTCGTTATCGTCGAGTCCGGGACAGGGATGGATAGGCCGAGCAACAAGTTGAACCTCCCGACGACATGATACCTTTGTCGTATAAAACCATCGCAAAGCACTCAGAACACTTATAAGTTGAAATTCTCACCTGCATCCCCTCCGAGTTCAAGTGTTCTGGTCGCCTAAGCTTTCGGACTACTGAATGTCTGAACGAAGTTACGTGTCCTAGGTACCAACCTATTCGCAGGGGAGACACAATTCCACGGTCTCGCTGCCCATTCTACCACTCGGGGACGGTGGTATCAGGTGGATAAATGTGGAAGGGTTTAATGAAAGGTCTACTCGCTAATAATTTGGAAATATCGGCCATTTCGGGGTTCCGTTAAACCGCCGCGAAATGGGTAACGGGTTTCTACCTTGGTGGATTAAAGAGGTCAGACGGAGAATCTCCTTCGTAACCTCATCGCTTGCCTCGCCTGGCTCTGCGAAGAATGCAAGCAGATATCATTGGAAATACGAAGCATCAGTAATTCGGAATCGCAGACCCGTCGGAAGTAACGTCTGAGAAATTACACCAACCTTGGATTTCGACGAAGGTTCCCTTTACCAGCAGAGGAGAGCAACACTCCGATCTCTGCCACCTAATTGCTCATCCCAGTCGTCGTAAAAGTCGAAGCTATACTGAGTCTCCCTTACACTCGCTATCGCTCCCTTGTTCGCCGCGCCTGTTCTTCACGGTTGCCAAGGCATGCGATTTCTAAGGCCGAGGTGACGGGGGGGAGGCAGAGTGTGGCGGAAGTATGCCGAGATCCTAACAAGAAGTGATCTTTCAAACAAATTGCGAGTTTTGGCCAACAACAACATTTCATTAATGAGGAAATATAAACAATCGAGGCCAAATCGGGGGTGCAAAAGCCGTTGTATTTTCTACGTTCGGGTGTCACTAAGCGACCACCCTACTTATTACTAAGTTTAGCGTTCTGCCGCCCCACACCGCCATCACGAGACCGTGGATTATATAAGCCCAAGCTCCCACGCTCACACCATATGGTAGCACCTCCCACGTTCGGGAGTAATATGAATGAAAAGTAACCTGTGAAATTTAATAGTCACGTTAGCGCGGACTTTGGAAGTTCGAATCAAGCGGGAAGGCTTGAAAGGTTGGACCAGAGTGGCGCTTGGCATGACAACGAGAGAAGAACAACAACGCATCGTAATCTCTAAGCTCCAAGAGATCATCGACGAGCGCAACGAGACGCTTGAGCGCATGACTACTGAAAACATCGGATTACACCTCACTGTAGAGAAGCTTCTGAAGAAGCAGAAACCCACTCAACCCTCACATACATCTACGAACCGATCCCCCTCACCCTCACCTTCACCTCCTCCCTCACGCATACCTACCTTCTCGGAAGCCATGTCTGACAAGCCGAAGAAGAAGGAAGGTGATGCTCCCACCCTCTCACCTGAGGATTCGGGACTTGTAGGCTACGTGGAACAAGTCGTCGAGGAAAGGCCCCAAGAGTTCACGCACTACCACCAGACAGCACAAGCGGAATTCGAGAAGACCCTCAAGAAATCACAGGCGGACTTCGAGAAAAACATCAAAGAATTACACGCACTCTTCAATAACGGTCATAGGAAAAGATCTATGCAAGAGACAAGATCAAGAGTATGATAGTCAAGCGTAGACCACCGGCAAATTGGTTCACTATTTATCCCAACGACATGTCATCTCTGATGAGAGAGATGTCCTCTGTCAGTCTCAAACGCTGGGGGGACAAGTCGCAGATCAAATATTATTGTCTGGAATACTATAGCTATTAATACCAAGGTACCTCGCTGGGAGTGTCGACATCGTATCATCCACAAACAGACGGCTTAAGCGAAAGACGCAACCAAGACGTCGAGATAGCCCTGAGATATCATATAGTAGCAAGGCCAGACATACCATGGGCGAATATCATACCGGCATTACAACATAACTTTAACAATTCGAAATCTTCAGTCTTGGGACGATCGCTGAATGAAGTTGTATACAGATTCAAACCAAGGTTAGCGCTGTCGATATTTGAAGTATTTGAAAGATCTGTCGATTTCGAAGCTTGGAGGCACCTATACTAGTAAGAGGTAATAGCGGTTATAGATTATGCGGTAGACGAGGTGAAGATTCGATACGATACCAAGAGAAATCCTAGACAATTCAACGTCGGAGAACAGGTCCTTCTACGCTTGCATAAGGGATATCACTTACCCGGAAACCCACCAAGAAAATGGTCACAACAGAAGGCAGGACCATTCACAATTGTGAAAAGAGTCGGAGAGTTGGCGTATGAACTGGATTTTATCTAAAGAACCGAACTTACCTAAATGTACGCGAGAGAAGACCCTCAGCTTAATGGGATTGATTGCGATGGCACACGGTCTAACGGAGAGCGTCGCCAATCATCCCCGTTAACCTCATAGAAGACGAAAAACGGAATCAAGCTATATGTTGCTCCGCCTCCTCGAGGCGCATGTCGCGGTGGAGCAAGTGCTGAGCATTAATGGAACTGCTGAAATCGGAAGATGCACCTATTCCAAGGCGTCTTAGTGGCTCCCTTTTTATAGAGCTACGCGCCGCTACCTCTAGCTTGTCGTTAGGAAAGGTCGTTGGCTTGCATTCTGAAGTCCTAAAGGCTGCTGTTGGCATAGCTAGGAAGGTCGGTGGCAACAAGCCTGATAGGGTTAATTGACAGCAGGCATCGGGCCCAAGATGCTAAGAGGAAGAGCATCACAACCCTACTTCGACCATTAAGAACTAACCCCATATAGTTACGTGGTTGAAGCGTCGGGCCTAAGTGATTCATACTCATAAGATAAAAATATTCATCAAACACCTGACATTTTCGTAGTAATTAGACTTTTTATAGCAAACAATTCACGAATAGAGACACCTACCTAGGTACTTACCTATTGCTGTGGTTCCGTTGTAATAATTATGATTGACAAGTGCCAGTGAGAAGCTAGACCCGCGGCTATTTGGACGGCGATCCTTTAACGTTGATACCAAATCACCACACTCATCGGCGGTGGGCTGGATCCTCCAGGTAAAACCCGACATAGCCAACAAGGCCATAATCGACGAAACAGATCCATGGATGTCACCTGTCACAAAACAGATACTCGTCAGACCTATGAACTACGTATGTGCGTTGGTCAGACAACTATGCGTCGAATCTGAAGACTGTCGGATCACCACATCACCACATCAGCGCTGCGCCACCACGACACATAGGATTCATCCAGCTCGCGGTTCCAGCCCTATCGGCTGACGTCCTAGCTGACACCTTGGGGCTCGTAGATCAAGTCACGTTGCATGTCTGCCGTATCGAAGTCCACTTAGGCGGTTTGTGTCGAGACAAATTAGAAGCCGCAGTCGCTACTAGCTGACAGTATCTAGTGATGATCTCGATCTCCGAATAGAGGTAAGCCGTGATATGTGATGAACGATAAAACATCACCAACAACAACAACAACAACAACAACAACAACAACGCAGTGGCGACCTTGAATTCGCTATGAGACGCGGGTAAGGTCGAGAATCAAAGTATAGTGTTGATGATGATAGAATGGAGCGGTGGCTACTAGGTACGTATAATAGGCAATTACGTAGTAGATGAACGGATGTTCATTATCGGCACAACCTTGGCAGTAAGTGGTGATAAATGATAAATAATACTGGAAACGAATCTTGGAAGCCAAGCCGGCAGCCAGAACTTTCCAAGGTTGAAAGGTTCCAAGGTTCCAAGCCTCCAAGCCTGTGGGGTACCCGAAAAATATGAATAGGGTAACTTCGGGCCGGTAGTTGGAGCTTGGGCTGGGCCGCTGGGGGGATCGCTAGAATACAGCGTGGTATCCGCCCGCGGCAACTGGTTAATAAGGTGCCATCCGAAGCCAATTTTGGCGTTAGCGCCTACATTCAAGCTTCAAGGTATTACATTAATGATTACGTAGTATGGATGGATAATGACCGTAGGAAGTAGCCTGGAGGCTGTAGCGACCGCTATTTTATAGGGGCCAAATGTTGGAAATTTGGTAACCCGGCGCACGAACGCCTATATCGACCGCTTCATCCGCCAATAACTCATTGCTTGGGAGGAGTTGGTGACGCGGCCTGAATTTCATCTACTCCACTGCCTGCTCGTAATAGGGGCATTTGCAGAAAACAATAATATCAAGCGTCTGGCTTCTTCTGTTCTTCTGTTCTTCATATCAGCTCATAATCCAGCAAACACAAGGTGCATATGCTGTAGCCTCGAAACACATGTTATGACGTAGGAGGGTTCGCGATGGACTGGAGGAGAAATGTAACGTGGGTAATAACGTGGATACCTCGCAATAATACTAAGTAGTAACCTACTAGGTAGCTGTTAGCCATTTCCGACATCTAAAAATATCCCCTAAAATAGACTCAAAGTTTGCTTAATACTACCTGGGCTGCCCGGGTACCTAGTATGTATGGCAACTAGTACATACCCGACCGAGTGGAAGCCACCGGAGCAGAGATACGACGGGCGAGTTGA
Source organism: Rostrohypoxylon terebratum (assembly GCA_022497145.1). NCBI lineage: Eukaryota > Fungi > Ascomycota > Sordariomycetes > Xylariales > Hypoxylaceae > Rostrohypoxylon > Rostrohypoxylon terebratum. The sequence continues at coordinate 84,442 of MU385855.1, forward strand.
ATTGAGGCGTCGCTGCCGTTTATTCGTTGCACCAGCCGTTCCACCAGCCGTTCGCAGTACGAGTTAATACAGTGGCGCAATCTGCATCCTACGGACCTACAGCACATAACTCAGCTTACAGTAGCTCCTTAGACTCAGCACTTTAAAAAGAAACCAGGCTAGAACCGATATGGCCCGCTGGAGTGGCACAAGCAGGACAAGAAGCTTTCAGTAAGTTTCGGTAGGTTCGGGTCTCATAATACTACTCATAAACCTACTCATAATGGATACTACCATCCGATGCAATTCATCCGTGTAAAATCTATTTTACGAGGTAGCATAGTAGGTATTAAGCTTAAGAGGAAAATGAAAAAATATAGTAGTACATACAGAAGCAGAGCCTTACCCCGTTCCGTATCGAGATCGACTCAACTAACGTCGATCACTTCGTATTGTGCGGTTGCGGGCTGCGAGGATCTCGTAGAAAGTACCCGAGTGGCCGGAAATCCCTCGAGGCAAACAACGTGCTAGCGTCCTAGGACTCGTACGCAGTAGTGAGTGATGCCACGACGATTCCCCGGCCTGCACTAGGCGGTCTCTCCTCTCTTAGCTCGTTCGAGTATTGACAGTCTAAGGCTCGAAGCACCCAAGGACCAAGGTACTGCGTGTTTGTATCCATGGGTGTGTGGATGTCTCGTACCTACATCGTGTAACATCAACTCACCTAGATCGAGGCGCTGCAACATTAGATCGCATGTCACAAGTATTATAAAAGAAGACGGATGCCCAGAACAAACCGTCTTACAATCAACAAACAACAACATCATCATCATCACACAAAGACATCTCGGTTATTCCACCATTCCCATTCCAACAAACAAACATAAACCTACTCTTAAGTAGCTACCAACGACTCTCAACTACCAACTCAACTCTCACCCACCAACCGTCAAGATGGTCTCCGTCAAGTCCCTCGTCGCCAGCGCCCTCGCCAGCGCCGCCCTCTCCAGCGCCTACATAACCAACGTCGCCGTCCCCGAGAGCGCCAAGCCCGGATCCACGGTCAAGGCGACCCTAACCGCCGCGAGCTACATCCAGAACTGGGTCGACTACGGCATCGTCTGGGGTCTCGCCCCGGCGAGCGTGCACTGCGATAAAGTCGTGTGCGCCGGCCGACAGATCGATTACACCAACCTGTACCCGGACAACCAGCCCAAGCCGGGCAAGTTCTCCATCGACGTCAAGATCCCCAGTGACATGAGCAAGGGCGACTACCAGCTGATCGCTGCCATCCCCTACCTCGTCGGTGTAAGTTGACTCCCCCCATTCACCTCCTAACGGATTTCCCGCCTTCCGTGTACTAACATCCTCCCCCAGGCATCCGGCCAAGTCAGCGTCCAAGGCCACGCCGCCAACATCACCATCACCGCCTAAACCAGACACCAGACACCCCCTATTTTCTCTTCCCCACCAACTCATTCCTAGGACCAACCTACCTACTAGGTAGCCGGGCACGAATGTCGGAACCTACCTAGTCAGATAATCTTCATTTCTTAGCAAATTCGCATGGGAGCTTCTCGGAAAGGGCGAAGAAAAAACAACACGGTTCTGCGAAGGACCGGTTTTACGAAAATTGCATCGGCGTGCACGCCCTACTTAGACATACACAGTGCACGCCTAGGGCGTTTAGAAAAAGGGACGAGATCGGCACCTTTGAGTTAGTGTCTTTTAATGTTAGTTATCGCGATTGCATGACCTACTTAGCATAACGAATTATCAGCATATTTCCACGTTTTGGAACTTTGAAAAGGCCCGTTGGCTGTGCTCCATCTTGCCATCTCAATGATGATTTTCCTGTGAATTGAGTATATAGTCTAAGCGAATTGCACCCCCCGAACACCTCGCTATGCATACTTAGTAAAAAGGGAAGGTTGGCGGGTTACTCATCCGTTCGTGTATCGCGACCTTGCCCTGTGACAGTTTGCTAATCCGGCGGTCTTGCTGCTTCCCACTGCCATGCCACAAGAAATGATACTTTCGTGCAAGTACCGCGCCACTCGTAATTTATTCCCACTCGTCCTCGTCTCCCTGGTCAGGTCGATAATGATGCCAGAAGGACAATACCTCATAATTAGGGTTATAGTCGGCTTTGCATTTCTCTTTGCCCTTGTACGTCTTGCCGCTTGCATACCCATCCTCATGCTGTTCAGTGGGAAGGCATCTCTGCGGCAAATATCTATTCCCATTTTCGTTTCCATTCCCATTCATATTCTCATTACCATTCTCATTTCCGCAATCCTTCGATATCTCCTCATCCAACGCGTCGCGCAATCTATTAACCCACGTCTGCTCCTCCCACAACCGGGTCGCAGCACAGACCTGGCAGATCAGCTTGTGCGGATGCCTCACCTCCAAGTACGCGGCGATTGAGAAGGGGGCTTCCTCTCTCCACTAGAGACCGAGCATGCGTCGGACTCCGTCGCGGACCTTCTTCTCGTACTCGGCGCGGTTCTCGCGCCACATCTTGGCGGCCTCGACGTTCGCGGGACTCTCGTCGTTGGGCTCGGCCAGCATGCTCATAACGGAGATCAGGATCTTCTCCACCGACTGGATCGGGCTCCATCGCTCCGACGCGTGCTCGTAGTGGTTCGGGTCGTCTCCGGGCGGGTGCAGGATCGAGATGCAGACCAGACCGCTTGGATATACTACACATTGACTTATATTAGACTGTTGAATCTCTACGCTTGAGTCTGGCTGCGAGAGGCGGTACCGTTGGGGTGGAAGATCTCTCCTAGAAACGTCATCTTAGGCGGCGCGAGGGGATAGTCCTTTGGGAACTTCAGCTCGGCGGGGAAGACGCCCCCTTCGAAAGGGGTGCCCTCAGGACCTTGGATCAGAGCTTCCCAGTGAAGCATATCGTCTTCGCTGACGGGGCCAGCCGTGATGCCGTCAGGTGGATTGTTAGTCAGCATCTTGTACTCTTGGAGGAGCCGGCGGTGGGCTGTCGATTGGGCCATCTTGGCGGGATATCTGCGAGATTGACACGTAAGGAGAAGTTGAGATGTGATAGAAGAAGGTAACGTGTTCTATATATTATGGATGTATTTCTCCAAGAAGAAATTAAAATTATTACAGGTGTAATAATCTCTGGTATCGTGAAATCTGTCTGTGTAAATGATAAGTTTAGTTGTAGATTTCTGGTAGGTTTCTGATATGGAATGTTGGAGAAGTGATCGGGTGCAGATCATTGGTGGGGGTTTCCTCCAAGCCAACTATTCCCCGATTTAGCTGCGAAGTGACGCTGTGGATCCCCCTCCAGATCCCGGTGGTTCCTGACTTGGAACCCTTCAAGTGGTACTTCGTACTTGCGTATTCATCGGCTAGCCGAGGTTAATCCGAAGATCCGACCACGATGAGAATCTTACTATGAATTATCATTTACTCTACCTTTGATTAGTCATATATGGGCCAGATAGTATTGCTAGCGCCAACTTCATCGTTGATACCAGTCAAGTATCAGGGTTCAGCGTGGCTCAAGCCCAAAGGATTACAAGCCCCCTTGAATATAGTGTATAATCTGATCACCGGTGATTCTGCAGGATCACGAAATGAGGAATCAATTATGATGCTCTTAGACAAAGGGGTTGCTGAGTTGTCCAGGTTGTCACGTTAGGAGCTGCTCATCTCTTACACAGAGCCCTGGAGCTATTCTATCACCAACCAGTCCTAGGTATTCTATTTGTATGTGTCTAAATTTGATATATAAACGCCATGAACACTTTCAACTTGCATATTTGTCGTTGTAGACAGGTTGAGAGCATGAGCCGAAGTTCATCATCATGTCTTCCATTAGAATTGCTATCATCGGCGGCGGTATCGCTGGTACCTCCTTAATGTATGCTCTTAAAAAGTACTCTCATCTAGACGTGCACATCTTCGAATCCGCCGCCGAATTCAAAGAAGCCGACATGGCTCTCGGCGTCGCCTGTAGCACGCGTGTCGCCCTCGAGCTTATGGGCCCTGAAGCAGAGTGGTTCCTCGAACGAGCTGGAGCTGTGCCGATGAAGAGCGTTCGGATCATGTTTGCTCAAGGCGAAGCAGCAAGGAAAGTAGCCGACGAAATCAACGAAGAAGATCAATGGAAGCATCTTATGGGCGTCGTTCATCGCGCCGCCTTCTTTCAAGAACTGCTTTCCCATATTCCCCGGTGTCGAATGCATGCTTCTAAGAAGCTCCAGAAAATCGACCGAAGCGACTCCATCACGCTATACTTCGCTGATGGAACTACACACGAATGCGATATCCTCGTTGGTGCGGACGGAATCCACAGTACCGTTCGGAAACTGGTCCTAGGCGAGAGTGATCCTGCAGCCTCTCCTCAGCGCAACGGTGCTTGGCTTCTTGAGACCCACCAACCATTCAACAAGGCTCGAGCCAGCCTAGGTGAGAAGCTTGTAGACATGGGGAATATATGCGAATATGGATGGATGGGTTGCAACGCCTTTCTAACCCATAACATTTTAGGCGGCGGTCAACTGGTGCGATTTGCTATATGCTCCTTTGCCAAAGAAGCCAAACCATCCGACCGTTGGCAACGTAAGGTGGGTGCTGACGAGATCAGGGAGTTGTTCCGTGATTTCCCACCTCGGCCCAAATATGCCGTCAATGAGGTAAGACGGATCCTAGTTTCATTTAGGTATCATGGGTGATATTAACAGAGGATACAGCTACTCTGCAATCGACCCGTACACAATGCCTTCTACCTTTGGGATCATCCCAGAGCACATACTTACATCAACGGACCGATATGTGTCACTGGAAATGCCGCTCACTCGATGATACAGTGGCAGGGTACACAGTGGCAGGCTTCCGCCGGCGGCATGGCGATCGAAGACAGTCTTATTCTGTCTACCTTGCTCGGACGCGCGAAATCATCCGCCGAAGCTGTCACAGCTCTCAAGGTATACGATCAATTTCGCCGCCCTCGCACGCAACAGATTGCCGAATTAAGTCAGACCATAGGTACCATGATATTGGGGGCGAATGAGGAAGTTGGCCTTGACCCAGAGAATTTTAAGCCATTCTTGTTAGGGTGGAACTCCATTATCGATATCGACATGGATAAACACCGTGATGAAGCCTTGCGGGCGATGGAAGCTGAATTGAGGGCATAGAGCACCGTATGTCATATGATGTAGATGGCCCAGATAGCCCACGCTATCAAGTTTTGCTTGACTTATACACGCCGCCACTAGAATGCTGTAATGAGGTTCTCTAGCTGTGACGAAATTGACCCCTTTAGTGGATAGATATGTTTTTTTACAAAATACGTAGCCATTACTGGCGTATTCTGGAGAAAATGATGCACCCAATCGATAAGGTTGAGACCTCTAAGCGGGACTGCCAAGACGCGCTAATAATACGCTAAAAGTTATCAGATCGAGGTAGCTAGCCGAAGTTGGCCCGGAAATCCGCGCTTCGGAAGCTCCAAAATGTTAATAGAGCTCAAATTTGAACTTGGAAAGCTCCTGATATTTTGCGCCTAATGTGCTTGAATAGAATCGAGGGCGGAATATGCCTCCTCGAATAAGTCTACAGCCCATTGGGCGCCGCAGCTCGATTTACTTAAAGAGTCAAGCGGCTGAGAGGAACTCTGTTTGTTTCTTCTGTTCGTTGTCCGGTCGATCGAGCGCAGAACCAAGTCGCCGCCCGAGACGAAAATCGCAAAACCCTCGACGGTTCGCATCAACTGCCGCGGCTACCGCAACCCCTACGACTCCTACGATCAATGCAGAACATATCAAACTCGAACCTCGGAGGGAATTGGAAGAAACTCTTCTCGAGCTCGAGAAACATGCACCGAATTATATAAATCTCTCTCGCCTACAATTAGCTCTCAATGGTTTACGGCAACAGCCAGGCGATGAATCTATAAGGGTTGCTGTGCTGGGCCTCTCGGATGGCTCCGACTCTAGCGATGTCGCGAAACAAGTGTTAAGACTCCTGCTTGCCGACCCGTTGAAGAGCGAAGAAGAGTGGGAGAAAGAGGTCGCGAAGCATGATTTGACGCAACCTATGATCATACGAGTTGGGGCAGAAGTACCTAAAGAGCTCGAGTCCATATCTGTCGCCTCTAAGACAAGTCCGCTGCAAGAAGTCAACGTTTCATCTGCAACACTGAACGGCCACAAATTAGAATTATTGCTGATGGAGACAAACCCTTTTCTGTCTGCGCAAGAAATTGGGGCTTTGAAAGGGTCCGAGGAGTCGGTGCTGGTTCCTACAGTCGAGGTACCCTTATCTGACACTGGTAGACATACCCCTATCACGACACCGGTGCATAAAGCTTTGATCGTGGCGGATGGTCTTTTAGGCGCTGCATCGGTAGTGTCGATGTCCCCATTAGAAAGCCAAAGCGTGATCACAGCTGCGGTGAATTTGCCCCAGTATAAGGTGTCGGCAGATACTACCCCCTTACCTTTCACACCTATAGATACCGGAGTTGCGAGTATCGGATTAAGCCTTGTCCGCAAGGATATCAAAAACGCCATCGAGTTTGAACACTTATGGTTTCAAAGTAACGTCCCGAAATTGGTTGAGTGGCTGAAGGCCGATATCATGGCCTCACCTGAGGGCACGACTAAACCACCTGTGAAGGAGCTTATTGCCTCTCTACTGAGGAATACATCCGCGGCCATACAAAGCGAAGAAGCCCGCCAATTGGGCTCCTCGTTATCCCCTACACCTCCCAAATCACTCCAGAGTAGCCTCGACGATTGGGCAGAAAGCGCACACGCCGAATTACAAGAACAGCTCGACATAGCATTCCACAGTAAACGATGGCGCAAGCTAGGATGGTGGAAATTATTCTGGCGCGCAGACGACGTAGGCATGCTCACAAACGATATTCTCAGCCAAAGGTTCCTCTTAGCATCAGAGAGAAACGCCATATTTCTCGCCGGGAGGATGAAGGAAGCCGGCATTACCTTAGGGCCCTTCCCGAACCCGTACGCCGCTGATGAAAATGGCGCTGAGTCGAAACAACTGGAAATCCAGGCGCCTACCCCGCTAACAGCCCCTTGGCCAGCGAGCATACCCACTACAAGACGGTACCTACAAACGAAAACCATACCTGCCCTACAGGCGCTCTCGCAAAAACTCATAGTGCAGACGCTAGGTACATCGGGCCTTACCACAGCGCTAGGCGCCCTCATTTATCTAAGCACAATAACGACGACGCTCTACGAAGCCGGTGCAGTCGCCGCCCTGGGTATCGTGTGGAGCATGAGACGCATGCAAAAGCAATGGGAGACCGCACGAACATTCTGGGAAGGCGAGGTTAGAGAAGAAGGCCGAAAAGCCGTCCGAGACGTCGAAGGCGTTGTCGGCGACGCTCTCAAACAGAGTCGTTTCCCTAAAGATGAAGCTAAAGAGCAAGATGAATTGTCCAGAGCTAAGGGGCTGGTGAGGCGGGCTCAGGAACTTTTGGGTAAGCTTAAGTGAGATGGGCTTGGGCTTGGGCGCGCCGCTGTATGAATAATGATTGTACATTGATCATGATACCAATTGACGCAACACCACACACGCTATGCTCTCAAGATGGATTTGTGAGGTGTATCTCTTTGTAGGTACTAAGTGCTAGGTGCTGCTTACAGATGACATACGACGACCTGTGTAAGTCTGCGGATAGGTACCCCTAGGGTTACTTTGAGCGGTTTCGCCGCCCCCACACGCGCTTCTCTCCAATCACCGAAAAGGAAATAACATTACCCTCAGAAGGAATCACATTTCCACTAGAATCCAATCAATCAAGTACCTATATTCTCAATTACAGTCACCTACGACACCAGTCAGACCAGTGCAGACGCCCCGTTGCGTATCCGGGACATAAGGCGTGTGAATGCCTAGGCCTGGAGGGCAACGCTGCGTTTCAGCTAGCAGAAGCTAGCTTCTGGTCTTCCAGGTGCTTGTTATGCTTTTGGAGGGCGTTGTCGTATATCTCAAGGGCTAAACCCTCTAAAATTGGTCCCAAATCAGCCTTCTTATCCCAATCAACCTCTTTAACCACCTCTCGGACCCGGTGCTCTATCTGGTCCCGCGGAATATGGGGCTCGAAAACATGTGCCACCTGGAACTGAACTTTTTGGGGCATAACAACAACGCCTGGTATCTTCATCCTACAGCCTAGACCGCTAAACATGCGCTGAGCTTGTTTGGCGGCGAAAGCTTCTATTTCTGCCAACGCGAACCACGGCCTTGATCCTTTCTTGGGAGCTTTGATTTTAAAGGGTTTAGGGGGTAATATAGGGAGCCGGTCTAATTTGTGGGAGCACGCGTTGCAACAGCGCTCTTTAGGGACCTCCACGGCGCCTTCCATCCCGCTTAAACCTGCTACAGGTTCAGGCTCTTGCAGGAAACTCAAAGCGTAAGCCCTAAAGCAACTAGCGTTGACGAAGTCAATTATATCTGGGCTATTGGTCTCTAATCTCTCTCTGGCTTCCTTCTCCTTTTTCGTCCAAACCGGCGGAGATCCAGATATAAATTGGCCAAGCTCGGGGTCTACTCTGACCACTTGCTCCATTACGTCTGGGTCGGAGGCTGAAGAGACGCTGTCTGCTGACATAGAGGTCAAATGACTGGATAAAGAGCTATCAGAGCTGTCAGTTTCGTCGTCTACGGCAAAGCGCGGATGACTCGGCTTCGGCTTCTGAGATTCGGCAACATCAGACCCTAGAGTATCAAAATACCAGTACGGCACAAATAGATAAGCTGTCCCTTGGGTTACGCCGTCTCGTACCGCCCGGCCGAAGCGCTGCATAAGCTCGGCGAGGTCGCCGGTTGGGGGTTGGCCAAATTGGACAACCCGCTTTACGTTACGGATATCCATCTCCATCACCATCCCGGGGGTGGCATTGGCCAGCACAATTCGGCAAAAAGAGTCCTCAGCCGCGAAATCAGCAAATAGCCGTTTTTGGTCATCTGGTCGCGTTTCAGCGTCATATCGCCGTATTAAGCGTTCAGCAGCTGAGGCGGTTAACCCTAAGCTAACAGCTTGGGTTAATAGGTAATACCGGGCTTGGACTAAAATTTGCCGGTCGTCTATAAAAATGATAGTTTTTCGACGTCGTGCGCAGCGCCCCCCTTAAGGGCGCTAAGCAGGAAGAGCAACCGCCTGTAGTCACCACGGATAGTCCCCTTTTCAAGGGGCGCGACAACGAGCGTGACGTTTGGCCGGTCAACGGTTGCTCGTATGAGGGACAGCGAGCCTGCACGGGTACCTCTTGGCCGAAATCCAGCGAGAGGCATGATAAACTCTTGCGCTTCTTCGCTTAAGGTGGCAGTACACCCAAACCACGGCACACCATTAGGTATCAAGGCCCGGATATGGTGGAGCTTAGGATACACTGCCCAAGAATATTTCCAATGGTAGACGGTGTGTAAGTCATCGATAGCCACAAACGCTAACCGCTGGTTGAATTCAGGCTTGCGTAATAGGCGCACGAAGGGTTCCGACACAGCCTGTTCCAGACCTACGATAACGTGGGTAAACTTACCCGCCGTTAAATCAGCCCACACAGAGCTTCTCTTCTGTCTGTAAGTAACCTCCTAAACTTGAACTTGAACTTAAGTGTACTAACCTTATTAGTGTCCTCTATCATAAGTAGTGGGCGTGCTCCAGGGAAATCATCTAGCGCACGAACTTGGTCCTCACCTAGCCGTTTCAAAGGACATATTTGTACAATGATTTTACCTTGCAATATAACAGAGGCAGCTTGTAAAACGATGGTTTTGCCATACCCTGACCATGCTATAAGGATAGTGTCACCGTGGCGAAACACAAGCCTTCGGATGGCTTGTACCTGCCCTTCCCTAGGCTGAAGCCTCGGTCTACCGTTAGGGGTTGCACGGTTCAGGATAGCGGTAGTTACAGCTTGTATAAAGCTAGATTCTAACGCCTCAAAAGGCCCCTCGCAATGCCTAGGTTGGATATGCGTAAAAAGGTAGGAGATACATTCGTACGCTGGTATACCAGATATATATTGGCCGGTTAAACCGTTCAACTCTTGGAGTTGGCCAATTAGGGGAGAAAGGTACTCAGTTGTAGGGTACGTAGGTAAAGAAGAGGCTGGTGGGTGTTGTTCGTTGTGGTCCATTTGGTGGTGGTTTAAGGAGGAGGGACAAGAGCAAGGTATATATATCCATTGTTGAGGTATCACCGAGCTTTTCACCCAAAATACTTCAGCATATAAGATAGATAACTTGAGGGGTTGAGAGGATTAGCTGGGGAGTATGATTCAATAGAGAACTAGCCTTGAGATATATTTTTGATGCGCTATTATGATGTGCATGTGGTAAAATTTAAGAACATGAAAATTAGGTACCTACGAAGTATTATTGTGGTTATAATCGGGCATGAAGTGCGGAGTTGTGCGCCCAGCCCCATAAATAATATCAACGATCTTAGCTAAGGGAGATCTATCTTAACTAGGTAGGTATGAGATTAAGCAACTAAGCAACTATATGCTTTCTGTTAGGCACACCTATCAGTACTTCTCATTGGGGATTGACTATTACCGTCGTCTGCCTGAATCGCGCCCGCGTATTTTGCCCGTGCGAGTACTGCAATTGTCTGTTTGAGCGGTGTTTTCTTCGAATCGGCCTTCGTAGAGCGGACCGTTAGGTATTCGGTGAACTTGCCTCTGCGACTTTCACAAGGCGTTCGGCAAACCGCGGTAGGTACGTTTCCGGGTACATCCGCCGACACCTTTCCATCGGGTAGGTCACTGAAGCGATAAACGGAGCAAAAATAGTTTGGCAGGACCCTTCTGCCGCCACCGCTGCTCAAATCGATGGCTCTGTTGTTCCTTTTTGGAACTGGTCTGTCGTTGCTTCATCGAAGTCCCAGGTATTATGTCTTAAATTCAGCTTATTTCCGTGTGAGCCCTGTACTCCGCCGTACCCCACTCGCGAATGCCGTATCTGTGGCCTCGCAAAAGACCTAGCGATGGGAGTCATAGCCTATGTTGGACAGTTAGCAGTTGGAGAGAATGGGAAAGGAGGGGAAGGAGGGGAAGGAGGGAAGGGACGACCAAGCTGACTGTGCCAATACCACCACAGGGCTTGTAAGTCAGGCGCGGCAAATATACCTTGAAGTTGAGAGGTAGTCTTGTGAACGTCCGCTTTGCAACTTTCTCCCCACACCCGCATTTCCAACACCTAGCCCGGCCTGGCTCGTCGTAAACATTGCTCGGAATGCTTTTTGCACCGGGCCGCCTGTATCGGATTGTGCGACCTGCTCGTAATACTTGAGCTTTTCGTACTAAGATGCTTTCATTCGGTCTATAATGTGACGACTTTCTGGTATTTCCTACCAACCCTTGTCATCCTGGACTTCTTCTTCCCATCTTTGAATGCCGAGACGCATATCAGTTTGGTAATGCTTCTCGGCCAGCTCATTAGCATGTGCTGTTGACGTCTAATATTGAGGATCGAAACAATTCAGGAGTTGAATCTCCATGGCCCACTCCTTATAATCCATTGCGATTCATTCCAATTGGGTGTATGTCCGTTCTGAGACTTTAGTCGGGACGTTCAGAAATGAATTTCTAGGGACCTACAGCTTGTCTTATAAATACCGGAGGGCCTCCAGAGAAAGCTTTGTGTTTGGTTTGAATTTACCTAGGAAAGTCAATCTCAATATGGTTGCAATTTAATGTGCTCAAAATTACCTGACAGAAACCTTAATTCAATGGTACCTACCTAGTATACAAAGCGTACAAAGTACAAAGCGCTATTTTCTACCTAGTAGATTTCAAAAATGACTCCTTTAACATCACCCATATCACGTAGACATATATCCATAGCAAAAGGGAGCAAATAAGCTCATCCTGCACCTTCCACCTATTCTAGCAATAACAGTAAGTTGCTCAATCACCACTCGTCACCGCCGCAACCGCCCCCTGAATAATCCGTCGTGCTCACCTCGGTGTAGTTCGCGTCGACGCTGACGCTCATATCCACACTAACGTCCACCGTAGCCGTGGTATCGACGTATGCGGTGTCAACATACGACACTTCGGTGTATGGGGCATCCATATAAGCTGCATCCGCAAACGAGGTCGTGTCTGTGGTTGTATTCGTGGCTTCTACATACGTTGCGTCGGTATACATTGTATCAGTAAACGGAGTCCCCTGAGCGCCCGTGTTCGACGTATCCATGATATACGAGGTCTCGGCGTACGCGTTCGTTTCCGGGCTCATATTATTCTTGTCCGTCATATTCGTATTGTCCGTGTAGTTTGTATTGACCTGCTGAGATTGAGCGATCGCCGTATTATCGATATTATTGATAGTCGTGTTGTTAATGATGGTCGTTTCGGATTGGGGTGCGATATACGTCTCAGAAGTCGAGTTGTCTATCACCGTCTGAGAGTTGTTGGTTTGGGAATTATAATATGCGGTACTCTGTTGGTCGACATAGGATTCTTGCTGCACGGCGTGTTCCGTATGGTGCGTTCCCGATTGGCCATCATGGTATTGTTCCGAATGTGCCTCATGATGTGGCTCGGTATAGGACTCATTATTCTGTGTGGAATGAGACTCCTGTTGCGGCTCAGTATTCATCGTATGATGGTATCTCCCTCCGGCTAGAGCGCTCAAGGCACCTCCTAGCGTAGCACCTATAGCAGCATAAGTATCAGTACCCATTTGTGTTGGTAAAGGTTGTTGACTGGGCTGCACTTGATAGGGCTGTTGAACCGGATACATCTGGTATAGAGGTTGGTTAGGAGGTGCTTGGAAAACTGGTTGGCCTGGGGCTCCCTGATAAAATGGTTGGCTGAAAGTAGTAGACTGTTGTTGTTGTTGTTGCTGTTGTTGTTGTTGCTGTTGTTGCTGCTGCTGTTGCTGTTGTGGCTGCTGTGCCTGAATGATGGGTGGTCTTCTAACCGGAGGTCGTGATACTTGGTAAGCGGGCTGCTGGACCGCTATCCCTGCCTGTGGCTGCGATGGGTTATTCACTGCTGCTCCCGCTACTCCTGGGTTTTGCACTAGCGGCCGCCCCGGTGTCTGGACTCCGACAGGTTGCATGACCTGTTGCATAGCCTGGCTGTACTGAGTCGTAGCATTCATCCCAACTATCTGCTGTGCTTGCGGCGGAGCTGTATTCGCATGTTGTAGGCCTGGTGGTCGCTGTGGCTGGTTGTTCTGAGGTTTATTCTGAGCATTGGTGTATATGTTGTTCGCTAGAGATGCACCTGTGACTCCATTACCACCTAGTGACTCGGTGAAAACTGCACCACTAACAGCTGCTGTCGCTTGCTTGAACGCCGGGTTTTTCCACGTGTTCTTGGCCCATTTCTTCAATTTCTTGCTTGCGTCGGAAACGGCTGCAGCTGCTTGAGCTGAGTTGAAGGGTTGACCATGGCCGTATATCTGTGGCGAAACGGATTGAGGCCCGGATGTTTGAGTGAGCTGCTGATGCTGCTGATATTGCTGTCCCTGGGTTTGCGCTGGAGATTGGCCAGGCTGGAATGGTTGCGCTGCTGATGTATTTGCTACATTAGAATATTGAACAGATTGAGGTAAATGCTGCTGCATATGAGTTGCCTGCGTGAAGCTAGCTGCTTGCTGTCCGCCTGGCAACTGACTCGTCTGGCCTCCTCCCTGATGTGTATATTGTTGCCCCTGAATTTGTGTGCTTTGCGGAGACTGTACGGGTAAATATTGCTGGACCTGTGCAGGTGGCTGGGGATGCCCATGTTGTACGGTTCCCGGGATTTGTTGTGCTATAGTTGGCACATGATGACCTTGCACATGCTGTTGTGGTTGAGGCGGCCTATGCATCGCCACTTGTGGCATTTGTTGATTTCCTTGTTGTTGAGGAGGCGTCGAATGGGGAGTTTGGCTTTGCAGATGTTGGGCTTGTGTCGGGGCAGTTTGAAATGGCTGGGCTACTACGGGCATAGGAGATGATCCGACTTGAGAGGGCATCGGCTTGACCTGCCCCGGGAGCATCGGGAACGGTTTCGGCGCGCCATTCCCGGGCGAACTCGGCGATTGGGTCCCTTGTATGTTTCCTTGGGAATGGACTACTTGAGGTCCTGTTGGCCTGGGAGCATGAGGTGAAGCCTGGTGAGCGGCCGTAGTTGGTGGCCGAGTCGGAGGTGTAACTCCTTGGGTGGTTGATTGAGAAAGAGATGACGCTGAGGACGGTGGTCTCTGGAGCGAGGCAATTGAAGGAGTCGGCGAAGACACTTGACTTTGAAGCGGTGATACTGAATGCACGGTGGGCGACCATGAATGGTGAGGCTTGTTTGCTCCGTTATGTATACCTGCTGGAATATTCTGGGTTGGTATTGGACTGACTATCGGTACTGTCGGTTTCGAGTCTTGCGTTGCTTGCTGGCTAGGATTTGTTGGTGGCCTTTGGGTCGTGCTGTACGGATTACCTATGGTAGTTTGTCCGACTGGGTGCTGAGTTGAGACTATTCCCGAGTAGCTAGCCTGACCAGAGACCTGAGCGGATATAGCCAAACCATGACTGTGGTCTTGAGTTATAGTTTGCAGGTGAGGAACCGGTGACTGATTTGTCAGGTGAGGTGACACCTGGGTAGAATGTTGTGATAGTCCAGATATGGACTGCGGTCGCTGGTTATATGTCGGAACATGCTGCCCAGCCGATGCCACAGGGGCATTTTGAGGCAACGATGGATGGGATTGCGCCTGGAATGTCAGGTTAGATGCAGCTGTCAGTGTTGAGGGGGTTCCTTGCTGGGGGGACAATGGAAATGGTCGTATGGGAACGCTGGATGAACCCACGACCGGATTTTCAAATGCAGTGCTAGTAGTGTTAAGTCTTTGTGGAAGCACAGGCTTCCGTAACAGCTTGTGTGGAGGTCTTGAGGGGCTAGATGTTGGTCCCTGGGACACAGCAGGATAATTTACCTGTAATGAATGAATAATTCCTCCATTAGAAGGCGCTACAGGGGGTGTAGGACCTTGACTATGCTGAGAATTAGAAGGTCTCGACCCTTCGGAGATCCCCAAACCTGCTGAGGCCTGATTTGGGCTTGTTGGCGTCTGCGGTTTAGATACCGATAGTGGCGCAATTACAGGGAGCGGTTTGTTTATAACCAAGTAACATGGATCTATAGTTTGGTGGGTTGGGCGCGAGAACGCACTCTCATTGCTAGGATTCTGCGGCTTGTCCTGAACTTGCTCAATCGTGTACCCTGGCGTCGCTGAAATTTCTCGGAAGACGTATATTCCAGGTCCGTTGATTTTAGGTAAGGACGATGCGTCAGAAGATATTCCATTTGGCAGTATGTTTACTCTATGAAGGCCCATAGCTGTATTGTCCATAGAGATCTGTCCCGGTGTTTGGCTTTCTAAAGTTGAAGTACTTTGAATCGGCTTAGGCGCTGAAGGTACCTGATATGAGCTGGAGTCGATGATGGACAATCCCGTGCCAGAGGAGATGCTCTCGTGCCTCGCTCCCGATCCTGGTAAAGAAGGTACACTGCCATGTCCTACACGATGCTGCTGGTGACTTCCTTCTAATGAGTCCGCCTTTAGCGGCGCCGCGGCAGATTGTAGTACAGCCGGAATTTGTGAAGTCTCTGCTTGCAATGGCGTGGATATAGTCGTGGTTCTAGGCTCTACCGGTTTTCTCAAAATATCGGGAAGGCAGACACCTGTTTCCGGAGCTTCGATAGGCCCTGGCAAAGAGTGGCGTTTTTGTCCCATGGGCCCAAGTTCACTATTCTGAGACTGAAGCACTGATATACTAGACAGTGCCATCGGCTTCTTGTTCGGATCATTTAATTCCTCGTTAGCACTTCCTGGTCTAGGTTTCCATGTTTCGTGTTTTTTCTGGTTCGCCTGAGTCTGGTCTGTTTGCTGAGAAGCGAGAACCTTTTGTTCTGTAGTCGGAGCATTTGTTGGTTGTACGGTATTACCAGCAGGTCGAGTGGCCTTTTTTAGGGGAGGATAGGCAAACGAAGCCGAAACTAGAGGATACTCTTCGACAGGTTCTATTGCCTCGAAACTAGGATTTTGTATTGGCTTCTTCTTCTCTACTGGACTTCTACTTGTGGGTAATTCTGTCGGGCCATCTTGTCGAGTAGTAACTTGTAAAGTTGTAGGAGCCAACTGTGTTGCGTCTAATTCAACCGGAGCTAACTCCTCTGCGCATTTTGCTGTCTCGCTGCTCGCTAGCTCAGCAACAAAACCGACAGGAGATTGTACCTGCTCGGACTCGGGGAGTTCAACTAATACGGCTTCATTATTGCTAGTTGGCGTGTCATTCTCATTACCAATGGGGCTTATATCGTTAAGACCAAGATACATAAATTGGTCTGGATCGAAGTATCCCGTAGCTCCCATATAGTCTTTTTCGTCGTTTGATGTCGCCTTTGTCGCTTCGCTCCCGTTAAATTTAGTTGCAACATCGCTGTGATTAGCTCCATCCAATGGTCCAAACCCAAGTCCTACCGATTCGGGAAACTCGTCGCCCAGTCTTGGAAAATGATATTGTGTCAAGCCGGTTGCTTTGTATCGATAAAACCAGCGGGTTCCATCATAGTCGGCTTCCCATCCTGCGGGGAGAAGCGCCATCCTAAGTGGAAGTTATGTGAAGTGAGCGAACGCGTTTCGGTCGAATATCGATGGGTATACGATAATAGTGAATAGCAAGGCTGCCGAATGAAAGCTAGGGAATAAGACCAAACTCGGCGTAAGTTGACTGATAGGTAAGTCAAGCCAACGTGAATATAGGTATTTGAGAGACTCCAATTTTCGAATCAGCCAGCCCAGGAGCAACACATGGTAGAGATCGAGTATGGCGAAGGAGATTCATGCTCAAGTGATGTTTTGAATGCTTTGGAGACGGAGGCCTGACATGACTTGTTGCACGAGTGGCTGAATCCTACTGCGTAGTCACACATTGATAAAAGAAAAACCGTTTTGCGACGAGGTTCTTCTTCCAAAAGCCCTTTGCCAGGTCGGTCCTCAGCTAAGGCCCAATCTCCGCGTTCCAGCAGAGCGCCTAGCCATTCTAGATGTCGGTCCATCGAATGGTGGCGTATAGCGTACATGAGCTGAACTCGAGGACCCCATTTTCGCGACACCCTCGCTTACCAGGCAGTATTAAACCTATCAATCCCCTGCTTTACTTCAAAAATGTTGACTTTCACCAAAATGACCACTGGTAGAATCTGGATTCAGGTTCCATCGCCAGGAAGCTATCGTCAGTTCGAGGGAATGGATGAGCGGATAATTGGTATTCGTTAGAAAGTGACGTCTATTTCTTAATAGATGAGATCTAGATCATAGATGTTCTCCCTGCCACTTGTTCTTAGTACTTTAAATCCATGTACGTAGTGTGAACAGGGGACCCTGGTCACACACACGCAGTGATCTAGATGAAGTCGACGATAAAAGCACGACAACCTTCTTGAAGACGAGTACCGGAATTGTGAAATGAATTTCTAACCTTGGAAGATTTGTACGAATGAGTTTAGCAATCGCAAGTTGCCTATCATGTACGCTATAATTTCCTACTTAAGAGAAGAGGAAATAGATGCGGGTAGGCAGACTAGAGTCACATGAACTTGCTTTTCTTGAGAGGTGGCTATTATTTTTCGTGACATACCTGATCCACCACATCAACATGCCCCTTTCTATTCACCTGTGCAGCTGCACTCTTGTATACTCGCGGCGCAGTGATCCCTTAGAGATCGTCGCAATGTGAAAAGCCCCAAACTTCCATTGGTATATCGTCATAAATAGCGCTGAACCCCTCTTCAGGTTTATCCTCCTGCAGATTCCATAGTCAATTTTAGCTGGATACCGACTTTCAGAGCTGGAATTACATATAAATATCGGATGGCCGGAAACATAATATCGATAAGTGAATCCCGATCGACAGTTTGGTGATGATGCTTAGGCCGGATACTGGCCGGCCATAAGCTCACTTTCATTCCCACCGATCAGAATGAAAGGAGGTAGCTTAAGCACATAGAAAACTACCTGAATATTAGGTGATAATTGACGTCCTAATATCGTGGCCGAACGGATCCGGACTTACCTTTATTAGGAGTAGCATTGAGAAAAGCAATCTGGAATAGATTTATACTCCATGAAATAAGACATCTGCGAATCAGTACAGTTCATATACTTACCAGCAAGGATATTTTACCTACGACCCCATGACACCGTCGCATCCTACATGATAGAAATAGGCCAATCATAACATCGCAGATCTCCCAATTTGGTATTCATCGTAAATTACCGCCAAAAACCAGCATTAAAGTCCATATCGTCCAATTTAAGTACGATATGCATAGATAGTTGGTGGTCTCTACACTATAATGTTGTAGAGATTTTTGGGGGATAGGCTGTGCTTCTAGTACACATAGCAGGCGTTTGATTGGCGATGTAAAGCTTTGATGATCAATGTCGCCCAGATAGCGATGAACGATACTGATTGGTCTAGAAACGCGAAGCAATCCGGTTCTGTTTAGCCATGTCTCATATGATATGCTGATTTGCAACGGAACTGCCAGTGAGTGAAGGGATGAACGCATCTGCAAGGCTCGGCCTAGTTTCGATCGATTAACCTCGTTATTTGAAACCTGGTAGAGTGAAGCCGTATAACACGTCGAATTAGCAAGGTAAACGGCCAATAAGATGTCTGGTTTTACGTGCTTCAGTACAGAATAAAGCTGGTGTTTCAACGGCTGTTTATTTATGACAAGCGTTGTGAGTTGAGACAATGATCGGAAGACACGAGATGAAGCCTCTCGGAGTCCGCAATGAGTTCTAGAACATTGCTGTATACGTGTGCGACATCGTATATCGTATATTCAGCTACAGATAGATGATAGGCCGTCGAAGGAATCCCGAGTCGCGTCTCTGAAATGCTATAGGTTATACACCTGATGTAATACTAAGATGAGTACCTACATGTTCATAGTAGGGAAGTACCTATGACCTATGTAAGATGATAAGATGAGTAAAGATACCGAACGGGAATTGGCCCTGCGGGCCAAGTCATGTACGTACCCGAGCTCATATTAAGTCGTACCAATCGTGTCGCTGATCACGAATGCTGCGGATGAGCT
The DNA here is from genome assembly GCA_022497145.1 of Rostrohypoxylon terebratum. Lineage (NCBI taxonomy): Eukaryota > Fungi > Ascomycota > Sordariomycetes > Xylariales > Hypoxylaceae > Rostrohypoxylon > Rostrohypoxylon terebratum. The sequence goes on from MU385855.1 coordinate 103,545, forward strand.
TTCTTTCCACGACTCGCGGTGGGTTCCAGTGCGACGTGTCAGACTTGAATCCCCAATCCCCAGAACGGTCTAGGTTACTTAGTTGCTTATAATGCAGGTGACGACAAGAAGGTCCAATTATTTATGCAGCGTACCACCAAATAAGGACGTGTCCCATCGTCTGGGAAGATCTCTGCCAAACTTTGCGTATTATGTGATCTGGGGATTTTACCAAGATCGCGGGGTCGGTATGTTTGACCGATGGAAATAAGCAGGATGCTGAGAGGTTTATATAGGTTTATGTTGTTACTGCTACCGCACCATATGGATACGTAGGACCTAGGTCTTCATCAATGTCGCTGTTTCACGAGCTGAAAATTGACGAAGCTGCACAAATCCTACTTAGGTAAGACCTTGACGTCAGATAGATCGCAATTTGAAGAATAAGGGGTTTGAATGGCTTAGATATTCGCTATTAAAGGACCGTCTTATGCGTCTTGCATGTTTGATCATGCTCGATGGCGTAGATGGCGTAGTTGGCGTTAATAATATTAATATGTTAGCGGTAAGATATAAAATCCCGCGCTGCTCTAAGGGAGAATGAAATCCGAGTGGCCAAGAACCTAAACCGCCAGGGGCGTATACTATGTAACGAGATTTCAGCTATTTCCAAGTTACCACATTTACCACATCTTGCAGATGCATCCCGCCGATCGGGACTCATCCAGGGTTATGGCCAACTGCGGGAAATGTCATCCCGTCGGTGCGTTCTTTTCTGTTTAATTGGTTTAGTTGGTTTAGTTGTAGAGTTGCAGAGTTGCAGAGCCTTGGGGTGCCGGGGTGCTAGGGTACCTGGGACCTGGGTGTCTGATTGAGGCTCTTGCAATAGGTACGTGTATGTGTTGTATGGGCTTGCGTCGCCTTACACTTTTGTTTTGAGAAATATTAATATTTTTAACAAGCTTTGCAACCCGGAGCTTGGCTCAATTAGCCAATCTTATTAACGATGAAGGCGGCATTAGTACCCATGTACCGCGAATTAAAAATAGGATACCTGTTCCTGCCTACCTAGTAGTACCTATGCTGTACCTCATACATAGCATAGTATTCCCTTACCCCTTGTGCTTCCCGTCGGACGATAACACTGAGGTCTGACTTCCCAGCCCAGGATGAAAAAACTCCACATGCCCCTGCATTGCGAGACACCCATTCGTCAGCAGACAGTATCGGCCGATGGGATACTAACTGTGTGAATTGAATCGAAACAACCTTAGGCTTCCCGATCGCTACTGACATGTGATATTAAGGGGGATCCCACAATGCTGCAATTTTATAACAATTGTTATTATGAATGTTCCCACTGGAAGGCTTGAAAGTCTTAGGTAGATACCGAATTGCATACCTAGTACCTAGTCAAGTATATATAAGAATGGCTGGATATTGGGTTATTTGGGTTATAGCAAAGTCATAGCTTCGCTTCGTCGCCAAAGTTAATTGATGACGACATTGTAGCGGAGTGAATGGAGTTTGGAAGCTTCGCAAGCTCCGTTTCTCCAACTGCCGGCTAAATTGTGCACTTAGATGAGTTAGTAGTGTGGGGGTAATGCGTGGACAAACCCACAGCTCCGTACCTTAGAGGAACAGCAAAAATATTAATAATACGTAGACGAATATTTGTGATTAAGATATTCAGATATTCTATGATCAGACCTTTGTATCGGCCTTGACGAATTTCCCCTGTCGCTATACTCGATCTAGATTTATCGATACCGGTGGGCTATTTCAAGTAGTAATAAAGAGGCTGAGGCTGTGAATAAAAAAAAAACCTGTTCTTTTTATGGAGGTGGACGTGTGGTAATACGTACAGCACAGTATGTGATAGTACATAGAGTCACGACTGTGAATTCTTTATCAGTGGACCACTGGACCTCCTTCCTGACAGTTGAACCCCCACTCATTTATAGTGAGTATGGGATGTATCTGATGGGATGTATGGGGCCAACTAGCATAGAGACTTGCGGCTTCCCTTGTGGCCAAGATAGGCGCTAAGGTCGTCTAAGGTGACCTAAGGGTCGCCCTTATCACAATTCGGACAAAGCTGAGGTTTCTATGTGGGTTTGTGTAAGTTTACCTGTGGATTCACTTGTGGGTTTCTTAGTGGGTCGGGACTTCGCGTCATGTTGAAATCTTGAACGTATCGAAGATCTTCTCCTGAAAACGATCCTACCTAGTAGTACATCTAGTACATACATCTAGTACATGCCTATCCTTAAGTGACTGTGGTATGGTAGTACTATTCACACATTTTCCCGACTCGTTCCCATTCTTTTCATTTCTATCACTCGTCACTCCAAGTGTATTATAGATCTCCTGTTCCCCGAACTCGATCCATATTTACCTACATATTTACTTACATATCTAGACGTCTAGACCACTTCATTGTGTGCTCTATTGGTTTCTATTAGCCTACCCACCCCGTATGGTTTACCATTTACCATAAACAACTCTCCGCGGCGAGCTCGACATTCGTTACTTTTCATATCCCGTTCTTACTTCAATGCTTCTATCCTCTAATCTCAACCTTGTCTCATACTTGGAATAGATTGCATTCGATGTTGGTACTTCATTGCGTCGATTACTGGTGATAGTTGGTGGCATACTAGAAAAAGTCGAATCTACACCTATATCTAAACAAGCATCATAATTACGGCACTACACTGCTAATGATGGCGTCGGGAGAATATGACGAGAAGACCTCTCCAACGCTAACCCATGCCCCGACCGTCTCAGATACCGCCATCGGCGAATCGGAAAAGTACAGCGAGGAAACGGAGAAGTTCCCACCGGAGCCGTCACAACACCTCCAGGTCCCCTCAGAACGAATGCCGTTGGATCAGGGGACTCTCAGAAGCCTCTCACAATCCGAATCCAGGGAACAGAACACTCGATTCTTGGACGATCTTGCTGTTGTCCAGGCGGAGAGAAATATCAGTCAGCAAGAGGAGACAGAACTTCGTCGTGCCCATTCTAAATCTAGGAGCCATGAACCTCCAGTGAAAGAGGATGTGTTTAATCAACCCGCTCAAGCGCCAACCTCTATTGGCTTGAACCCCGAAACTCCGACCCAGGTGAACAAGGCTATCCGGCGAATTAAGAAATTGCCTCGGATAGTTCGATATTTCTTGTATAGCTTGCCTATAACAATCATATTGCTGGTCCCCGTTCTCCTCGGAGCACTACTGCCCCAGGAAAGCCAGGCTGTTATTGGCGGTCCTGGTGGTGTCCAGTTGATGTGGTTCGGTATTTGGCTTGAAGTCATATGGTTGTCATTATGGCTGGCCAGAATAATGACTGCGATGTTGCCCATCCTCCTCACTATGCTAGCTAGGCTCCTATCGGGAAACACCAAGAAGTGGAACGGAATCGGTCGACAGCTGGAGTTGCATACGGCCCTATTTTTGTGGATGTTGGCTGTGCTCATATCATATTATCCCATCTTGAACAACCACAAGATACCAGCTCGAGTTCCCGAAGACGGTGACAGTGCATATCCCGATATCGAATGGATCGATGTTTGCAACAAGATCATAACAGCTGTTTTCGTTCTAGCCATTCTTAATTTCATCGAAAAGATATTCGTCCAATGGGTTGCTTCGACTTTTCATAAGAGAACATACGCTACACGTATCGAAGAGAACAAGTTGGCTATATCGTAAGTTCTACTTTATTCAATGCCTTCCGGATATGAGACTAATCGCATGAGAAAAGGTATCTGGTTCACCTTTACGAACACTCGAAAGATCGACTGGTCGCGGAACCGAAAGATGGTACGGGGTCTGGTAGTAAGACGCCCATGGCCATATTTTCTGACAACGCCCGCGATACTATGGCAAGAGTTGGCGATACCATCAACCGCGTTGCTGGTGATTTCACCGGACGTGAGGTCAGAGCTAGAAACCATCCGCGAAAAGTCGTCTCCGAATTACTCCGGAATACCAATTCAGCACAGTCGTTGGCTAGACGTCTGTTCCGAACTTACGCAAAGCCAGGCAATGATGCCTTGTTTCCGCAGGACTTGAGCCCAGCCTTCAACAACGAGGAAGAAGCCGACGCTGCATTCAACGTGTTTGACCGCGATCTCAACGGCGATGTATCGATGGAAGAGCTGGAAGCGTTTTGCGATGAAGTCCACCGCGAAAAGAAGGCCATTGCCGCATCCCTCAAGGATTTGGATTCCGTCATTAAGAAACTAGACAGGACTTTCTTTTTTGTTTGTGTGCTCATCGCGATTCTTGTCTTCATCTCGATAATATCAACAAGTACTGCAGCCGCACTGGCCTCATTGGGTACTGCCGTTTTGGGTCTCTCGTGGTTGCTGCAGGCAACAGCTCAGGAATTTCTGCAATCTATCATTTTTGTGTTCGTGAAACATCCGTTCGATGTCGGCGACCGAGTTACTGTATATGGCAACACAGGATCCCTGATGAGGGGCGACGACTACTACGTTACCGAGATCTCTCTATTGTACACAGAGTTTAAGAAGATGGAGGGCCACATAGTCCAGGCTCCGAACTCGATTCTCAACACCCTATTCATTCTGAACCATCGCCGCAGCGGACAGTTGGCTGATGTATTCGAGTTACGAATGAGGTACGGTACTCCGCCAACCGTGATTAAGGAGCTCGAGAACCGCATGACAGAATACGTTTTGGCCAACAAGCGCGACTTCACGAATAAAATTTTGACGGAGCTTAAAGGCTTCGAGGATGCGTATTGTATGACTGTCAATCTGATATGCTTCCACAAGACAAGCTTCCAAAACGAATTGTTGCGTCTCATCCGACACAATAAATTCGCCACTGAGTTGATGACCCAGATGGTTGCCCTCGGGATCGAACAGCCTCGCCGACAATACCAGATCGCTGGAAAGGACTGGCCTGTCTTCCAGTCTAATATACAGCCACCTTCATACGACGACCCCCACCCTACCGTGGATCCTTCCTTGCTCACTGCTACTCGCCGGCGGGCCAACTCGCACGTTACCGACACTACAGGGGACGTTTTCCAGGACGTGTTTGTTGTGCGGAAGAATAGCAACCCGACCTTCAATCACCCTCCGCGCATACCCGAGGAACCAGCCGAAGCGAGCGGCGCTCTCAGAAGTAGCTCTCAATTGGAGAGGTACCCCACGAATGGTAGCGGCCGTCTTAGCAGCCGCAAAAATCTATTTTCCCGTACTTTGAGTCTCAGGAAGAGCAGCGAGCGCCCTGACCGAGATAGGGACTTTGTATAAAGGGACGATGACGGCAAACAAACACACTAATGACTAATGGCACATATTCCCTTTTCTCATTTTGAACGATTAGATTGGCATGACATCACTCGGTATAGACTGGTCATATACCCCATGTTGGTTGGACGTGTTAGATAGCGGGGGGTTGGCGTATAAACAGCAATGAATGGATTTTTAAAAAAAATTTCACGTCTCTCGTCAACGAGACTTCTGCTGTCGGTGAATGGGACGAAGCGGTCCGTCCCTTTGAAATTGCTAGGGTGTACGAAGTAATTAAACTTGATTTCTTCGCAGCTTAATGATGTTCATTGTGGAGGAAGCAATGAAGAACCACGGTACAATATTGATTGGTACATTACGGGACTGGTGGTTTGTGGGTTGTGGGGAGAAATCAAGGTGCAGAGCGGGCGAGAGGGTCAGGAAAGCTATGAACATACGATGGCATCGGATGACTTGCTGATCAGAGACGGCGATAAACAAAAAGTCACTACGCAATAATCATCAAATCACATCACAATCACAATCATAATCAAAGCGTAACAATCATCTGTGCATCTGTGAATGAAAAATGACCGCTTCCAATTGAGTAAGGCGGGATTGAATATATGTGCAGTAAAAAGCAAAAAACTATAGTCACAAGAAGATGCCAGATCGTATATATCCACGTCGAAATTTTGAGCTTCGTTTCTCATATATTTTGGTCGCTGCAAAAGCAGAAAAAAAAATTCGTTTCATTTCATTTCATTCCTGTTGTCGAACTCCCCTCCATCCGGTTAAGGACCCAGATGATGGTGGCCCTCTTTCTATGCAAATGTACCGTAAGGGTATCTCAAAGTGTGTGTGTGGGCGCGTGTGCTTGTGGTTGATATAGAAAGGACATGGAAGAAGGTTTGCCGCCGACGCCAGATGTTAATACCATCGGTAATGGGGAGTAGTTGTGGTAATTTGTTTCGAAAGACAGGAAGAATTATAGCCGCCAATGCTTTTCAATGACCCCGTAAACGCCGTTCCATGCATTCTGGAGGAACCGTTCGGTCCAGTTGTCCTCCTTTACTCAGATATATCCTTTAAAATCTCGGAAACCTCGCCTCCTCGTCCTCCTCCGGTTGATATCCGTCACCAAGAGTATTCATAAGGACGTGTCGTAGGTATACCAACATCGATCCAATGGTATTTATACCTCTCGATCCGAATTCTATTCCCCTACTCCTGATAGCCACTTATAATCCTTTATACATCCGTATCGTACGGAATATGAAACCTCAAGCTCTCTTTATCGACTTCCTAAATCCGCTTACTTGCTTCATGAGACTCTCGATATCGGCAAGGTGAGATTCAGCGTTCGTGACAGAACTACTTTTTTCTTCACTTCTGACCCGTTTCATACTAGGGGATGTCCCAAAGTCGATTGATGCCAATTCTTCCTCCTCGTCTGTGCGACGCTTTCGCTTCTGAATTTCGCCAGTTGATGGGGTATCTTTAGATTGTGCTAAACCATCATTCTGGACAGGCGGTGAGAAAAAGTCATTGGGTAGAGGCGGCGGAGAATGAGTAGGGGTTGCAGATTCCGTAGGCTTTACTCCGTAGTTTCCCAGATCAGAGACATGAACATGATGGTCTCCTTGTAATATAGGCAAAGCTATGGATTCGGGTAGATACTCGCCATTAGGCATTCGTACGAGCCCTTTAGCTTTGAGGCGCCAGTACGGATCTGTAACCCTCGACCGAGATTTTGATACCCGATGGCTGTTATGACCCAGGCTAGAACGATAGCTCGAACTGAAAGGCGACGAACGGAAACTCCCTGTTGACTTATATAAAGTAGTGTCTCTTTCGGCAAGGCGGCATTTGGCCCTAAGCATTGCTGTCTTCGACCCTTCCTTGAAAACTTTTGGTTCTGGTAGCGCTTTGAGATGATGAAGTCCGCGCTTAGCACGGTCACGATTCTCAGCTCGCAGGCGTACTTTGAGTTCGAGCTGTTTCTGTTTTTCATATTCCGGGTCGCAGGCCATCGCGGCGTACCTAGCCGCGGCTCTCTTGTCTTCTATACCATCAAAGACTCCGCTTGCGAGTAGTTGCTCTTCGATAGAGTCGATCCTCGATTGAACGCTTTGAGTCTCAAGTTGTGAATCACTAAGCCCACCTCCAGGGCTTTGAATTTTCGATTCCATGATGGGTCCAGCTGAGTGTCTTAGTTTGGCGGCTTCCTTAACATTACGACTCCTCTTCAGAATCGAATCCGTCGCTCCTTGAATGATTTTTTCTTGCTTTTCCTTTCGTTTTTCCTTTTCAGCACGTTCGCGTTTTGCCACATTCTCGGGCAGTCTCCACTGTCTTCCTTTCTCCATTTCCCTTTTCATACGTATGAGACGTTGCCGCTTACGGAAGCCGTCCTTCCAGCGATAGAAGAACTTGACTTGAAGGCTTTTCTCCCTGAACTCTCGTGCCTCAGCCAGCAAGCTTTCATCGTGTTCCTTTTGGATTCGTTCGTCTTCGCATGTCTGGAAAGCATTCCAAGTTTCCTCAAGTATATGCTCAATCGCAATTTGTTCGAGCTGGGATTCCATCATGCCTTTGTCTCCGCATACAAACCACCTGGTAAAATCGCCCATGGGGTCACGCTGGGCTGTTTTCTGAGGCGGCGTATTTGATTGGGGGTTAGAGGCTGGGATGGCAGCTATTCCTTGTAGCGAGCTTTCGGAAACTGTTGTTTGTTGGTTCATAGCTGAAGGCTTTCCTATCTGGTGAGCAGCAGGTTGTGTCGTGAATATTGGTGACGCAGGAGAACTAGTAATTGTAGACTGAACAGGGTTGCTGATGGGAGATAGTGCCGTAGACATAACTGAAGAAAGTTGTAATTTGGGATCTTCTTTGTCTAAGAGAGGACCTGGGGAGGAACTGGCTTTTGGCAAGGTTGACGGAGTTGTTGCCTCTTTGTCTCTGTCACTTGTATTGAGAGAGCCGAAAATGTTCGGTACAGTAGTTGTCTGGCTAGTTGTAACAGGGGCCTGTTGAGCTGAAGTCTCGTCAAATCTGACCGCTTTAGGCCCAGGTGCATTGGTCGTCTCGGCATTCAGCCTTTGGGCCCATGAAGCAGACGTGCTAGTTGAAGCTCCAAGAGGTGAAGCTCCTGCCACGCTTCCTGATAAAGGAGCCGCCGTTCCAGATGGAGCAAAGCCGGTTGGTTGAACTCCGCTGACTTTTTTCTGGGCAAAGATTGAATTATCAGCCTGTGCTAAAGGAGTAGAAGCGGGTACGAAAGGTTGTCCCGTAAATGTAGGCGGGCTAAGGGTGCCCGTCTCACTCGGGGTGGGAGATCGAGACTGCATAGCAGGAGCAGCAGGGTCCTGCCTAGTGACAGCATGATTTCCGAGCATCGCAGGAAGAGGGCGGAGGCTTGCTGCCGATCCTTCGGATTCGCTGTCCTGAGGTTCACCATCCTCCTCTTGGTTATTGCCAGTCGACGAAACGCTTTGTGAATCAGTGACAAACAATTGATCATTTTCGTTGTGTTCATTGTATTCTCCGTCAAGGTGATCTGGCACCGGCCACAATGGTTTCGTAGTTGATTCAGAAACCGTAGAATGGACAATCACCGTGAAAGGTAGTCCACAACGCTTCCTTTCTACAATATCTCCAGAAAATGGGTGCGGTACTCGAGTATCAACGTACTCAGGGCTTGGGGAGAGAACCAGATACTTTCCATCGTCGTCCATCTGAAAGCCATGTTTGGTGAAGAAGTCGACAGCCTCTTCTTCAGTATCGGTATATAAATACTGCTTCAGAATGGCAGGGGTGAGATCTTTTGGTCCGAATCGAGGCCTCGAGCATGACTTTTTGACAAGTTTAACCACCGATTTACGAATAGTATTGAAATGTATCTCGGCGAAACATGCCATAGTGTACGACACCATTGGACTCTTGATAAACTCGAAGAATGCTGAGGCGAGATCTGCGGTCATCTGAGTGTTCGCTTCCGGATATAATGGACCCTGCTGTCTCTGAACATTTTTCAAGCACTCGGTGATGAAAATGGCAGATTTAATTCCTTGGGCATCGCCAAATCGGCGATCCCAGTCTTCGATCCTTTCCGTAAGTGACGGGTTGAAGGCATTGAATACTATGAAATACCCACGGAACTCGGCCTCGTTGTTGCACTTGATGTTTTGCTGCGCGCAATCGTCGTAGACCTCCATTAACGAGATCAGGGTCTTGCTTAGTTGCTCGACTTCCTGTTGCTCCGAAAAATCAACAGGGGTGAACCCATTTCGGGAGAGCAGGTGAAGTGATATAACGTGGAAGCGAGCGATCGTTTCGAGGCAACAGACTTGTTCCATAATTTCGGATCTTGTCATGGCGTACTTCTGAAAAGAAAAATCAATCCGAATGGCGCGAGTGCGGTCCCAAAGGAAACTATGTCGTTGAGGTAACATTTCATCCGACGTGATGAGATCTGTCAGATAAACTAACGTTTTGCGCAGCGATTCGACGGATCGTACATCCATGGGGAGCGGCGCATCTTGTCCTGCGGCTGATCGAGCGAGTCGCTTGACCATAAGGTCGGGGACTGGTACGAGCTCGCCTCGGTCATCCATGTCCTTCTCTGGGCCTTTAATGTCATGCTCAACTATGCGAGTAATTTGCTCCCATTCAGGACACATATCTTCACAAATGCCCTTGAAAACCAATGCTTGGTCAAGTCGTCGCTTCTTATCAGGGTCGTCAATTAATCCTGCTCGCATCAGAGACTTCCTCGCCTTCTCTCGGTAGACTTTATGAGATTCGCGCAAGCGCTCTATAGCCTGGCGACTTGCTAGACTTCCTGGATTTTCGGGCCATCGTGGCGGTTTGATGTTATCCTTGCGTAATTGATCCCAAATTTTCTTAGCAAAGACATCCGGATCCTCCCTTCTAGAACCTCCTGGCTTGTCGGACACAGAGGTGGGATCCTTATTAGTGCCCTGGGTATGCCGTCCAGAAGCAGCATGAGAATCTGGAGACTTTCGTGAGAACTTGGATGTTCGTTGGACATCATTCTCATTCTTTCGCTTCCCGTTAATAAGATTTTTAGATGCCGAATCCGAGGTGTTCTGATTCTGACTGGGCCATGCTGGCATGGCATCCTCGGAAACTTTTCTCACTCCATTTATAGTTAATGCGGGTCTAGCTTCACTGCGGCTAGTAGATGGTGGCGGTTGCTTCGCAAAAGGGTTGAACGGCTTTGTTGAGGTGTGAGTGGTGGTGGTGGTAGCCGGCGTAGAACCTTGTCCAAAGGGAGAGTTTTTGAAATGCGAAGAGTCTTTAGGAGGAGGCTTCAGTGGCTGCAGAGCAGCGAATGGGTTGAATTCGGGTTTTGAAGAAGTTCTAGGAGCCGGTTTCTGGGGTTGCTGAGCGGCGAACGGATTAACTTTAGCTGTCGAGGTAGGTTTCGAGAAAGGATCGATAGGTTTAGCTAAGAAAGGATTCGCTGCAGCCGCTTCTCCGTTGGCTTGCGTTGTCGAGAATGGGTTAGGTGCGCTTATTTGATTTTGTGCGAACGGATTGACAGGCTTCGAAGTCGGCGGTGTCAGGTTTGCGAAGGCTATAATGGAAGAAACAGAGTCAGTGGTCTTGAAGTATCCCTACATACCCCTATACATCTCCGTCATTCCGATGTTCCATCGCGTCCTAACACTTCGACAAGGCCTATCGCTCATTCGTTCGCTCTCCCGAGATGACTGCCGGTATATATTCAATGGCGCCGAAATTAGGTAGATCGATAGAAGGTTCGCCGGGAATGTCGCTGTGGTTATCGGGGAAGGTTTACGGGGAAGCGAAAGCGAGTTTACTTACGATTGGTTCCGTTCGACGCCTGGTCGACTCCCCAGCCACCCTGCCTCTCAGGAAAAGGCATTGCGCTCCGTCGCAGTCTCAAGCGTGTTGGTTGTCATCGATGATATAAGGCAATCGAAATTAGACAGAAGAATGCCAAATGGGGTGGGCGATGCGGATGAACTTGTGGGAAAAAGACACAAAGAACAGTTGCCTCGAGATTCGTAAAGGAATATCTCTGAAAGGCTAAAGACTAAGGAAATGTTGTGGACGCAGAACCATCAAGCGCGAACGAATTGATATGAACACGTCAGAGGGGGGAGTGAAAAGCTGGTGGAAATGCGCGATCTGGCAAACGATGCGCAGGAAATGATTTGAGGAAAGTTGTTTTGGGAACTATCAAAATTTGGTGATTAACAATTAGATGGAGTTGATCAACTCTTGTCCATGTCCATAGTCCATAGTCCATAGACCCATTGTTGCAGGTGCAGCCGTGTACTGTAGGGATTAGTTATCGCATGCGGAAAAATAGGTGAACCTAAGAGCTAGGTAGGGAAGCTACTAGGTTAGGGATTCCTGCCTGACTTGACCGCCTGAACTTTGTCCGAAAATGGATTAGATCCCATAACCGTTAGCCTAGACGCGAGAAGGTACGAAGTACGTACTTCGTACAGCGGCACGGAAACACAAGATCTGGTCCAAGCTCACTAGTATAACTGAGCGCTTACACTTAATTGGTTCAACTCTGGAACCTGTTGTCGGTTGTGCAGGTACATCAATCCAGGTACCCGTAGAGCTACGACAATAATTTCACCTTATAAATTGGAATTACAGCGCTATCAACCCGCTATCTACTCCCCGCAGCGTTGCTGCAGTTAGTGGTGAAATGCCTAAACTTGGAGGATGAGGTCATCGCAAACCATTTTTCTAGGTACCATATTTACCATGTTTAGGTACATGCCTACCTAGAAAAACATGTATCGAGCCAACACATCGCGGCTTTATTTTTAATCGCTTAACCGGCATTGGCATTGGACTTGAAATGGATGTTGTATCCATTATATGAGAAATGTTCATTAGGTATGGATTGTAGCCCTTAGTAAGAAAAATAGACAACGAGCCGGCCGAACCTTAAGTTGTTTAGGTAGGTACTAGGTAGACCGTAGGGGGACAAGCACTTGAGGTTGGGGTCAACACACAACCTTACTGAACTGAACCTTATCCCGTACGTGGTACCCGTGCGGATGCGGATGCGGTCAATTCTTTAACTGGCGCCATTCCTCTCTCATCCTCATCCTTACCCTATTCTCTATTTTCTATTTTCCTTCTCTATTCTCTATCCTTCATTCTATATCCTCTTCAAAGGTGTCACGTACGTAGCATGGAAACCTCAATCTCCTCTGCATCGCTGCATCAATCAACTATATCGCGCTCTCCTCGTAAACGTATCTATCCCTTGATACCTTAATATTTGGGTAGTCCGAGTTCCTCTGCGACCCGCAAATCAGCTATGATTCCGTCTTAATCACATTGCCCAAGATCTTTACCGATTGAGCATCAACGAAACAAGCCATAATCAAACCGGACATCCGACAACTTGCATCTGAATAATTACCGACATAATTACCTTCTTACGCGGTTTGCTTGTAACGATAACCTTCGCCGAGCAAATAACCGCCCGGGAAACTCACCGTCGGATTCTGTAACACATATCCTATACCCAATCACATATACGCATAAAGCCTACGGGCGCCCGCCACTGACGATGGCATTCCTCGAAGACCCCCGTCTACGGCAGCGATGGAATCAGATCTCTCATACCACCGAGGCAGTCACCGAGAATGCCGCCGCTGGGATCTGGAGCTTCGGCCATACTTACGTCACACCTTGCTTCTCCTCCGTTACCTCGGCCTTAGAAAGCTGCACAACAGTCTGCCTCGGCGACCGCGAAGAACGGGCGCGACGAGCAAGAGAACGACAGCGGGCGCAAGGGAGGGCTGAATATAGCTTCGATTTTTACGACGACTGGGATGAGGAATTAGGCGGTGGGGACGACGCAGGAGGGCTACTTGGCGGTTGGCATAGTGAAGATTGGGATCGCTTACTCGCAGGTACTGGAAAGAGGCGATCTGGAGGCGACGTCCAGGAACAGCCTAGGAGAAAACGTGGGATGAGTTATGGAACAAGAGGACCGCGCAAGAGGGCTGGTACCCACGACGACCCAACTATCATCCCAAGCACTGCGCCCTTAGGTTTTTTAGGTCGTTTACCATTCAAAGTTGGAGGAACTTTGAGATACAAACCGAGTGCGGCGAATTTGCAGGAACACCCAGGAGCATTAAGAACAACGCTAGAAACCGAACGCGAACCATTATTGGGCGACGGCGAGGGTACAGCGCATCTCGACGAGTCGCCGACGCATAGTAGGAAACGGAGCGGGACGGTAGGCAGCGGAGATACTAGTGACTCGTACAGGTCGAGAGGCGATCTCTTCCCTAGCGATGACGAAGGAGAGGAAGATGCAATTCCGTTAGACGACGAATTTACTATCGCACTAGATCACGTAGACGATCGCTCGAGCAACAAAACCAGAAGTAGCAAAGGGAAGCGGATCGCAGGTCGTGCAATACCAAGAAGCGTTTCGAGGACGACGATAGACTCGACAAGACCATCCTTACGACCCAGCTTAGGCTCAGGTTCCATACCTCCAGAAAGTCCTGCGTTGCTTTCAATGCCATCACTGGAAGATTTGCGACTAGAAGAGGAACGGGCTAGAAGAGAAGAAGATGAGATTATAGAGAAAAAGAGGCACGCAGCCGCGGAATTGGCTCTTCAACGTGGGCTAAGTCGGGAGAATCTCCAGATAGCATCTGTCCGCGAGGCCAAGTCGGAAATGGTCAAGGTAGAAAAGGTGCCAGTGCCAGAAGAAGCGGTTTTGGACGAAGATACGGATGACGAGCGAGTCGAGGTCGGAACTAGATCTCTGATAGAAGAACATCATCAATCGCTTACATCAACACCGGTGCCGTTACCGACCGACTCGAAATCAATGGACCCGTCACAGGGAGATTTCGTACCCGCACGATTACCATTTTTTCGATGATGATTACGATTGGCATGTATAATTGGGCCACGGCTTCGATTCGAATTATTCATATTTGCGGCCCAGCTACGGTGTCCAGTGTATTTTATGTCGATTATAGACCTGGATCGAGGATATATTCGCACCCAACGGGCCTTGACTTCATCCACGATGAAATATGAGGGGATGAAATATGAGGGTTATTGCCCTTACGATCCAATGCGACATGAACTATTGACGTCGATGAGATGGGAGACTCGGACTATCCGGGAGGATGATCGATGATACGTGTACTTTTACGAAATCCGCAGACATCACCTGAGACGATAGGCTTAGAAGACATGGTATAGATCTTATAGATCGCGTAAAGTTTCTGCGACTCGCTTTTTAGGCAAGCGAGCTGCTTGATGTATGATTATATTACGGGAGTTTTGGCACTAACAGCGGTCAACATCCGGAATTTGGAAATGCCTTCTATTACATGTATGAAAGATATTAGTGCTAGCATATAAGGCAAAGTTTCAAGTTGGCATTTATGAATATGCTGTACACTTACCAGACAAGATTTGATAGCTTGACTAGTCAACCATCTTTAGAATGTCTTTCCTAAGCTCTCGGCATACTACAGTAAATGTACGTTGACGTATCTAGATCCCTTCAACTCCTCAAACAGACATACATACCTCGGCATCTTTTTCTGTACCCCAGCCGCCTAGTACCCCAGAACCCCACTTCCTCTGCGGTTAAGCTTAGCTCCCCGAGCACTATCGAAGCTTTAAAGCCCTATTTAAGGTCATCCATCTGTGGGACCGCATTGTCGTAACATTGAACAACTTACACTCTTCAAAGTCGGAGAAGTCGGCACGTCGCTGGATTCCTGTACATAATAGGAGTTTGATTCTTGCAACTATCATCTGCTTCGTGCTTTAGGCTTTAGTCTCACCAATCTAAGTCGTACAAAAGGGAGTTTATGGGACTTTGAGCACTAGTCTCGTTGACCAAGCTTCTTTATCAAACAAACGCGGTCCGCTCATCATCTAGATTGATCGACCCCTTTTAATACAAACCTACAAATTCCGTCGCAATAACATAAGATAGTTTAGGAGCTTTGCATACCAGCATAACTCCAACTTACCTATCTCTATACACGTCTTCACCAATACCAACACACCAATTAAAAATTAAACACACAAACACCTACCTACTCACCAAATCCACAATGGCGCCGTCGTCTCCCCAAGGCCCCATCGTAACCCCCCTCACAACCCTGCTAGGGATCCAACACCCGATCCTGCTCGCAGGCATGGCCCGCGTCTCAGGGGGCGCGCTCGCAGCCGCGGTGTCGAACGCGGGTGGGCTCGGTGTGATCGGGGGGTTCCAGTACACGCCGGCGCAACTACGCTCCATCATCGCCGAGCTAAAGGCGCGTCTCGCGTCGCCGGACCTGCCGTTCGGCGTGGACCTCGCGCTGCCGCAGGTCGGGGGGTCGGCGCGCAAGACGAACCACGACTACACCGGGGGCAAGCTGGACGAGCTGATCGACATCACGATCGAGAGCGGCGCGAGGCTGTTCGTGAGCGCCGTCGGCGTGCCCCCGAAACACGTCATCGAGAGGCTGCATCGGGCGGGCATACTGGTTATGAATATGGTCGGCCACCCGCGGCACGCGAAGAAGGCGCTGGATTTGGGCGTTGATTTGGTGTGTGCGCAGGGGGGCGAGGGGGGTGGGCATACGGGGGATATTGCGTCGTCGATTTTGATCCCGGCGGTTGTCGATGTGGCGAAGGGGTACAAACCGCCTATGCTGAAGGGGCAGACGGCGCTTGTCGTCGCCGCGGGCGGGATCAACGACGGGCGTAGCTTGGCTGCGAGCTTGATGCAGGGGGCGGCGGGGGTTTGGGTCGGCACGAGGTTCGTGGCGAGCACGGAGGCGAACAGTAGCGAGGAGCATAAGAAGGCTGTTGTGTCGTGCGGGTGGCAGGACACGCAGCGCACGCTGGTGCTCAGCGGGCGGCCGTTGCGCATGAAGACGAACGAGTACATCGCGCGCTGGCACGCGCAGCCGGAGAAGATTAAGGAGCTGTGCGATAAGGGAATCGTGCCGATCGAGCACGACTTCGAAGAGAACGGAGATAAGGACATTGATCCGCCGCACTTGATGGGACAGGTCGCAGGCGCGATCACGGAGATCAAGCCCGCGGGTGAGATTGTCAAGGAGATGGTCGACGAGGCGGTGCGGATGTTGAAGTTGGGGAACTCGTATGTTAAGGCAGGTACTGGGAAGGAGAGTAAGTTGTGAGGCCCTGCCGGGTACGGAGATCTTGTTCGGGCTATTCGGATGCGGGTGCGGATAAGTGCTACGGGGCCGGACTTAGATGACGAATACTTACGGCACGGTGACCCAGCGTATATTCGGAGGTAATACGGTAATATGTTTCCAAGGTTACGTACACGATGAGTATATACATTCGTAAGTACATATACATACCGCTCATTATCTGATTATCAGCACCGAGTACATGTCGATGTACTCGGCATTGGGTACCAAGGTCATTGGCGGTGATTGGCGACCGGAAGTGGAGCCGATCTGCCGGTAGTTGACTTCAGCGGCGTTGAGGAGGAATTCCAAGGTTCCAAGGTTACTACAGCCACTGTATGTACAGGACATCATCATGCATTGTCACACCTGGGAATAGCCTATCTTTGTATCTACCTAGGTACCTACCTAATTCACGTATTTGGTTTTACTCGGCTCCTTCTCCCCTTTTCCGTCCTTCTCGACACGGACATAAGCCGCGAAAACTCTCGGCAGGATCAGGTCTCAAAGGAATGGACCGACATATTTGACAACCATATCATGATACAGAGCTCAAACAACGACCAATATTTAAGGGTGTCGGTGTGGAATGCTCAATTGAAGCGTAGTTAGGTGCATATAAGAAAAAGGGGGGGGGGGGGGGGGGGCATGGGGGACAGCATATATGGCCGCGTGTAAGAGCTGCGCATTAGAAACAAATTTTAAGCCAAAAGAAAACCGCATCTATCACTTCAGTAGGTGGCGGTCTGCGATCTACAGGCTGGCTGTTGGGGCTGCAGAACGTAATGTGTCTCGACTCTCGAGAACGAAACTTGTATTTTCTTGCACGTTGCAGAAGGAGAAAGAAAAGGAGAAAAGGAGAAAAGGAGAAAAGGAGAAAAAAAAAGAAAAAGGGGGCTGCGGGAGAGACTACGTGTTCTACATGTTAGTCACCTCATACCTAGGTCCTAGGTACTTGTCAATTTGTCATATCTTGTGTCGTGTTCAGCTGTCGTAAGATCGTACTACAGATGTATTTTTTTTACTTTTCACAGCCACTTGAGTCTTCGTCACCTTCATTTACTTCATGTTGATTGACTGGTCGATGGAGGCGTTTTTTCGTGCCATGTTGAAGCTGCCAATCGACAAGCGTCCGTACGTAAGCTACCTATACTATAGGTACTAGATACTATCAACATATGGATATGTACTTAAGGCAAGACAACATCGAAGCTTAGCAAGCAAAATCATGCTGTGTATGGGACAATGTCTTAGAGAGAACATACAAATCGATCGGGTTTATAACAGTGTGAAATTGCTGGTGGGCTAGACTTTTTTCTCCAATCGTCTCAAAACGAAGCTTAACTCCTAACACCACAACCCACATCATCATGAGCCAATTAGTCTTCACTTCACTTTTGACATGTTTAGGAAGTTTAGGAAGTTAGATCCTTCTTGAGGTAGAGATGTGAAAGCCTCTCATCTGGTTGGTTGGATTTCGAAGTGCACTGCATGATGTACATAGTAAGATAAGAACATGCGAGGTGGCTGACATTGTCACCACCTGAAGGCAGCCAATTAGCATAGCCATTTTTCCCCGCAACTTTTCCTAAACACTGCGGTCGAAACCGTGGGCTCCTTTTCCCATTGAATTGGTAGGACCGTCATCAGTGTGTCTAACTCCTCGCGGGCTGCCTGCATCCTCTTCTTCATCGGATCCACACAGCCGTTGCCTTGAAGATCCTCCTCCAACTGCAAATCATCTATACGTTGCACCTCTTCCTCCAGCAATGCTGACTCTATCGCTTGTGGTTCGTCTTCTACTAGTTGTGGAAGAGAGCCTAGCTCGAAATTTTCTGTGTCGTGCACGAATATCATCTTCTCCAGCGAGTTCAAGTCGACCTTCTTCCACCGCAGCACCCTCCAAGCACCTTCGGGAACGACGGCGAGGCGTTGTACCCGATCTAGGTCTCTCGTAGAAGCCCATAAATCTGAGCATTCGGGCTTTAGCTCTGAATTTCCGAAGAATACCGTATCTCGGCTGAAGTCGACGTATATTCTCGGTTGTGCATCTCCTACGCCGAGAGACAGCTTATAATGCTTGAGCGCTTCGTACCGAGCCTCGGCGTTAACATGTAAGAGGGCAGGGATCTGTGTAGTCGAATACCACGTTTTCTCTTGGTCGTGTTGTTCGTACATCGCTCCCTCAAGCGACCTTGGTGTCTGTTTTTGTTTGGAGTGAGGTGACTTGACAATCACCGTCCTCGAGTCTGGCATGGCATATTGGAATATTTTAATGCGTAGCTCAGGGGGAAGTTCGTTGAACTTAAGAAAGGTAGTAGGGCCTTGGCTCCTACTAGATAGACGTGAAATTGTTTGATCCATTGTGTAGTCGATGACGTTCAGGTGTTGGTAGTATCGGGATTGTTGCCAGCGGTAGAGTCTTATAAGTAGAAGTATGGAACTGATCAAGGGTATGACGGCGACGGGTACGTCGTAATATAGGCTTCGGCTATGGCTCGTTCTTCGAGGCATGATCATGTGCTTGCCCCCTGCGAGTTACTTGGATCTCCTGAGCATACCCAGGCAGGTGAATAAGTAGATAAGTAGGGTAGCAGTCAGACTTGTAAGAAGTATTCCTAGTATTCCTACCCCCACAAAGTTATATGTATTATGTAGGCGATGACGGCAAGACGGTAGTCAATTGGTTGGAATTTATTTATAAGTACAGGGTATATGTGATATATGTTATGATATGCGTGGTACAGATGAACTGGTCTGCAGAAACTTTGAGAGATTTCGTGTATTAAGGGGGGGGGGGGGGGCTCTGCGTTGTATGTCATGTACTGGTAGATACGTACTTCGATATGTACACACGGGGTCCTGCCGCATAGGTACGGTTCGAGGGTTGTCAGGTTTATATGGATGGGCGCAACGAGGGGTCTCATCCCACCATAGAACCCTGATCATCCTAGCTGTTGGTTTGCTGCCCCACACCAACAACCTTTGAGTCTTTGACAGGTAATAGTACTAGGAGATGGGAAACGGCCAACTCGTGGTCTAGGCACCTAAGAGCGAGCGCCGTCGCTCAACGCGAGACAAGTGCTAAGGACCTAAGGTAACCGGTCAGGCGGTACGGTACCCTGGGGCCTGGGCGTCGAGTATAAGTCTCACAAGACTGCACTGGAACGTGGTTTGATGAGGCGGCTCAAAGCCACAGTAGTCTAACAAGGCAATTTCCTTATTAAACGCCAAGCATAGCGGCCACAGTCACCGACTCTCCGTGCAGTTTCGATCCCGACCTTGGCCACTATGCACCTAGACCAGACTGCCAGACCAGACCGTCAGTAGCCACGGCATACCTAGACTACCAGACCGCAAAGGCAAAAAGGTAAGAGGGCGATGCACCTGCGGCTACGCGTAGTTGAACACAAATGCGTTTAACCAAGCATGACATGACGCTTGACACGCAAACATAGTTTGTCCCGTCTGAACTGAACTATGTCCAGTAGCAAGTAGACCCAGAACCGACTGGACCTTCTGCAAAACTGCGGTAAGCCGGCAGCAAGCAGCAAGCAGCAGGTGACCAAATTACCCGCTCGGTATTTTACGGCCTCGGCCTCATAGGAGTTTCGTGTCCCAAGGGACTTGTTCGGTTCCGATACCGAGATGGTTGGTGTGAATGAAGTACTATGTAGGCTTAGCTCGAGAACGAGTTATGTTGATCGACCTTGTTTTGTCAGTTCTAATTCGCAAGGCTACCCTAGATACCGCCCTCCTTGCGCACAATAGGGCGTGGGGTATATGCTGGGCATGTTTTCGCGAACCAATACTTGAGATACATCTATGGATGGGATACATGAGACCGTGATGCAATATTTGGAGGACCGTCAGCACCAATTGGCACATCCTGCATCCTGCAATCTCGTGCCGCGGTGCAGTTGGTGATTACTATAGCTTACCTGCTTACCTACCCCATTACCCCAGAAAATCATCATGGGAGGATTTAGAGGTTATCCCAAACTAAACTGCTACTACTGCACAGTAGGTGAGACAGAACTGAATTGACTGACATGATTGGGTGTCTAGACAGTCTAGTACTCAGGAAGTAGGACCTAGGTGATGAATGACGGAAAAAGAAATCACCTAGGCAGCTGACCATTCAACATGTCAGCTACAAAGACGCTCAACTAAGCGAATAAAATGGTGATGAGATCTGAGACCATAGTAGTATGTAACATAGTTCTCTATCTTGCCGTGTTGAGCGCTTATCATATGAGAGGTATTATCGGCAGGCGAGAGAGCGTTGAAGAAGCATTGGAGATGAAGGGGAGCCTTGAGAAGAATGTGTTGTGTTCAGTTGTGTTCAGTCTGTTTTTGTTCGGGAAAAGAATTTCCAAGGACCAAGGACCAAGGTTATGATTAGATAGGTGATTCCCTAATCGGGCAATAAAGTTACGGGTAGCGACCTCGATGTCCAGGTGTTTTGTTTGGTGGATATTATGGATATTTTTGCGATACTGCGCAGGCGCAGGGACGGTTCGCATCGGTAGTCGGAGGTCTCGACTTCCCGTCTAGGGATGTAAATGTACCTAAATTCGAAGATGGTTTACATTATCATGACATCAAGATTGTACCTAATCATGGATCCATGGGTGTATGGGTGTATGTAATTCTTTACCACATACATACATCCATCAATCATTTTGCTTATTCACCCTCTCACCTCTATATCTACGAATATTGATTGCCTTAATCGGCCCCGAGAACTTGGCGTTTTGGGAATATTCATACGGTAGGTAGGTACATACCTATAATCAACAAAGTATCGATCATCTAAGCCCACCGAATTTGGTGTGGGTAGCGCAAATTGCCATATTATCCCAATTTGAACGCGGTCATCGACGGATATGATCAACCGGCACCGCCCGCATGGAAACTAATTTCTCTCCCATTAGAGGACCAAATTAAAAAAAAAAAAATTTTTTTGAAGACGGAAATGATAGTACTATTGACTCACCAAATTTAGCAACGTGTCGATTCAACAGAAAAGCTTAAAATGGATTTGACACAACAGGCCTCGCGGCATCACAACATCATGTATGCCTTTTTCGCAACACGAATTTGATCGACCTCCCGAGTTCGTGGTTGCTGGGCAAATTCGTCGCCCTGAGTTTAAGACCGACCGCCGACTTGATTCTCCTTTAGTCCACTAAGACTACAGTCCACGCAATTTGTGTCAAAAATCTTCAATTATTAAAATTGGCCCTAAAAGGCACTATTATGTGACGTCATGACGCCTTTTTTTTTCAATTCCCCGACCTTATTATTCGTAACCACGAAAATATCAACGACGCGAATGCGGTGAGCCACGGTGCTTTCCGCCCGTCATCTACTTCGCATCATCATTACGAACCACAGTCATGAGATCGAGAGCCTACCTAGTAGAGGCTGAAAAACATTTAGACCGTGGGAACTGACCTCATAACCTGATGACGCAATCCCGGATCTCAGTTGCCGTATAATCTAGATATTATGATATTATGACTCTAAAGCTAAGGTTACACGGCACCCGCTTGCCCGTCACATTTTCGAGATGCCCGCGGTTCTGCGAATCTCAACTATATTATACGAGTGGTTGACATGTCTGGACTCTGGAACATGTCTAGCCACTTCCTGGACCTGGTTATACGAGAGGCAAAGACTACGTCCTGATATCTAGATGCTTTTGCTGACATGTCAAGCTCTCCGGATGTCCACAATTTACATAAGAGGGTATTTAGGAGGCAGGGAGGTATACAGTCCCAACCCTCGATCCCCATTCGCCCCAAACTTCCAAAGTCACCATCAATGATTTCCTGCGGCGAGCTCACAAATTAACTAGGTAGTTTTTGAGACCCTAGGGCCTAGATAGCTCGAGGCCGGGTATAACCAGGCCTCAGTGTTTGATTTCGCCTGTAGGATGAATGTTGATTCACCTCGAACACTTTTCCTGTTCGTCTACATCCTACGCGTTAAATTAGGGACTAGAGTTTCGCTCACTCTACACAAAGTCTCGGTAGGAACTTGCTCCGCTCTTCGCCGGGAATAGATACTAAACAGAATATAGGCTTTTTAAGTCCATGAATGTCGCAACAGATGCACTTCGGGTTTATTACACGTCACATGCATACCGTCACCGACTTTATTATGCACGCATCGTTGATGGAAGGTCGGTTTTTTTTTCAACATCGGAACACGATTTCGTGAAATTACCTGTCATTGAGTAAACTGCGGCATATCCCGGAGACGATAGATGTTGAATCGTACGGGAATTGTGTTGCCCGTCTCGGTATGGAAGTCACGTAGCCGGTGTCATTACGAGGTGAACTATGTATGCAGCTCCCGGCGAATACGTCATATATCGATTTAGACGATCTAGTTCTGTTACCTTTTCGTCCTATGACGTGGCATTCGGCTTTACAAGACAGAGTATTACCACGGACTAAAAGAGGCAGACGGGATCGGTCCTGGAGATTTCTATGATTATTTGGAGAAGTGCATGAGGCCGTGTAGCAAGCTGCTGCTCAATGCTTTGGTGGTCCTTAAGAATCAAACAAGGCGTTCAGATTCGGTAAAATTCGCGTCAGAGTTCGGTTCTCAATGTCATCGGCAAGAACGAAGTTATCTGGACATTCGCTTGGCTCTACACAAGATATCTCACGAAAAATATTGCAACCCCCAGAGGTCATTTGAGGTAGAAGATCTTACCGTCTAATTCCTTAAGAACTATTGGCAATCTATTATGGTATGATATTTTCAGTTTGCTTCCTTTGATGCCTTGCTTCAATCCCTGGCGAGAAACCCCAACACCAGGCAGCTTTCTGTAATATCCCACGACCGTCATGACCGCCATAGATAGACCAATCATCGAGTATAATCTTGATGACCTGAAGTATTATGTCCAAGTACTCGTAACGTTGCGTTAGCTAGCTACATCAACAGACTACGAGATCTTTTTAAGAGGCATTTCAACGCCAAGCCCAGGACCACAATAAGGGTAATGGGATTTGAGGAGGCATTGTTAGAATATAGTGCTAGTGCTTCTATCTTCTGAGGGAGCCTCCGATATTCATACTATGCTGTTCCTTGTATCGAGCCCCTGTTTGGCAAAACAGTATTTTGAGAAACCGATATCGCTCATCCTAGCCTCCCTACGGCGATCTCTAGGATGTACCTAGTATATATGATAATTTATAGGTTATAAGCTCATTGCCACCCAAACTCGCTGCACATGATGCGTTCAAACCGTAGCAAAATTGGCGCCAAGAGAGGTTGTTAACCTAGCAATTATATACCTACAACTGGCTGGTAAGTGTAGATACCTAAATAACTAATAGGGTTGGTGTTGGACACTCTGCTCTTCTCTTGAGATGGCATCTTACGACCAATTGAACTTGCCCAAAACTTAATACCGTGCCTCCTGGACTTCAACAAATAGGGTTTATTTGGCCTTAGAAACCTGCTCTGAAATCAAACCGATCATCTTATATCCACTATCTTGAACCCAGTTCCCTACCCCACGAATCTTCCATTACTCTCCTCTGGACCTTAGTCTAGTCGATGTGTTCTTATTCTCTAGGTGATAATCTGCCGTTAGCTAGGTAGATATGGAGGTCTCGATGTTCGTATAAGTTGGTATCCATGGTTACCCAGGTACATGCTGTCGTATCCTCTCACGGATGATGAGTTACTCGGGACGCTCATCCGCGCCGGCATGTCTTAAGTCGACGTTTCACATACGTACACGAAGAGTTCAAGATACGATAGCTTGTTTCGTATGTCTGATCTTGGCGATATCGACGACGTCCTATCTAGTTGCATCCTACAATGTACATACCTAGGTCCTAGGACCTAGGTAATCCATTTTTATTTTTATTTCTTGACAGTCTAATGTCGTCTCTACTATCTTCTCATGATGTCTTATCAATCTTATTTTCACAACCCTATGTCCTTCTACATTCAGGTGTCCCCAAGTATATGTTCCGTTGGTACCTCTTGTCTGAAAGTGAAAATATTATGTGGTCACTTTTGCTACACGCACGGTAAGTCGAGCTATTGGGTTGTCAGTTATGTATTAGCTAAGAGAGTGACATGATATGATCTCTCAGAACTCATTAATGATATGGATAGGTACCTACCTGGCAGCCCTGGTCCTAAGCCTTAAGGTCCTAAGAGTTACATTAGGGCTGAAAAGGTTCTAAATCTACTAGCATGGGACAATACGTCATGTTATCTTAGAGCTAACATAGGGTATTGTAATGATACTGTGCAATATATATAGTAGTATGAGATTAAAAGTTTTTGTCGACTGACAAGAGAGTTATCCCAAGAATAATAATAATAGGTCAAAGGCGAAAAGGGGATCAAGAGGTTAAGGGGTGGACTGGAAATATATCCACTTAAATTATGGGGCTAAATTGAGCCAAGAAAATGCAGGCTGATAAGATAACGATAATAGTAACTTTTTTTTCAATCTCGATCGCAACTTCCATCTTGCGATTGATTTTATTCAATTGAACAAGCTTCTCGCAAAATTGGTTTTAATCGGCGCTATCTTTCATTCCTTCTTCCTTTCGCAAAACAACACCCAATTCCCTTACCACAGCCATAGCGCTCATAGCTAGCCCAAGATGGCCAAGGATCGTGCGGACAAGCCCCGCAAGGAGAAAGGTGAGAAGGTCAAGACACCTAAAGACAAAGTGAAGAAGCACAAGAAAGAGAAGAAGGAAAAGAAGTTGGATGATGATGGCGACGCCGAAATGGCCGAAGCCGCAAACGAGCCTACCGAGGCAGAAGATCCTCCTGTGAAATCAAGAGAACCTGTAAGTATTCTCAACTCCTCAACTCCCTTTTCTTCAAGCCTCTTAAGTGAAAAACTGCACGATGTGAACATATTACTCACCTTTAAATTTTAGTCGGTCGACATAATACTTGATGCCCCAGTCAAACCCAAGAAGTCGAAGAAGGAAAAGAAAGAGAAGAAAGAGAAGAAGTCTAAAAAAGACGAGAAATCCAAGAAGGAGGAAAAATCCGAGGAGCCCACCGGCGAAGAGCAAAAGTATACCACCTCTTTTAATAACATGACTCTACCTCTACGACCAGCCTCAAAGGACTCAAAGTACTCAAATGACGACAGTGGATCCAACCTCTTTGCGATCGACACGAAACCTACTCACGTCGACGTCGACTCCCTCGAGACGATTCCAGACAAGACGCCAAAGCCCGAGAAATCTAAGTCCAACGGCTACCACCCTCCTCCCAGCGGCCTCAACCGAGATGCTCGTCGACGCATACGCATGATCGAGGCGCGGCGCCAGATAATTCGAAAGAAGCTCGGTATACCGGAGGGCGTCACCGACAAGGACGACGAGGTACAAGCAAAGTTGGACGAGTGGATCGCGACCATGGATGGCAAGATGACCGCTCGTATGGACAAGAAACGCCAGCGCAAGGAGAAGACTGCCGCGAGGCTCCGAAATCGACGAGGCAAGATCCTGACGGGAGAGCGTCTCAAGGACCGCCAGAAGGCGTTACGAAAGATAGAGAAGAAGGTGAAGAGACACGGGGGTGGTATTTCCGTCGTCAATGAGGCGTCATAATCTGTACAGCTTCACTACTCTTTTCATCTATTTGCATCTTCTTTTCCGAGAATGGCTCTCGAGGCGTTGGGGCTATGGTAGTATGAAAAGCTCGCTTTGGCTCAATTTCTTATTTGTTCTCGGATGCCATGTGTAGGCTACGAGGGATTCTTGCTCAGATCCGTCATGTATGCTAGAGCATTCACAAATATTCACGAGAAGTCAATTTTACGTGTGAATTATGAAAAACGTTGATTCCTCTATTTGATCGAGGTATACTTTTCGTAGAGATGAGTGATGGCTTTGGGCCACGCCGTATGACACATGTCCCTAAACCGATGAACTCCAGCCCGTCCAATATGCTCCGATATATGCAGCTTCCGTGATCGTGATGTACAACTCGTCTTGAATATGCAACTCCACCATTTTGCTTAGTTCCATAAGAGGCTATGGATATCAAGACTTCTTCGACCCATCCTCTACATGAGTCTTTTCCGTTCCCGCCATCTTGTCCCCATCATCTTTCTTCTTGCCCCCGCTCCACACCTCAGAAATCTGATCCACGATAAGGCCCCAGTACCCGCCCCCACCCTCGCTCAGCGCCTCCTTCTCCCGCTGATCCCGCTTCTCCTTCCAATCGTCCGGGCTGTCGCCCATCCACACGCGCGTCAGCAGCCCCCTCTCCTCCTCCAGCCTCTTCCTCTCCAGCTCCTCGGCCAGCCTCCTCCGCTCCTCCGGGACGCCCGCATCCTGCCGCGCCTCCAGCGCGAGCTTCCGCGCGCGCTCGGCCTTCTCGAGGCGGATGCGCAGCTGCGTCTCCTTGGCGCGCTCGGGCAGCTCGCTGCCGGCCACGTTGGCGAGGCGGCGCCCGAGGCGCGCCAGCGTCGACGTGCCCGTGTAGTCGTGCACGAGCTGGTTCGTGCCCCACACCGTGACGCCGCCGAGGATCAGGAACCGCAGGTCCAGACGCCGCGGCGGTAGGAACAGTGCTAGGAAGGCTACGGGTGTCACGCCGAGGGCTACCTTGTGGATGTACGGGTTCGTGTTGTTGTATTCGTCGACTGGCGGCCTTGGGGGCGGCGCGGCGGCGGCGGGAGGGGGAGGGGGTTGTGGGGAGGTGGAGGAGGAGGACATTGTGTGTTGTTCTGGCGGAAGGGCGGATGGATGGATGGATGGGACGGGTTGTCCGGACGTTTCGTGGAGGAAATGCTCCTGCAAGTCTGATCTTTGCGGCGCCCGGGATCGAGTGAGATGGAGATGTACAGGCCTTTCGCCTCCCTCTTCTGCCCGTGTATCGCGGAGTTGAGATGGGGTACCCGTAGGTGACAGCGGGAGAAACAGACTTTCGAAAGAAGCTTAACTTTTTTTTAAAAAACTCTGCAGGGGTGATCTTTGGCGGGTTGAGCTAGTGGACCGTGGTTCTGGAAGATCCCCGAGATCCTTAGACCTTAGGGTAGTTTTGATTGGTCGGATTGATTTTATCTAAACTGGGTCCCTTGATCGAGATCTGTATGTACTGTATGTACGAAGTACATTTCCAGGTTTCCAATCTTCATTTGATCTTCTTCACCGGCATGGCGTCCGAACTCTTAGACAATTGCCCGAGACAGCGGAGCGGAATGATTTAGATCCCGGAACACGGAGCCACATTCAATCCTGAATTAGAATTGTTGATCACTAGTAATGTCCACGATGTCTTAATTCAACAGGTAGTACCTACATTAGTTTACGTGCGTATGGACAGTACATTGTCTCAGTCATAGGGCTTGGTTGTTAGGTTGACCTATAAGCTTCTCACATTTTGCGCATTTTGTCGCACCTGTCATTGTTTCTTTTTATTCTATGCCATTCTTGCGTATATCAGGTATGATTCATCCGAATATCATAGGTAGTCATTCAGAATATACACAAAACTATACTAGGTAGGTACATTATAGCGTAGGATACATATAGATGTCAGCACTGCCTCAATAATCATCGCATCAAGATGTCTACAAGGTAAGAAGAGCGGGAGGAATATAACCATTGCTTGTGACGATTAGGAAACTATCACAAGGCAGATTCTGATAGTTGCGCACTTCAATGACGCACCCATATCCGCATTTGCAACCATTCATTAATGATCGTGGTGTAACTTGCGTTTAACCCCTCCAAAAGGTCGCATGTCAAAGGTCCCTTTTTTTATGGTACGTACATACGCCATCGCCAATGGAATGTCGATTCCTCTCGGTCATGTCCGGAGGCTGCTGCGCCTTGCATTGGGGTTTGCTTGGCTCATCTGCCGGTTCGGTAGACCCACCGACCGTTCTGCCGTCGCCGTCCGTAGGCAAGGGCGCAAAAAGTCGGTCACTATCTCTTCAATTCGTAAGCTAAGGGCGGTTAAAAAGCGGGGACCTCCCCAATTGTCTGGGTTGGCAATGCACCGAAGCTTGTTAGTGCTCTGTCGTAAAGAAGGCTGAGTCGACAAAAGTCGGGGGAACTTCCAGTGTACATCATCCCTGTTTCTCTGTTTCTCTGTTCCTCGGCTTCAAATTAATCACCCGAAAAAAACATATCGAGGTAAAACCACTTCGAAACCTCGGACATCTCTCGTTATTGCCGTTCATGTTGTACGGTTTCGCGTTTCTTCGCCAATACAATTTAGACCAGTAGTTTACCGGCTCTTAGATACTATGTCCGGGGTACCGACTCCGAATCCAACCTCAAGACTACTCAGTCGATAGCAATTGTTGCTTGCAGCCAATAAAGCTCTATATCATAGAATTAAAGGCTGCCTCATAACCATGGAAAAGGATATCACATAATTCCGTAATCATAGGGTTGTGACCTCCATGATACCGGCCGAGTGGGATAGCTCGATTGAATCCACCAATAGCCTATCTAGCTGACTCAGATGAAGAGTCGAGGTCCCCTAATTCTTGAGGTCTTAGGTATTGGATGTACCGCACCACCTGGTATCGTCGCTTAAGACAAGAAATACGACTGGGGAACTTCGGGATCAATGCATGCGGGGTGTTGTACTACCAGTAAAGGCCCGATACACACACTTATCGACACGCACATCAAGTTTTAGTTGTTTTTCTTGCTCTATGTAGGCATTTACACAGCAGCTCGTAGCAAGGCTGTCGCATAGAGCTGTATAATTTAATGCCGTGTACCGTCGAGGGAGCGAGTGTTAGGCTGCGGCAATTAGCGATGATAGGTGATTGTGGTCGCCTGCTCTGAAATTTTCAAGTTGTATGCCTAACATATCCGTCAGTCACGGAAAACAACGAATATCATTCCATGCCGTAGGTATGGGAATTGGGGGTCTCACAGGCTGTTTCGGTACGTGCTGTGGTGGAGGGAAGTATGCAGAACATTGGTGCTAGGTGTATCGAAACAATTGTGTTCACTTGATTAGTAGGTAGAAATGCACAGAATTCCGATATCACAGGACGATTTTTTTACGATTTGGTACCTCAGTAGGTAGGTACCTAGGTAAGTGAGACAATGGTGCCATGATGTGACATGGACGTATATGGGTACTAAAATCCATCACACAACAGAAATATACCTATGGTTGCAGTAGCAGTTGTCAACAAAAGTTTTAAAGGAAATCGCGTTTGTCCGGGGAAGATCTCCGAGGGAAACAGATCTAGCGGGAATCGGAGAGTACATCTAGCCGACGGCCTGTCTAAAAATGGTAGTAGCAAGGTACGAAGCTTGCCTCGGTATCTCCTGGTTGGCCGGAGTGATGTCAATTGCTCGTACAATAACGGCAACCTTTATGGTTGTTCCTGTGGCTGAATTCTCAATGCCGACTATTCGAAAAGAACAACACTGAAAGGCCTGAAAGACCGGGTATCTTGGACTGTTACATATGTTGTGTAACACGTAAGCTTAATGACGCTAGCCTGTATGAAGCGACGGATAGGTACCCAGGTAATTAGAGTCGCAGCGAAGACTGTAAATCGGTTAGCATGACATGTGCATGGCGGCCTCTCGATTGCGTTTAGAAACTAATGCAGTCTCGCCCAGGAAATTTGGACGAATCAAGATAGGCGATGAGGTTGCACTATAGGGCTGACGGATTGCGAAGGAACATAGCGGGCGTTTTGCTAGAGGTCCGCGTATTGGTGCGTCTTGGTGCGTATTGGTGTAGAGATAAGACGATGCTTTTATCCTGCATATGTTACCCTTGGCAGCGACAGATATGGTGGAGAATAATTGGAGTGAGAGGTAGGCCATTAGGTTGATCGTAAGTTTGTCATAGGGCTGAAGTGGTGGGTACGAGTATAGTACTTTGGGCACGCTGGCATTTATTTCTGACACTCTAGTCTGATGTCTAGAGTGAAATGGTGGTGTCGATACATTCGAAAGGGTTCAGATGACAGATTCAACTTGTAGGGGGTACTTGGTCGAACATCCATGACACATGTGGATGTTTATGGATGTTCATGGACGTAGCTAGGGTTGTGGTGAGATATTCGAACTAAGACAGCCCTGGAGGTTTAGAGCTTGCTGGTAGTAGTACTAGTGATCACATGAATGTTGTAGTTGAAATCAGACCAATTAGAGTGCCAGCCCTGGAGAGTGCTTGAGGTTTACCTTAGAACCTTAAAGACCGGGCTATTATTATTCCAATTATTACGTTGGAGGAAAGAATCAACGTCTCAGAATCATCCACTAGGTAGGTAGCGGAGTGGGGGTAAAGTACCTAAGGCTACGGAGGCATTCGAGAGCTCCAGGGCTGGTTAATGGTTTTGCCAGTGCTCTGGAAGGTTTAGGTCGCCCCGCAAAACCTTTTCGTCCAAAGTCGCCTGAGAGAATTGTGATTGGAGGATGCACTCGTCCCTGATTTCATTTCCATACTTTCCATACCCCTACTGGACACCTACTGCAGGTAAACTCTAGCGGCCACTTTTAGCCAGAGACCATGACATTTGCAGTCTGCATCCGTACCATCCATACCAGCTTCAACCGGACAAGGACAGAAGAGACATCACGACCTAATTAATCCAATGACCCAATAACCGCTACGTTGGGTCGCATAGCCAGGGGACAATACCAACAATACCAACAATACCTAGAATTTAAGGGTTACGTTCGAGGCTCGAGGACACCCCGCTATCAATGGTCACTTTTCAGGGTTTCATCCCGGACAAATTGGGTCACTGACAGGAACTCATTCTCAGCCAGCCGTCTTTCAGCCAAGACACCCACATACTATGTAATCTACGACAGGCTGGACGGGGGTAGTTTGGTAGTGAAGACATCATGGATGGTAAGCATGGCCAACGTTGTTCAACGACTAACAACATCATTCCTTTTTGCCACTCCAAGACCGACCACCGACGATAACTCACAAGACAGATCGCGCATCTGATTGTTTGTATTTACCGTGCGAGAGTGTGACTACCTAGGTAGTCACCTAGGCACTAGGCTCTTGGCGTCCGATTACCATCTCGTCCTCTTAGCAAGTATCCCGACAGTACCGGTAGGATGCCTGACGGGATACGTATCTGACCGAGCACCAATATTGGCAATTCGAAAGTGACACATGTGGATACCTATAGTACCTCGCGTACATAGTACAACAAAGTATACCTACATGTATGCAATGCGCATATGCACAAGTGTGTCTTGAGGTACTACTAGGTAGGTTCCAAGGCTGACTCCTAGGTGTCATAGGGATGCCTATCCCTACATGATCAGACAACTTTTTTTTTCATACTGCGTACGCCGTATGCCAGTCTACTAGGTACTACTTTTGCGACCTCTAGTCGTATTAACCCTAATTGGTATTTCTACTTTGGCCTAATGGTCTTTGATCGTCATAGTATTGCCGTGTACCTACATCAACTAGGCGTATCCTAGTTTAGATGTGTACAGGGTATATGATTGGTCGCCTACCTCCCTACCACTACGACACTACGACACTTACCACATTGGAGGTAGCGAAGATGTACCTACCTAGTAGTGTATATAGACGCTGTGCCGCAATCTAAGCCCCCAATTTCCATTCCAGATCAATAACCTTGGAACCTTGGAACCTGACTCCAGGCTTGATCTTCTCCAAACTGCCAGAGTCCATCGGGAACCCCTGCCCTTCCGGCTTAAAACTAATAAAATACCGTCTACCGTCTACCGTCTACCGGCTTCCCATTCTAAAACTCATTCGATCTGTCAGAGGCGTTCGAGGCCCTTCAACCTAAAGCAACTTACATCTCTCTCACTTTTTTTTTCTCCTTCTTGTCATTAGTGCTCTGCTCTTAGTTCTCTTACCTAGTCTTAGCTCTCTTCCTTTCCCCCGAGGTTTTCTTTCCGCTGGTTACCAAAAAAATAATTACTCGATACCCATATTGAAAAAAAAGACGAGTCTGCTCGGACAACTCGAACGCGTACATATTGCTAATCTCGGCGTATTCGCCACTTCGTTCATTTCACCCATCACCCATACAATACAGGACTGGACTAGTTAGTGACGCACAGCGCATAGCACACAGCACAGCCTTTCATATCGAATTCCTCAAGCTTAAGCTTATCCGTCGATAGCCCGTCGATAGCCCGTCGATAGCTTAACTACCTATACCTACTAGGCAGTCATCGCTACTGAATCTAAACGCATTTGAATACATCGCTATTAACAAAAGAGTGTTTATCATTTACAAAGGGCCGTTGTGTTTGGGTGTAAGCTCCCTCCTCTTGGCACAGGCTCTGCCTTGAGAGCAGGAGTACCTCGGATTTGCTCCGGTTCGATTGAAATCTCGGCGATATGATGAGCGCACGCAATGCCCCGCGGCCTGTAGCGCCAACCGTATCGTCATCGAATATGTCTCAGCAACGACCGAGGAGGGTTCGTACCAGTAAACCAAAAGTTAAGACAGGTTGCAACAACTGCAAGTATGTACTTCCTTGAATCCCTCATCCCATTGATCCATTCATAGATATCTCCCAAATCCCAAATCCCAAATCAAGATTGGTTGCGCTGAGCGCACAATGCTAAACAATTGCCTCGCAACTTTAGACAACGGCGTATAAAATGCGATGAGCTGCGACCGGCGTGTACTCAGTGCGTTCGGTCCAAGAGGACGTGCACCGGTTATCCACCTCCCCCGCGAGCCAAGGTTTTTGAAGAGGTCAGGATTGCGCCTAAACCCGGTAGTGGGAGTAGTGGGAGTATAACTCCAATCTCACCGGCGAATGAGGCCGTCCGGCCACTCCTGTCACAGCCTCCGGCCCGGCCAGTGGTTGCGCGACCGGGGTCTCAGAGAGTGTCCACGAACAGTCTCACGCCACCCCAGACGCCGGTAGAGAGCTCGTTGATGCTTTATCGGCCATCCGTACTCCCGTTCGATCCGAATGAGGGCCAATATTTCCAACTCTTTAGAGAACGCACGGCTGGTGAGCTGTCAGGGTTCTTCGACTCTTCCTTCTGGACTAGAAGTGTCTTGCAGGAGTGTCATTCAGAGGAAGCGATCCGACATTCGGTCGTTGCTCTAGGAGCGCTCTACAAAACCTTAGAGAAAATGTCAGATTCGCCACCAAGCTCACCGGCCGCCCTCGTCGACGTAACGGATAATGCGTTTCGGCATAGTGAAGTTGCCTTTAAGCATTATTCGTTAGCGCTGAACTGTATCATTAACTCCACGTCATCGGATCAGGCGTCGCAGAGGATGAGTCTCATGGCGTCGGTATTACTAGCCTGTTTTGATTCCTTCATTGGTGACCATAAGCATGCGATTGTACAAATTCAAACCGGCCTCCGACTTCTAGAAACTTTGCGAGCCCATCGTAGGAATTCGTTCCTCCCCAAACCCGAAGAACCAGTCGAACAAGACCTTGTCCAAATGTTTACCCGATTAGCTATCCAAGCGAAGTCATACGATATGGCTTTCCACTTCCCCCAACCGTTCGTAATACGCCTTACTCCCCAGAGCAACGAGCAAACCCCTTCCCCCTCTTCCGACGGGGGATCACCTGTTTCAACGTCGCAATCACAAATACCAGAACAGTTTGAGACACTCCATGAAGCGAGACTTTCGTGGGATACCCTTTGCGAGCGCATGATGCGATTTACCGAAAACATGTTCACATATACAACATCGATGAGTTCAGTGGGCGTACTTCCGCACTCATTCAAGCAGTATGGCATAGGGTTTGCCGAGAAATTGACCGCCTGGTCAAAGGCTTTTGAGCCTATTTTAATGTCTCGCTCAACTCCCGCGAAAAGTAGCCAGGAGAAGACAGCGATCGCTGTCCTCAAAATGAACCAGATTATGGGCGAGATCTTGTTTTACACGATATTCAGCGACACCGAGCTTCAATTTGACGCCCATCTACCGCAATTTAAACACATCGTAACTCTGGCTATGGAGGTGGTTGGGGATGAGGAGCGTAGAGCTGCCGCAAAACGATGTTCGAACCCTCAATTTTGCCATCATCAGCCCATGCACCCAGATATATTTGGTGGGCCGTATACAGCCAAACATATTAAACCCAGTTTCAGCGCAGATTTAGGCATTGTTCCCCCACTCTTTGTTGCAGCGACGAAATGTCGAGATCCCACCATTCGGCGCCAAGCTATTCAACTATTACGGAGTAGCTCGCGGAGAGAGGGAATGTGGGATAGTGAGCTCGCAGCTCGGATAGGTATGTGGGTAATGGATATAGAAGAGGAGGAGGATGGCACCGATGACTTCGTACGTCCCCCATCAAGTTCAGGCATGGGTAGACTGTCTGTGGACAGTCCGGGTAATCGATCTACCGGTTCTCCTTTTGGTGGCGATGTTCCTCTCGGTCCTGGCGGAAATGCTCGTTGGGGTAGCCGGAGAGACAGCGCTGCGACTTCGACATACGGTAGGAGACCCATACCGGAGGAGAGGCGGGTTAGGGTACGATCTGTCGAATTTGACCTCCGTGAACATGTCGCAACAATCTCGTGTGGCACACGGGGGTTAATACCTGGAATGCTGGATCCACGAACGCGCAACACTACAATTCGGTGGTGAAACCTGGTCGCTTCGCCGCCTCTCCTTTCATAATAACAATCAAGAGCTGGTCTACCTGATGTAAAATTACATCGTCTACTACCCTAGAGGGGTATATGCTTCGACTTGAAGATTCCTTTTATTTATTGGCAGGGCCGTTTTTTTTATCTTACAAATCTACAAGCAGAACTAGGCTACGAGGAAAAGCGTGACGATATAATGTTGGGATTGGCTTGGCGGGCAACAAAAACATATGATAATGTCTCGAATATTTTGCTTTATCCATTGTTGGCATAACGGCGCAGACCCTGACCTACTCACGTAGGTAGACAGGCACTGGAAGAATCTTCTATTAGATGTTATTAGGTACCTGTAGGTATATGATACCACCAAGAATAACAAAATCGTTTTTGTTTTTACAAAACGCGGAAGTATCAAGCCGAAATGTCAAGCGTTACTGACTGCCTTGAAGTGATGGTGCATTTTTGCTTTCCGGTATAAGTGCCGCTTAGGTACCTTGTTATCCCGTATTAAAAAAAACTTGACAATAAGCATGGTGAAGACCAACTTTGGCTCTATCTAAAAGCGATTTCCTATAACTGAGTTAACAGCGAAGTGACTTACACCGCCAAAGAAGCCCGAGCTTTTCATACAGTAATTTTTTTCATATGGTGTGAAAAATCATTATTCGAGCGATGAAGCTGTGAATCTTGGCTTATCCCGTAGGCTGTAGCTCTGGAGGTCTCCGGTGATTGGAAGCTTAAAACCGATTAGTCATCGTATACTGCTGGTGGAACTCGGGAACCCCCATTTTTGGAAATCACAACGTAATCATTAAAGGATCCAGGTGCCTAAGCCTTAAGGAAGGCCCGAACCATTATCCATTATCAAGGGTGCTAAAATACTTACTTATATAATCCATGAATAACTTGGAACTCTATTAGAACCTCACAACTAAATTCAACTCTAACAACAACAGGTTGGATTGTAAATCAATTTTGGAAGTCCTTGAAAAAACCCCATGGTTGCTGTTTGGCAAAGTCTCGCACAGAGTGAAAGAGGAGAGCATGAAAAATGCAGCATAACGCTATAAATGACGTACGCAGAGGTGTGCCTTTAAACCCAGCAGAGGTTTCGGGAACAAACAATGGCGACCCTCCAAAGCGGACTCGAGTCCTGCTGAGCTGTGCGCCTTGCCGCAGTTCCAAACTTAAGTGCGACCGAGCAACGCCATGCGGACAATGTGTTCGCAAAAGCAAACCGGATGGCTGCCTCTACGCTCCGCGACCCGAAAAGCGGAAACCTGCTAAAAGCATGGCCGCTCGTCTGAAGAGGCTTGAGGGAAGTATGTGTGACTATTTTCAAATTATTTATATCCAACTTACCTCAACGTTTCACAGATGATTTGAGGTGTAAGATGTACTTTTAAAAATGACGTTACTAAAATACTATACAGTGGTACGCGGGATGATTGATCCGGATGGCTCTACGTCTATGGCGTCTACTGATAGGGTGACTAGGGATCCTGGTGGTCTCATAGTACAAGGTCAAGGAAACACATCTTATGTTGGCGGAACACACTTCATGGCTATGTTAGAGGATGTGAGTTCTTCCCAGCGTTTCTCCCCTCCTTTTCACGTGCATCAGCAATTAAATCTTGTGTATGATAGATCGAGGACCTCAAGGGGTACTTTGACGATAAAAATGAGGAGGAAGAAGAAACCCAGGATCCGTACGAGAATATGGGTCCTACAGAGCTGCTTATGGCCTCACGAAACGTGCCTAGGAATAAGGACGATCTCTTGGCTACCCTCCCGGATAAGGCCATAGTCACCCGTCTTATGAATCGCTATTTCAACTCAAATAGCCCTTCTCAACGTGAGTTCTTCCACTCATTCTCTGTCACTTCTATCCCCACATACCTTGCCATTACGTCGTTGCTCACACGTGTGCGAAGACGTTATTCACGTTCCTACGTTCTTGAGAGAATATAACGATTTCTGTAAGGATCCGCAAAGCGCGCCTTTACATTGGATAGCATTGCTGTATATGGTACTAGCACTCGGAACTTTCTTCTCTTCCTTCAGCGCACCCCAGGAGCTAGAGAGCGATTCACCTGTGCCAGCCCTGGACAGATTTAAACAGTATAGAGGGGCTGCTGGATGGGCTCTCATCTGGGGGAAGTATTCGCAACCGGGACCGTACACTCTCGAGGCGTTTATGCTGTATGTGGAAGGAGATTTCGTTACCAACCGCGAGGACCGGATGAACTGTTATCTGCTCTCATCCGTCCTGATTCGACTGATGCTAAAAATGGGACTGCATCGCGACCCTAGCAAGTTGCCCGGCATCACTCCATATGACGGCGAGATGAGACGGCGCCTGTGGAACCTCGCCGTACAAATCGACTTATTAGTTGCGTTCAATTTAGGCCTTCCCAGTATGACCCACGCTGTCGAAAGTGATACGGAGCTTCCGACGAATCTGATGGATATGGATTTTGATAAAGATACTAAGGAGCTGCCTCAACCTCGTCCCAGCTCGGATTACACGCTACTTACTTACCCAATTAACAAAGCTAGGGTATCGCGCATTTTCTTCCTGGTAGTCCAACAAGCACATTCACTTAACGTTCCGTCTTATGCCGAAGTAATGAAAGTCGATGCTCAGATTGAAGACGCGTGGGATAAGGTCCCCGAGATTATGAAGGTGAAACCGATCGACCTGTGTTTGACGGACCCTCCTGTCCAGATTATCCAACGCTTTGGTATCGCAGCAATATACCAAAAAAGTCGGTGCGTCCATCATAGACGTTATATCGTTGAGGAAGAGCCGAAGAAGGAGCATGACTACTCTCGTCGAGTATGCCTTGAAGCAGCATTGGCGCTCATTGACTATCAGATTACGATGAACGAGGCGGGGAAACCTGGTGGTATGTTAAATCAAACCGGCTGGTTCATCGCTGCGTTAGTGGCCGTAAACGATTTCCTCTTGGCGAATATGATTATCGCTCTCGTGATCCAGAATGATAGATTTTGGGAGGTTGGCGGCGATGCAAATTGGATAGCGCGATGTATGCCGCCGACAATCACCAGAGACGAGCTTCTCCGGACGATCAGAAGATCGCACAACATCTGGAAGGAGATGTCAAGCGAGCGATCGGAATTTAAAAAATGTGAAGAGGTCACACGAGTTATGCTCCGCAAGGTGCATGCTCATCTTGGAATCATCACTGAAGATGCCGAAATGTCGGGTGCAACAACAGATAGGAGCGGCGACGTGACGGATATGGCGAGCTTGACGATGGATAGTAGCGGGCCTGCAACGATGTCGAGCAGTAGCGATGCCGTAGTCGACAGTACCGCCGAATTTAACACGGCATGGGTGAATCTGATGACAACGGATGTAAGCGCCGGTCAGACAGAGTCCGACCCTCCTTGGATGATGCAAAATAGCAACGATTGGGTAAGTCCTCTCTATTTTTCTACTGGCGTGTCTCCTGCTGTAGATGGCAAAATTCTTAACAAACCTACGC
Source organism: Rostrohypoxylon terebratum (assembly GCA_022497145.1). Classification (NCBI taxonomy): domain Eukaryota; kingdom Fungi; phylum Ascomycota; class Sordariomycetes; order Xylariales; family Hypoxylaceae; genus Rostrohypoxylon; species Rostrohypoxylon terebratum. The sequence continues at coordinate 142,133 of MU385855.1, forward strand.
TTGATAGAGCTACTTTGATACTATGACACATACGGCCGACATCACCCAGATCCCTGAGCAGGCGACCGAAGATACTTGGATGCTCGAGAAAAACATGGAAGACTTTCCCAATTTTGTGGTGTCAAACTCATGGAATTTCCCCCCGTCTTCGTAAGTACCTGTAGGTACTTAATCAAGTGGTTGGCAATTGGGTTCGGAGCTCCGAAATAACAATATCCGTCCCATAAAGGCTCAGCTATCGATCTCCCCGTAATATTGGATGTCGCGAAATGGAAAATGATCCTCTACCGCCAAAACATGTCGTTAGGTGACCCCTTACTGCCCTTAGATTCATAGCCGTGATAGCCGTCCGAGTGCCAGGGGGGTAAGTCCAGCGGAGTCGTCCGATCCGACTTTGATAAGGCATCAGACGTCAAGGTTACAGATTCCTAGCATAGCATAGCAACCAGGGCTAGCTTTTCCAAAGTGAGAAATCCTGACAACCTGGAGGGTGTGGAGATGATCAGAACCACGGGCAGCACGGGCAGCATGGGCTACCTCCAGCTACCTAAGCCAAGCTACCTAGCCCTAGCTTAGCACGTATTCGCGGGGTATTGGGCTATCCAACCCCGCATAACCCCTTATTGGTTAGCCCTGCGAATTGACGAGTGATCTTGCGGGTTTATCGAAAGCGCTATACAATTCTTGGTGTTGGTCCCGACATATCCTTCAAGTCTAAGGATTGCCTCAAGGAACAATGCGAGAGATATGTGAGAAATAATCTCATAAAGAGTGTTGGAAACGAATAGCGGAAAGGATGAATCCCGCGGAAATGCTAGTTCGGACCAGGAGGGACATCCTGGGCGCTATAACGACGCCCGCTGGTGTGATGACGGCAAGGTAAAAAATGATTGAGCCTCCAGCGCCTCCAAGGAGGACCAAGAAGGACCAAGAAGGATGTTCGCTTGACTGGTTTGTACGTAATAGCACGCAACACCCGGAAGGACTATTTGTAACGAGATGGCTCGCAGCTAAACGATCCACGTTACAACGGAGAAAGCTGCCAGGGCCGTAAAAACGTGCTCGATTGCATCGATACGACCCATACCTTTTTATTTACTAAAACATACCTAATGCCAAGATATCGTCGCCTCGGATTCCACATTCTTATGGCATTAGGAGCAGCAATTTTATCAAATTTACTACTTTACTCGCCTGCATCGGTCTCGATTCCAGCAGCTCCCTGTGCGACGAGATGCGAGACGCATACTATACCTAGTGCAACTCATAGTGCCTGGATGGTTCCTCTCTAAATCAAGTAGCTAGTAGCGGGTCACGAAGGGTCGGGTTGATAGGTAGGTTCGGACTGGCACGAGATTCCCTATGGCATTGTACCAAGAGGGCGCTTTGATTACCTACAGGCTACAGGCTACAGGCTACAGGCTACATACATATGCCTACGATGTAGTTGTAAAAACGGTTTCACAGCGTGGACCGGTCTGGTTCTGCGCCAGGTATTTCTAAATCGGGGGGTTCGGAGAGGAGACCTGAAGCAAATCCACACCTTCGGAAGCACCTACCTAAACCAATAGCCTCGCGACGTTAGCACGCATGTCGACTGAGATGAGCGACCACGGGCGACATTTGGACATTTGGATATTTGAACTTTTGGTAATGTAATGGTATTTCTGCGTCTGCGAACTAATGAAAGTAGGATGGCAGGCTTGGCTGTCAACCAAGGGCAACTAAAGGACACTCCCGTCTCGTCTATGCACAGCGTCTGTCCTTTCACTGTAACGGCACGCAAGATCGTATCCTCCAACGGTTACCCGGGATTTGCGGCGGCAATGTTCACGTGCATTTGCGATTTGGCCAGCGCCATCAAAAGACTACTCGCCGAGCTGAATTCCTGGGTCTCTGGGTCCTCTATATCATATACCTATCGGATATCTCCTCTTTTCTTAAGAGTCCATTAGAATCGCACCTAGGACCTAGGACTAGGACCTAGGTAATAAGAGTCTCTACGGAGTCCCGGGTTGACTGGTTTTCTTTGCTCGTAACGATACCGATATCGATGTCTCAGATATCTCGGGTACAAAAACCGAGACGGAAACAGAGCAGACCTGCATTGTTACGGCATAACGGATTTCTGCACGCTATCTCGTTACCTGACAAGGGTCAGGAAGTCTGACCATCTAACTATGTAATGGACACGCCTTCTCATTGGTCGATGGTTATCTGTTGATCTTGGGAGGGTTTGGAGGGGGAAATTTCAGCGCACTTTCCTCTTGCCCATCCTGCGGCTTAATACCTATGTCAGTCCTAGAAATGCATTGTGTAGAGCGTAAGACGCTATCTATGGCATGCATTCTTGTTCCATCGCAGCTCGCCTGCGATTTCGTCATGTCAAACATGCGGTTTATGTGCAATTAAAAAAACTAGCGCCCCTCCAACAAGCACCAACAAACTGCAACGAGACTACGGGTCAAGATCCGAACCACCCAGCCTATCATTCTATCAGTCTTGGGTTATCTCTCTCGGATCAGCTGAGTCTGCTGAAGTGAGAGGACCAAATCACGGATATGTATGTGCACAACAGCAAGGCTGGGTAAAATACCTAATACCTAGTACTTGGTGGTTGGAGGCATGATAGGTCCGATTAGGGATGAGAACACCCCTAAAGTTCTGACCGACTAATAATTATATAATGTCGGTCTTTCCTTAAGGCTTAGATACCTACACACGTATGGCATATTGGCACCCTTCCAATCACCCAGGCAGCCCGGGATACCTGGATTCCCGTTAGAAACGTAAAGAACAGATCTGCTTCCGAAGTCGAATAGAAGCTCCAAATACACGTTGAAGACGATGACAGGAGGGTCCTCTATGTAAGTTAGCGTTGAGACGAAAAACCGGCCAACGGTGCTCAATGCTTTTACATAATCTAAACCATGTTGGGATCCAGTTTGCTGAGTCGATGAGAGACGAAAGAAGAAAGAAGTCAAAAAGAGAAGAGCAAAAATTTTCCCTTGATAAGCTGTACCGAACTACTACTACCAGCTACCTAGGTCCTCAGTAATGGAAATTACTAGAGCCACTATGACACACTCGAAACTATGTCCGGAGCAAAAGTCGAGGGGAAAAAAACGAGCGGGAAGAAAACGTGATTCGCACCAGTCATATAAATGGATCCCGGGCAATTCTCATTAGCTAACATTTCAAAGACGTCTCCATTTGTCGAGTAGCATCTGCCATCTGGTAAATCTATTTCTTTCTAGTATGGATGTACCTAGGTCCTAGGTCCTAGGTTTTACATACACTCATTATGGATCATACAGCATACGACATACAACATACAACATACAACATACAATATACATTGAACGATACCTACTAGGTAGACTTGCAACACTGCGTGTGATATTCGGTCAGGCTCCGATCTCGTCGCATTCCAGAACCAGACCGCATGATATATTGGACCAATCAATTAGAGGCTTCGACCTGATTTAAGTATTGGTGCTCACTGCTGATACCACATGCGATCAATCACGTATCAGATCGGCGGATTATAACCCTGAAAAGAGCGATAAGAGAATCCGAGCATTTGATTCGATTGACGAGAATTTAAAGTCTATCTGCCCATGCAGCGCATCCCAAAATCAACGTGACTTTCTAAAGCAACGTACTACTAGGTATTACCATGAACCTGCTTCGAATATACTAGTGCTACATATGTACTGCTACTAATACTACTAAAAAAAAAAATACTTGAGTACCTAGTACCTGGGTCCTGAATACTACCTAGTAGTAGCCTTGGAGGTTATCAATTATCAACACCAATACCGATGCCAATGCCAACATCAATAATCATCAATATGTATGTGCATACCTACACCAATGCGTACATATATAATTTATAGTGTACTATATGTATGCTGTATGTTTTACATTTGTTTTCACATTTTTTTTTCACCGCTCTCCACCTTATCCAGCTTGTCTCCCGAATCTTGGAATCTTGTCCTGTCATGTGCGGACTCGCAATTTGCTATTTGCTACCTACCTAGTACCTTTGCTACCAAATATATCGAACACATCCATAAAACAATCCATAAAACTGACTCCATCCAAGGACCAAAGCACATCCGATTTCGACCATGCTACTTCACCCATCTCCTCACGATGTTGGGCGCATTATGGATCTATTCGGTGCCCTTACCTCCAGTCACCTTACTTGACCTATCCCAGTCTGAGCCTCTCTCCGATTCATTACTAATAAACTAACTCGTGATGTACTAGACTCTATCCCGACCCTCAAAAAATTACAGGAAAAAACCCGAGTTCATCCACGCACAAGCCTGCCGCATCCTCATTGGATTGTTTTCTTGGTACATGGATGTCGCTTTTCATGAGTGAGTAAGGTACAACGATACTTTGTACATAATACGATACATTCCTACATCTGATCCATACAAGACCGCATTTGGATGTCAGCCTCTTTTTTTGTTATGCTTACATTTTAATAATCTTTAATCTTACATCGCTTCATGTCTCGTATCATCTATCTCGATATAGGTACTGGATGCTACAGATTATGGATACCACACATACCACACATACCGCATATACTACATATACTACATATAGGTATACACACATGCCACACGTGCGTCTACCTAGTAGTATAAAGGTAAAAAGTTTAGATAAGAGATTTTCAAAGAATGACTGGGTCGAAGCAGGGTAGGTACCTCGAAGTTAAGGTTTCTTAGTGTCTTAGTCTCTTTTTTTACATTCCACCATTTCCACACTTCCGCACTCTATTAAGAAATAATTCGCTCGACTAAACTACCCCCTAAATTTCCTAAGTTCCCTTCCCCTCCCCTTCGATGGATCAATCGAGACGGCCGGTACGTACTTGAAAGTAGGCGGACTTGCTTTGGTTAGGCGGGCCTAGCATGTTTAGAGTCGATTAGAGTCGATTAGATCAGAATACTACATCCACGAGTTCTAAGGAGTAAGGTAGTCTCGTCTGGTGGCAGTTCCCCGGATTTCACAAGAAAGGCCCCGGTTCCAATACTTCTCAACAACACCAATTGCCCACTGGGTCCATGGATATATACATGTATAGATGTATGGATGTATGTAAGTACGGATGTACCTACGTGCCTACCTACGTGCCTATGTGCCTGCGTGCCTACCTACCTACATACGGTATATGACCAGACCCTCCTTTTTTTTTTTCTATTTCCCTAAACCTAAGAAGATTTTCAGTGTCCTCCTTTCTCGATAGGAATTTGATCCGTCCACCGTCCACCGTCCACCGGGAACCTACCATTCTCGCATCCCCATACGGATAATAAATTACTTCCTCTTTGCTGGCTTATAATATAGCTATGTGGAATTCCCAAGCGAGATCATCTCAGTCAACCCTAAGCGGCTACCCATTTTCGCTTCGCATCGGACCTTAAACATCTTTCTCTTTTTTCCCTCTTTTCCTCTTCTCCCTTTCTCTACCTACATTCATAAGTGTTACCCGCCCTAAGGGTACCTCCGTCAAGGTACTCAATCCAAACGTTCGGGACTTTGCAGACCTAGAAGACCCAGCATACCAGGCGAAATCTTCCCCCCCCCAAAAATCCCATAATTCTCAACCATAGTATATCCACTTTTCAGACTTCTAGATAGTCGAAAGATATTGTGTGCCTGGCTGTTTCCTACCTATAAGCCTGGACTGAACGGACTGGACTGGACTTGACTGGACTTGACTGGATCTGCCACGACATCCAGCATTAGACCTGCCGGCAAAATAAACCTCGAGTGCTCCTTGTACTTTTCACTTTCCTCACCTCACCTTTCCTTTTCTTTATAGTCACCTGAGCTCCTAAGCTCCACGCTATCAACCTTACCTTGATACCTTACCTTAATACCTTGTCTGTTTCTTTTTAACCCACACTAGCACACTAGACAAGAAGAGAAAAGACGATCGTCGAACACTGAAAACAGCTTCGACCCATATTGACTCTTAACTTTGACGCCAAAGCACACCACAGGCCTACACTATCACAACATCTTCGATGGACGTGCCGCTTCTCTCTATCCCATAATTCCGGCATTGGCCTTCTCGTTTCTTGTGTCACCAAAACCTTACGCGCCTATATCGCTGTTCGCTCGGTTAGCTGTCTCGGCTGGTCTTATCTTGTCACCTGTTTCTTGTTTTTCTTGTCTTTTCTTTTCTTTTCTTTTCTTTTTTTAAAGAAAAAAAAAAAGTCGTCGACGACCTTCTTATCTACTCTATAAAGGCATAAAGTGTCTAGATCCTAAGTGGAAACTAGACCTACGACACCATGCCTTCTTCTAACCCCATCAACATCCGGACTGACTTGGTTTTTCGACCAGCGCCGGGGGAAAACAGCAACGCCTCCCCCAAATCTTCCGCGACTCAGAGTACAAGGCACAAGCATACGCGGTCCTCGTACTCGGAAAGCTCACCAATCACGGCCATGTCAAGGAACAACTCACTGACTTATCGACCCTTGAAACGGTCGACACCCTCACCAGATAAGACCATTGCTATTATAAATGCAAGTGGCCGCCAGGCCGCCTCGTTAATCCGGATAGCCACCGCTGTAGGATATAAGGTCCGCGCGCAACTGCGCAACCTAGAGGGAGTCATAGCAACTGAAGTCGCGACAAATCCGAACGTCACAGTTTTCGTCGGGGAGCTTTATATCCGGAAACAAGCAGACGACAAGAGGGATGTCACCGTCCATAGGCACATTCCGGAGATTTCGGTTAATCGGGGTCTGGTATCACAACTCTTCAACGGCGCGCAGCTAGCCTTTATCAACACCACTTTCTACGGCAACGAAATACAAATTGGAGAAGCGATTGCGGACGCTGCCAAGAAGGCCGGCGTTCAGCATTACGTATATTCGTCTATGCCCGACCATGCCGCTTACAATCCGAACTGGCCATCGCTACCGCTATGGGCGGCTAAACATGAGGTGGAAGAGTACATACGTAAAATAGGTTTACCGGCTACTTTTATATACACTGGCATCTACAACAACAACTTCACGTCGCTTCCTTACCCGCTATTCTGCATGGATCTGCAGAAGGATGGCTCCTTCATTTGGCAAGCCCCATTCCACCCGAACGCCAAACTTCCTTGGCTGGACGCCGAACACGACGTTGGACCGGCCATCATCCAGGTATTTAAGGATGGCCCAGAAAAATGGACCGGGAAACGTATAGCACTAGCCTACGAATATTTAACGCCACTAGAAGCCTGCAAGGCGTTCGAGCAGGGAGTTGGGAGACGCGTTCGGTACAAGCGTGGTCCTATTGAGCTGAAGGTCAAGATCCCGGAAGGTTATCGAGAACAGCTTGAAGCATTAGAAAAACTCTTCTCCCCAAGCAACAGCGACCCCACTAAGCAACCGCCATATTTTGGGGATGCGGAACTGGAGAAGAAATGCCCCGACGATGCCTTAAAACTGTGGGAAGGGCCAAGAGGGCTAGAAGAATACGCACGTGAGATATTCCCGTTGGAAGAGGAGGCTAATGGTATGACTTGGATGCGCGAGGGTTCAGATGCTGCACTCGAGGGGGAGATTAATGAAGATGTGGTAGACGATGAGGGAGATGACGGCGGAGACGATGAGTCTATAGACGAGGGCTTAATAATGGTAAGTAGGCCTAGCCACCCACACATTTGGGTTTGTCACGGCCTTGTTTGGAAAGCGAAAAGTACATTCGAATTCTAGGGATAAGAGGTCATTGAGCTTTCTACCCCAAAGCCGCCCCGCCCCCAATTTATCATCAGATGTATCGATAAATACTAACTAGGATCACGATAGAGAGGACTCAAACGAGACGAAGAATCATGGCTGGCATAGCTGCCATGTCACTGCACGCACCACGACCCTTCTGGCAGCCGGAAGCTTAACGACAGCATGGCGCAAATATGCAAAATTTACTTGACGACCTGAGGACGGTTATTAGAATTGGGCATTGCTATCGGAGTTCACCACGCGTTACTTATCCAAGGCATTTGCATAAGACTGGCAGCGATGATGCGTTCCAGCTTGGCGTAGGTGAACTAGACAGTGCTGTTTGGAAGATAAAAAAAGCATTTTGGGTTGAAATGATTTATGGGGTATGCATTTGAAAAGGAGGTAGCGATATCTGAAGTTACCATTGCTTTTCGACGAGCGAAACGAGGAATTGAAGAGCTTTCGACATTCGGCGAATTCTGGAAGGGGTTATATATCTCGGCTCATCTGTTCGGCGTTTGGATCACAAAAAAAGGGGGTTGCTCATTATAACTATTGAATTCCGGGGACATCTGAAGCGGTCCGGGATATCGAGACGACGGTTACTATCCAGCTTATAGGACGATTTAGGATTCGCGATAAAGTGAACTAAATTTAATTTGAAGGATGCCTACTACGCACTGGGATTTGAGGGACAGCTACCCATCCATACCAAATCCGTTCGGATGTACGGAATATATATATATCATCAAGGGTATTTAAAACGATCGGTTTGTAACGAGGTGCTGCTTGGAGGCAAAGGGGGATTATTGTGGCTCACACAATTTCAAATGAGCAAAATACCCAAGTTGGTCAAATAAGGTTGTGCCAACTGGAAGCATGCTAAACAATTAACTGCCTTGATATTCTATGGCTTATAATGGCCGTTGTAGGTCTTTTGGTATGATATAGGCCCTCGCTATCTCTGAAATCGCCAAATTCCATCTTCCGGTGCATATGCTGCGTGGTTTGGCGCACTGTCTGTGTCCAAGTAGCTTCATCGGCCTTGTTTAGTGTTCACTTCGCAACTAAGAAAAAGAATAATCCACAAGACATTGGCCCATAGCGTTTCTCATATTTATTGCCCCAAACAAGCCAAATTGATAAACTCAGCCTTGGAAATATTGGGCAGTAACCGCTTCGCGATCGACATCTATATTGGAAGGCCAAATCAAATACCTATCTATACCTTCACAACTTCCTAGAAGGAAGTTAATAGAACATGTACGCAAAGGAGATACGCATACAAAGAAATCCGAGAATTTGTCAATTATCGCGGTTTTCGTTATTGTATTGGCGGTACCAGGTTCAACACATACCTCAACTACCTATGAAAAAGGGGCCAGATCTGAACCACGGATTTCTCAACACCTATCTATATACCGGTATGTAACTCTCAAGCAAAACATAGAACTGCTATCTAAGCAGCCAATCTTGCAACCAATAGCAATTCTATATACGCTAGACCTGGTTCTGATTCTCTATTATTTCGTAGCAAAAAGAATCGTTCTTTAGGTCGTTAATTAGGTAGGTAGGTAGGTAGCAAGTAGTAGTAGTAGTAGCAAGTCAACTCCACACCCAAATTTCGCGTACCCCTCACAACGCCCACAAAAAAAAATCATTTTGAATTATTTTATATTCAAGCTTCATACTCGACAACAACAACGTAGAAAATGAGAAAAAAAGAAAAAAGAAAAAAGAAAAATAAACGTACAACACTGGGGATTCGCTGGTCGTCACCGACCCAACTACTAATCCAGCGGTAGCCAGCTTATCTATGGGGGAGCGGACGGGACCCCGAGTTCTCTAGCTCCTATGGTCGTACGTGGGAGATGGTGCTAGTATCGAGGCTTATATAGGTAGTGCGGTATTAGTGCACGAGAGATTCGTGAGAGTACCCACTTGTGGTGGGGTGGGGCGGTGTGGACGGTGTAATAATGGGACTGTGGGGACACAATTGGTCGTGAGTGTTTGCGGAACTTGAAGTGCTATCGAGGAGCTTTTGATATTCAAACTAGAGAATGGTCCATTTCGATCGTATATTCGATGCCCTAGGTACTACCTATATTATATATCCAAGATAACCTCCCTCCTATCTAATCCCCCCTAATCCCACATCTAAATCCCATTTTCCCCAACCCGTTATATGCACCAGCCTAGGTACTCATCACTTCTCCTCACTATTCTCATACATCTCCAGGTAAGTGGCCCGTAATCGCATGTGCAAGTGCTCCTTGGCGGTCATGACCTTGCGCTCGGCGTACGGGTTGCTGCTGCTGCTGCTGCCGTTCGGTTGGTAGGCGGCGACGCGCTCGCCGGGGACGGGACCGAGCGGCGTGGCGTCCGCCGGGTGGCAGAAGTAGGCGATGGAGTAGCGCGGGTCGAGCGCGGACTCGCCGTCTGCTGGGGTCGAGGTGAACGCTACGCGGTGCACTGTGCTGCGGAGGACTTTGGGGGTGAGGGTTTGGTTAGTGGATTGTTTGGTAGGTGAGTATTAGAAAATGTGAGATTGTGAGAATGTGAGAATGGCAATCGGTGAATGATTTGCTTAGGGGCGGAGTGATGAATGACTCTGGATGTGACGTACGTCCATTGGTCCAGTATGACAGCAAGTCGCCGATGTTCACGAGGATCGGTGGCTGCGCGTCATTTTCTGTGCCGGGCGGCACGACGGGCACGGGAGCCCAAGTCTCGGTGCGCGGGTCTAGCAGCTCGAGGCCGGCTTGGCCGCGTAGCCGGAAGAGAAGAGTCACGGACCCATAGTCGGAGTGCGCACCGGCTCGCACATCGGATTCGAGCGCCGTGGGCGTGCTGCTTGGTGGCGGGTAATACAGTAATCTCAAGATGGAGCCAGACGTTTCGTGGGAGGCGTGCGCCGCTGTGAAAAAGTCGGGGGGGTTCACCTGCGTGGCGGTTAGCGAGCTCATCGGATAAGGGGTAGGGACCCGGATGCGGGCTGCAGGGGACAAGAGATGCTGGATGTACCCCTAGGCCAATGCCGAATAGGAGGAGCAGCTTCCGGCACAAATCGTGGCAGGCGTCCTTGAAGGCCGCCAACTGCGCCTGGTGAGACTCGATGCTCTGCGGGATAGGCTGCGTGGCCTTGTTATCGGCGAAGGGGCCGAAATTAAAGGCTCTGTTCCACCGTAGTCAGCCTAAGTAGGCTTTTCATCTCTCGTGAAATGAGAGCTACATGTAGTTCTTTAGGGCTAAGTACTGACTCCTTAAAGTCTCCCACCTATGAATGATGTCATAATTTAGATTTATTGTTTTTAGCTGAGAAGTATACTTGAGTAACTTACACGTTGAGTTTTAGGATCCAAGGTCTCCGAGTGCATACCCGACCATCCTTGGTTGTTCTTCTCTATCTTGCATCTCTGCTTATCCTCGAGTGGCGACTTGAATAGTATTTTTGACTATAAATGTTTGATATGAAATCAGGACTCGCTCATTCGTCGAAGGCGTACGTGAACAGAACCGAGATGACACGGCTGAAAACAATGTTTATTTACAAACAACAGATACATACTATATTGAAAGCGTTTTCTAAATACTCGGTAGATATATCTCGGCCAGCGTTCCTGATATAGACGAAGCCATATTCGACAGCGGCATCGACGAGCTCCTTGGCGACTTGAACCTGGTCTATGCCCTCGGCAGAGATGTCGACGATAGGGATGGATGTGGTTACGGTCATGATTGGTTCTTATATGTGCGATGCTGCATATGAAGAGCGCCTCGTTGTTTTATGAAGAGGATTCATGAGCCGTGGTATTTAAATTCACTGCTAATAGACTACTGGCTGATAAGAGGCGTTCAGATCCGACGCCATCGACGATACGATTATCGGTACGTATTGCAAATGTTTAGTACCTAATAGGTACATGTAGTAATGTTTAAGCACTGCCCCACCTTGTGTTCTCCAACGCTTGTCAGAATGTATGTAAGTACCTATGACATATGTATTTGCTACATGTAGTGAGAAATTTAATGTTATTTTCAAAATAGAAAAAAATGAGAAAAAATGGAAATTGTTTTACAAGGCGTGTATCACACCCAAGTATAGTATATACCTAGTATAGGTCCCTACTAGTATAATATCCATCACATTCAATCATCTATAATACTACATTACGTACCTGACAGCCCTGATAACTCATACGGGGGCGCGATTTCCTCAAGCTCTTTTAGTACCAGATATGTACCTAAAGCTACAGTGCGATCCAGTGCTAATGTAGGGGTATAACCCGTAGAAAACGCACCTCCCAGCTAGAAAAATGATCATTTCCAGGGGTGCCCAAGGTAAAAAGGGCGCTAACCCATAACCCTTGTCTTCCTTGTCTTACCTCCCGCAAGGCTTTGACCTTGAAAGTTGACTCGTGCCTCGCCTTAAAACAGAACCTCATCGTCCTCTTTCCTTTCCAACAATAGAATCGAATAGCTGGAGGGTGCAACACATGTCCTTCCGCCCGCACCGCCTCTCTCCCTTCTCACTTCTCACACCTCACTCCTGCCTATTTGTATCCTTTTTATTTTAAGTCAAACTCAGTCACTCATTTTAAGTTCTCATCGACATTTACGATCCTCCTTTCCGTTTGCGACATCAGCTAATAATTTGTGGTTTGTGGTTTGTGGTTTCCCCACGGCGCACATAATTCTAACCTTCAAGATGCCGAGTAAGTTTGATCGCTCTCTGATCTCTGATCTCTGATTGTTTCTCTCACTTTCCCCCTTTGCTTTCCATATGACCATACTACCGATGCAGCCTCACTTTGCTCCATTGTTCCGGTAATGTGACCACCGCGTACTCCATTTCGCTGCTAGCCATACTGAAGACCCGCGCTGCTTGACTCCATTCACGATGCCCCAAATGGCTGTACCTCCGATAACGATGCGAGAAAACGATGATCGACCTCCCTTCGGCCAAGCTGATCTGAATCGGGCTGTCGATTGGCTCTACCAACAAGGCTTCCTCGTAACCCTTACAAACGCTCCTTTATACGATACCAGGCACTCCATCAACAGATATTTCGTGGACAAAAACAGCTCGAAGCAGCGCGGTACTTTAGATGGTATTTTATAATTCTGGAGAACATGACTATAAATATGATTATGCACCTTTGCAAACTTAAAGCTATGCTTTAGTATTATGGGATCGCTAATTTGTTCGGCAGGCTCTTTTGAGGATCACTGGATCAATGAGCAGGTGGCGTGAGTAACTCCTTCATCTTTCATATCATAGTAGTATCATATAGCTAATTACGACTTCAGTACTGCGGGCGTTGAGCAACTCGAGGATTGTGCGATCGCTGTAGACGCCTCCTACTACTTACAACTCTTCCTCGACAACATTCCCTACCATGAGCCCCTCCTTCCAGCCCTCGGCGGCTTGACCGGCACCGCGACACACATCGAACACGATCTTGACTGCTGGAAGACTAACAAAACTACCCCCTTGTTTGTCTTCAACGGTCAGTCAATCGAGGGTGAAGATGACGTTTCCGTCCAACGGGGAAAGAGAGCCATTGTAGGCACCGATGAGGCTTGGGGTCTCTATTTCCAGAGTCAGGCCAATGAGGCTGTGACAGCCTTTGGTTCTCATAGAGGTAGCGTTCTCACTAACACCCCGAAATTATGATACAGGTCACTTTGCTAATGTAAATCAGGCGCCTACCCTGTCCACCACCTATTCCCCCTGTTGCAGGGTATACTTCATCGTCGTGGACTCCACTTCTTAGTCCCCCCTTTCAACGCCTCTGCGCAAGTAAGTCATTCGTGTACCATAACTGCTTACTTTAGCTAATCGTCTTCAGCTTGCGTACTTTGATATGATTGACTCGGAGCAGTGCTCGGCCATTATGGGCTTTCAAGAGCTGCTGTTATATCCGATCAAGGATCACGTCATCCGATACATCGACTGGGATAATGCTAACTTCACTGCAATCTCCAAGAAGAGTATCATTCGTACCCTTGGCGTGACCGAGCCACTATTCATTGATGCATTACTCATGGCAGGAACGACATTCCTCCCTACGTTCCCACCGTTGAAAGAGCCTCAGATTACCGCGCGACAGCCACCCTCTGTTCAGGACGCTGTTAACATGCTGCGAACCTCGGAGAAGTCCGTGGCAAATGCTTGCAATTCTTTCAACGATATTCTTAGCAAGAGCAGAGACCCGAATTGGTTGCAGAAGTACCGTAAGGCGAGAATGAGTATCGATCATTTCATCTACATAGATGAATCTGGAGAGATTAAAGTCTACAACTTCGACACGCTAACTCGGGACAACTGGGAATATCTCGGATACCAGTTGCCGGCTGAACTCTTCCACTACCTGAACACGGGCCTCATTGGAGCGCGTATGCTCAGCTGGATCTCTCATGGTCAGATCGTCGTCTATCCAACTCTCGACGGAGTTAAGTCGGAGGAATACAAACGCCTGGTAACCAATCAACTCATGCCGCTCCGAGAATCTGCCCTTAGCCTCCTACTTCCGAGACTCCACAGAGGCATCCAGTACAAGCCTATCATAGTAAAGGTATGGTATGACGAGAAGTATTCTCACAAGATTGAGTATCGCCCTCAAGACAACCAGCCTTTGATTCGAGCGCACACTTGGAACCTCGATGCTGCTGTTGCAAAGAAGCATTTCCCCAATGCCAAGCACGGCTCTATCCTCTTCGAGGTAACAGCTCTAAGAAACGCCGAATTCGCGAAGAGCACTACCACCAAGGAGAAACCCAGAGGTATTGCCTCTGCAGATTTAATATCCTCAATTACTCTGTGGCGCTTCCTCCACTTACGTGGCTATGTTGACGACAATCATCGACTCACCCCCTGGGGTGAGGCCTTGGCAACATCCCTCGAGGCGCTCGAGCCCACTGTGCAGAAGAACAATGCGGTGCCCGGCTTATTTGAGGCGGCTCTTCTAGCCTACGAATTACTCCGATTCGACTTACTCAACACCCGCAATCAGCACCCAGAATTGAATGGTCTTCCTATGAATGGTAACGAAGATGACAAGGCCAGCTTGCTACTCATTAGTCGTTGCGCAATTCTATTGAAGTTACGCCACCAAGCGAACGGTTACACCGGTCCTCTGAGCAAAAATTTCCTCTGCTTCCGATCATTAAGTTCGTCCATTCGAGAAGCTGGCCGAGATCTTATCGAGGCAATCGTTGCGTCTATGCTCCTGTTTGCGCAGACCGAGCGTGAGCGAGACGATTACCCGGACATCAGACAGAGGTATGTTACTGTAATTAATCTTGAAAAGCTGTGTATCATATACTGACATTATCTAGATTACCTTTCTTGAGCGATACGGACGTTGCCCTCGGTATCGCCGTCAAGACATTGTTGGATGATATTCATCCCAACGAGACTCCTGAGCAGAAAGCCCAGAAGAAAAAAGAGTTCCCTGCGACTTACGTCCCATTTGCTACCAACTTCTTCGAGGATCTAGAGATAGCTTGCGAGTTTTTCGTCGCTATTCATGCCGGTGTCAAGACGCTCAAGAACGAGGTGTCGGCTGCCGATCGAGGAGCATGGGATAAAGCAGCAGTCTATCTCCAGCAGCGACGATAAGTCCGGGTCAAACTTCATTAAACCCGACACTTTGGCAGTTTCAGTCACAGCTATAACATAAGTCATGGATGACGGAATAAGCTTTTACAGATGTATGAGCCTTTAGTGGAACTTGATCCATTGATAGTAGCTTATGTTTAGATGGACTATTAGTTGCTATCATCCACACACAAACTAGTCCGATTTCGCAACGGTCTGGTACCCCCAGAGCTGGCTAGCCCGCTCATGTCTTATGCTGAACGTTATGATGTATTTGCAAGGCCTTTCACGTTCCCGCGAGGCGTTTTTGGTCGGGAAAAAAAGATAAGGTGAGGCTGGTGACGTACGAAAAAAAAATTTTTATCTCCAGTATCAAGTCCCCCATCTCCTATGATAGGCTTCATGTTGGTGGGGTAACGCCTCAGGACCATACGCTATGATTGATGTGTAGGATGCGGACAGATATCATTAAGGGGGGCTCAAAAATAAATAGGCAATTCCGTCGCTATATTGATAGCTCAGCTCCTGTACTAGGTAGTCAATAATTGTCTATGCAATTTTAAGTATACCGTCTCTGAAGCTGCAAATGAGGACACTCACATAACCGTAGGGTTGAGAGTGATAAAATGGTAATATTGTGCACATTCTTGTACCACAAAAAGACGGCTTTAATATGCATGATACCACGTACAATCACCATTTTGTAAGTGACATTTTACAATATAGCGCGCTGTTACAACCTAAATACCTACGAACTATGGAAGGTATCATGTAAGCTTTACACAAGTCCAGCTATGGATACAAAGTGGCAAGCCCATGACTCTATTCTCCTTTCGTATCTTGTACCCAGCAGAATAGTGAACGGAACGTGAGAAAATAGATCCCAAATGCCAAACACCAGGACACCGTAAACAATTGGGTATCATCCGTTTGCCATAACCGCCGTCTCATCAAAGTTTAACCACCCAGAGATACCTATTCTTGACGTTCCCCCTTTTTTCCTTTTTGTTTAAAAGAAGAAAGGCTAAAAGGCGACAGTATTGAAGCCTTTGCATAAATAGTATGAAGGATAGATGGGTTTATATCGGAAGATCGTGCTTGATGGGCCGTGGGACGGGTTGGCCGTTAGTCTCTACCTCGCCTTTCTTCTGCGCTTTCTCTCCCATACCACGAATTTTTGCTAATAGGTGACTAATCGTGGTGTTAGTTACTTAGTCGAGTGCTACTGGGGTTTTATTAAGACAATAAGAGACAACGATAACCACAGACAATACGATCACAGAGAAGTATCTTCTTTGTTATATGCTATCGCAGTGACGTGTACCAACTCTAACTAAACCCTCACTTGAGAGTAGTCGATGTGAAAGCTGCGTTTCTAGGGTCGATGGTGATTGCGAGACTCGATAAAATGGATTTCGATTAGGAAAGGGGGGAAGAGAACATACTTGATGGGTAAATGTCCCTTCTGGGACTCCTCAACAGCAAGTTCCATAAGACTCGCTTTATTCTTCTCTACCTCGTCTTGTGCCTCTTTCTCGTGCGCCTGATGGTGCTGACTGATGATATTCCGGCCACGTTCCTCATCAGCAGCTCGAACAACGTAATTACAGTCGGGCTCTTCGCATGTCCATGTTTGATTCGGTCCCTTGGGTATGGTAGGTGGCAGCTGCTCGGCGCGGATGACTATTCGAGTAAGTGGGGAGTCCGCATTATCAGCTTCGTCATCCTCATCATCATCGGCTGAAGAACTATCATCGTCATCGAAGTACTTGGATCTCTTGGATGTCTTCAACATGCCGTCCTCATCAACATCCATTTCATCACCTTCGTAGCTCGTTTCATGGCGTAAACGCTTCTTGCTACTGCTAGTAGGACGCAAGATTGCCATTTTACCACTAGGACGACCTCTACGAGGTGGATTGTTTCCTCCAGGTCTTACTGGCAGCTCCTTGGTTGCCGGAGTAGACAGGCTCTGTTCGCGCGAGGCTGGAGCCTTTCCCTTCTTTTTGCGCCTGGTGATATTTTGGATCTCATCCCCAGTAATAAACTCGAACTTGGGCTTCGCGTCAAGATTTTCTTTCACCCATCCATAGAACTGGCTCTTATGCCAATCTGGTCCAAGGAGCTGTACAAGATCCTTAGCGAAGTATCCGCAAATCTCTGGCAATGCCTTAGGGTTCTTGATGCTCAGTTCCAGGTAGAGTTTAGTGCACCAGCCCTTAAAACTCATATCATCAGGATGCTTCTTCTGCTTTCCCTCGTCTAGTTGCTCAAGCATTTCCTGTCGGGCGTCTTGCAGGGCCTCGACTACAAGAGACAACGAGGCTGTGGTGTCCAAAACGGCTCTGTTCTCTTCTAACGAAGGGGGTTTCTCTGAATCTCCAGTCGCATCTGAGTCGAGACGTTGATCATCGGGAACATCAATAATCATAACGTCGGCGCTACGGGTGGGTTGCGGTTGGGATGTTCCAGGTGATTTATGCTTGCCCTCGGGTAGACTCACTTCATCGCTAGATGGATCTGGTGTAGCAGAACCGGGTGCCCCACTATGACGAAGAGACCTGGAGGCCGAATTGCGTAATGCCGGTCGGCCTTTTTTCTTGACCTCGACGGGTTCAAGAGAACTAGACTTTTCTAGTGGCGGATATGGAACAGCGAGCAAAGAACACTTCTCTGCCTTCCCGGAAGTTTTAGAATCACTGGCTTCCTTTTCAGCGATTCGCTTCACGATAGTCTAGACATTTATCCAAGTTAGACTGTATTCACCATATGATTCGAGGGCGAGGTAATCTTACCGGGAATTCACTTGTCAACCAATTGTAGAATTCGGTATCTTTTGGGAAGTGCGAAAGCAAAAATATAGCCTGGTCTCTAGTCCGTTGGTGCGCCTCTGGTAAAGTAATGCCGTCGCCAACGGTTACCGCATACTGTGTGCATATCAGGTTAGACAGTACAAACAGTATGGACTCCGTTACTCCGTCGCATGCCTATGTAGATGTAGACGCAAATACGGAAATTAACGTGGTTAAAACATACCTTAAATAGGACGTCGTCTAGAGGCAGCTTGACGTCGCCAAGTGTCTTGTTCTTATTCTTCTTCTTTTTAAGGAGTTCCTCGAGTGCAGCTTCATACTCGTCCAATATGGCATAGTGAAGAGATATACCTTGGAACATGGTATTGCATATGTCTCTGTACGCTTCGGAGGGGACAATCTCATACCAGCCTGCTCCGCCACTAGCCCAGAGCACAGGCATCGGGAGACCATCCTCCTTCAAGCCGATAGAGAAAGACACTGTATTCTGAATCTGAATCCGGGGTGATCGGTCCTTGATGTGTCGATTAACCAGGAATTTCTCTTGGTCTTTCTCAATCTCAACCTTTCCACGAACAATCAGGGGTCCCTCTAAATCGACATGTAATAAGTTGGCCAAAGTGCCGTTTTTGTGGTAGACGGTGGCATCGGTGAGTAAGAAACAGGGCCAATCGTCGGCGTGTATCCGAGAAGATACAGGCTTCATTACGGTCTCCTCTTGGTAGTACTGAAGGGCCGCTTCATCAACAGTTGCAACTGTTGAGTTAGACGGTGCCCGACGTCGACGTCCGGGTCCGGCCATATTGAGGGCGAATCGAAGTCAAGATTATTTAAAATGGTGATGGGGAAAGTGTTAAATTTCTTTGCACTTATCTACGTAATTGAGAGTACAGCAGTACTCAAGGTTATATAGAAAAAAATAGATTAGTTAGATACAATTAGGCAGATATTGATGTACGTAGGTAATCGAAGAAAAAAGAAAGAAGAATTGATGTGACGAATTCACAGATGAGTGTCCAGGGATGTAAAGTATCGAAAGTTAATGACGAAGTAATTGAAGTTTTGAATAGCTGTTTCTTCAAATAGTGGTTGCGTTTTGAGAACCTTGGAACCTTGGAACGCGCTGTCGGCAAGTAAACCTTAAGAAGTAGCACGCGCTCACCCTAGAGAGTAGGTGCTAGGTACACGCCTAGGTATCTAGTCTCTAGAACTGCAGCTACGATATAATACAGTAGTACAAGTACATATGTACATAGGTGGGCTGAATGAGGGGTTGGCCAATTGATGCCAGTCTTTGGTCTAGTACGTACTGAAAAGCGAGAAGCAATTGGTACTGTATTATGTAGAGGGGTCCCTGACAGCCCTAAGTCTGGACTGCTTAGGTACCAAGCTAAGTACCTAGTAGCGTTGTAGCGGGCAATCGATAAGCTCCGCTAACCTTGGATCACCCATGTCGATCCCAAGTTTACCCCAAAAAAAACTTTGGGATTTTTTTTTCTTAACCCATCAACTTTGAAATTCAATTCTCCAAACTTTTCATTGCACCCGATCATTCAACTATTCTACCATTCTAAGCAGTAATTCTAGTTCTTGCGCCTCGATTTATCGGTCGCTTCCAACGCAATTCGCGTTTAGGTCGTGCACGGTTCATCGCGGGTTCCAATCAGACGCGCGCAGGTCAAAAAAAACCTGAGAATTTGAATCATCTTGTCGCATATCTCTTATCGCATAACCCATAACCACACCTTCCTACCCTCTCTACTCTCTACCCTCTACTTTTTTCGAATGAGCACGGCCAGATTCTTCAGAATGGCAGCTTCTCGCCCCGTTCTGGACGGTGTCTTCAGTATGATACCACTCCCCCCTCCTACTCATGGAAAAAGCTAACCATACGTTTTCAATAAGGCATCCACAAGCCAATGGGCATGAGTAGCGCACAGGTAATCCGGGATTGTCAGCACTACTTTAATCCCTCCAACCTCTTCAAGCCAATGATCGATCAAGAGAAGCACAACAGAAACCAGGAGTCTAACACAAAAAAGAAGCGACGCGGGTTTGGTAAGAGAGAGATCCAAGTCAAGATGGGTCATGGCGGGACACTTGATCCTCTTGCTACCGGCGTGTTGATTCTCGGCGTGGGAACGGGTACGAAATCCCTTCAGTCCTTTCTAGACTGCACAAAGGAGTACGAGACCGTCGTGCTTTTCGGTGCCAGTACCGATACCTATGACCGATGTGGTAGAATCCTTAAGAAGAAACCTTACCAACATATTACTCGAGACATGGTCGAAGAGGCCCTCGGTTCTTTCCGCGGCAAAACCCAGCAGATCCCTCCCATCTTCTCAGCCTTGAAGATGGATGGTAAGCCGCTTTACGAATACGCCCGAGAGGGGAAGGCATTGCCCCGAGAGATCCAGGCTCGAGACGTAGAGGTCAACAATATCGAATTGATCGAGTGGTATGAGCCCGGTGAACACTCCTATCGTTGGCCTGCCGGGGAAGCCACTGCCTTCGAACGCAGCTTTGCGGAGGAGGTCTTCAAGATCAAGGACCAACAGGCGACAGCGAAGCAACTTACTCCGGAGGAGAAAGAGGAGGAGACCAAGGCGCTGAAAGCGCACGAACTCTTCAAGCGCAAGGCCGACAAGAGTGTAGATGCCCTTGTCTACGACCGAATCAACCACAAGCGCCAGAAGACCTCGCGGGCCTCCAAGAAGGGCCCGCCTATGATGATGTCGGGAGCCTTAGGCGACCTTCCTCCTGCGTCTCCGAAGCCAGGAAAAGGATCGAACCTGATCCCGGAGTCTGACCCAGATGCAGCTCTGCCTTGGGACGACAAGGGTCCCCCTGCCGCGAGAATCCGTATGACGGTTACCTCGGGCTTCTATGTCAGAAGCTTTTGCAATGACCTGGGCATGATGGTCAACTCTTCAGCAATGATGGCGGAACTTTGCAGATCGCGACAGGGCGATTTTGTTTTAGGCAGCCCCAACTGTATGGACTACGCGGACCTCGAGAAAGGCGAGTCTGTCTGGGCACCTCAAGTCGAGAGCATGTTGGCCCTATGGAACAGCAAGGCGCAAGACAAGCCTTCTCAGCCGGCCATGAGAGCTCAACAACACGCGCCTAAAGGCGAGAGTTCTGGAGAATCGTCTAAGAGTGAACCTATCATTGAGTCTAAGGAGTCGGACGACGTCAAGGCTCCTGAAGAAAGCTCTTCTACCGAGAAGGCTCCGCTACCAACACCGGAGTCGTCTTCCCCCACTAGAGAACCTAAGGAGGCTAAGGACGACCTCAAATCGGACGCGACGACCGAGCTGGTATCTAGAGAAACCGCTCAGCCGCAGCCCAAGGAGGAGAACGTCGATGAAGAAGCCTCGGAAAAGGCATCTGGCGATGGTGCTGGCGCCGCCGCCGCCTAAACTCCATCTATCTATTTGAGGCTCTTTTCGGGACGCACGAATGTCCTGTTGCCGGAGGCATGATGGCGTACTTGGGAACGATTTGAGATTATTCATGAGTGACGCATTTGCATTGGTTGGGTGTTGGGTGCTGGTTCATTTGCATGCATACAACGCGCGGAGGGGCGCTATGAGAGATGTACATATCATCTACCAATTCAACACCAAGCGAGTTTGGTTTTGCTATTCATATTTGCTATCCAATATAGCTCATTATTATTAATGTTCTGCGTACTGGACGATGAAGTGAAATGACTCCGTGAATGCCGCTCCGCTGGAAGAGTGCCCAGATACGTGTGCTGCAAATAAATTGTAGGGCACCTTAGAGGACGCTACCTGCTAAGCCCAACGCCCTGGAGCCCTGGAAGATCCTCTGAAATATCGGATACAACAGCATAGGTGCCATTTCGCAGAAAACCCGAATAGTATGTAAATGGTAGGTAAATTTGACAACTAAAACGAATCTATCTCATTGTACATTGTCGTCTAACTATCATGAGCTTCGTGATCATTAAGTATTACTTAAAAAAAAGCTGTCATCACCAGATTCCTTTCCGTTCCCTAATTCCTGTCTAGTTCCCTGTAATTGGTGTATTGGAGACCCAAACCAAATACGTCGTCGTAATCCCGAACCCAAAAAACCAGACTCGACCTAGGTAATACAGATTGTCTCGCGCTTCGCAAGACCTCGAATGTTTGTGCTCCTGTGGGGTAAAATGATACATGGAACTAGGTCCCGTCTGCCATAGTTCCTAACTGGGGATTTTATATCTACCTTACGATCGCCCTTCCCCTTTCCGATCCCAGTCCAGTTGTTTGCACAATGACCTGTAACACCTGTTATCTCCTTGCTCCGCCTCCCCTACGCCGATCTAGAGTTAGAGCGCCCACAACTCTAATTCCCACAATGACCTATAAAAGTGATTTAGAACGAGGTTGAATCCGCAGGCGACGAAAGGCTCTTTTCCCACTCTTTGATGAAGTTCGACGTAGTGTTCTTCAGATTGCTAGGCGCTAGTCTAGTAAGGATGGCTGCTGGGAACTCTTCAAGCTTGCTTGGCGTCTGCGGAGATGGGGAGCGGAGCTCGCTCCGGGACTGCTTACGTCTCCTATTCTTGAAATGTTAGATGGGTATGCAAGACAAAATTTAAGAAGCTGATACCGACATGAGACGAGTCGGCAAAATCGATGTGCCTTGCACGGGTTGGTGTCTCATTGGATGATGGTTGGCTTACAGTGTCCCGTTGTTTTCGTTGGCCTTTTCGGGGATTGCGGTTATGATATCTCCGTTCACAGTGCTACCACTCCATCGGGATGTCTTGACATTTGGAGATTCCCAATTCGACCAATCCTCATCATCAAAACTGTCGAATGAGAGTGGCGTCCAGGAGAAATGTTTCTTGGCCTTAGTTTCGGCTCTTGACGTGGTACGTCTATGTTGGTAACGATCATTGAAGCTGTCTGTGGATTTCCTGCTAGGGGTCTCTGTCGCCGATTCCGGCTCGTCCTGGAATGGTATGCGACCACGGCCCGAAGCAGATGCGCGAATTGTGTCCTGGTCGCCTTCCATCCTAGATAATCGAGATATCATTTCGCTAGTTCTGTGTGTGGTCCCCGAGATTGCTTCGTCGCCGACAGTCGCTTGCCTTATGTCTTCAACAAATGTCCATAGGCCTTGCTTGAGTTCGTTAGCCATCTGTTTCATACCAATTGTGGGCTGGTATGGCTGGCTCTGGCGAGGTGCCCATGTTGCACGCTTGTTGATAGGAGGTGGACTGGTGATTGATGGCGGCTTAGAGTGTGGGTCAGCAGATCTAACTTCATTATCATCGCCATTTGTTGATCTCGTTGGCGACAATAACGATAGGGTACGAGCATGTCCGCCGCGAATGACTGTCCTCTTAGAATCCTTAGGAGTACTCTGGCTCTGCGCACGAAGAATAGCCTTTCTGCGCTCCAACTCGCTATTATATCGTACGCTTGCATTTTCGTCGTATCCCCATGGTGCATCCAAAACAGACGCCATTGCTTGAAGGGGCTCGACGTTTCTATGGGATGCTCGTTTTCTATATGCAGCAGAACTTGTCCACTGCCTTTTAAGTTTCCTCAATTCATCCTCAGCTCGCACTAGCTCTTCACGAAGTTCCAATACGCGACGCTCTTGGGCAGCAATGGCAACAATAAAATCATTCGGGTCGGTCGGCGAACTAAGTGCTGAGCTGTCTATGGGAGTTGGAGGCACTGAGGAAGTAGGTGTAGGTCTCGAAGGAAAGCTGTTAGGTTGCGCAATTGGCAACGTTAAGGAAAGTCGATTGGAATTTCGAGATGTTGTCGAGGTAGAACGAGTGGACCGTGTATGAGACGTCTCACTTAGAGGTGGCGGCGAAGACATCGAGCCTAGATTAGAGTCTCCGTCGGCCTCTTCGTCTACGATACTCTCTTTATGGCCAGCATGTGGTGTTGCGTGAGATGGATCGGGTGTTGGATTACTGGTAGAACCCGTAGCAGCAGCGATTTCTGGGGTCGCGGAAACGGAAAGGGCCGCATCGAGAGAAGCGACAGAGTCTTGCAACCCGCGAAGTCGACACTGTTCGACTGCCATATTCGCCCAGATAAGTGATTTTATGAAATTTTTTAGTGAACGAGACTGCAATAATTGTTCGGCAGTGAGATTTCCGGTTGATCTCCGCCTGTGAAAAGGAGTGGCTGGGAAACTGCTGGCACGTCGGTGCTTACTTTTCCCAGAAAAAGACTGTTTCGAATATAAAGATGCAATTATGTTGCTTAGTCTCTTGTCACTGAAGAGAGTGTTGGAGCGGGCAGTAGTAATCAAACAAATTTGTAAAAGTTGAGTGGATTTCATGGACATAAAAAAAACATAATCGGCCACCCGGCGAGGCAGATGGCGATCAAAATTCAGGGCGGTGACTGGAGCTCGCTTGGACAGACTGGGAAATTGGGGGGTACGCAGCACCACTCAGATTTGCTCTGTTAGGGATGCAATAGGAGGCCAAGTTAACCCCAAGAAGACCAAGTAAGCTGTACGGTTCGGCCGGGGTATATAGTAGTTAGACCTTGTTAGGCGACGAATGATAGGTGAATATGCCAGGGTTGACGAGGACCGGGGGAGCCCATTCTCTTCCTAAAGGAGGGGACGATATTCGAGTTGCAGATTATAGTATAGTAGTAGGAGTAGTCAGAGAGTCAGAGTAGTAGTATAGTGGATTTAAAAAAAGAATGTGGTTGTTTGTTTGTTTGTTTGAAGTTTTCTAACGAGTGAGATCGCGTAATCGACGACAGCTGTAGATTGTTTTCAAAAGTTGTAAAGTTGTAAAGTTGTAACAGACAGGAGTTGATGAGTTGATGACAGGTAGGGTGCAGGGAAGGTCATAGTAGAAAAGAGATCCGACCCTGATGATTTGGTGTCGCGTTTGACGGGCTTTGCTTTAATTTCATTTCGTTGTATTTATTTTGATGGATTTGTTTCCCCTCGATCCCCGTTCGATCCCGGGTCAACCAAACGGAAACTCCACAAATCCAATCGTGAGCTCATCTCAAGGCTGCATGGGCTGTTTTGTGCATTCATGGCATTCACTGCCATTCAGGGGCAATGGCCAAGCTTCCACGCTTCCACGCTTCCATCAGAATCGACGGTTCAGAATGGCGTCTGATGCGGAAAATTGCTTGCGCTTTGATTGGGAAGTTGTTTTTGGTTCCGAGAGTTCCCACGAGCCTTAACCTTGTAAGGTCCCAAAGTTCGAAATGAACAACCTTGCACTAAATGCGCTAAAGGTACTAACGTCGTACAGTAAACCTTGGCCATAACGATACGAAAAATTCAAAGGGTTATATATCGTTATATAAAAGTATCGCTATGGAAAAAGGGTCCACAATTGCCTAAATAGGTAAAGTATACTGAGCATGCACTTAGAAGTGGGTCTGTGCTTCTGGAACTAAGCAAATTAAGGCTAAAATACTACTTGAAATGGTAATATGTGGGCCATTTTATGATTTTGTATAACGATATTAGTGGTTAGTTTTTAAAAAGCTAACGATAATCATTATGGCAAAAATATCGTTATTTTACATATAAAATCGTGAAATCCTGTAATTTTTATCGTTATATAAAAATATCGTTATAGAGTATAATCGTTATGGCCAAGGTTTACTGTACTAAAATACCAGATGACGATTGGCTCCAACTGAAACCAACAAACACACACTTAGGTAATTAAGAATTGCTGGAGAATCCAAGACCTTCTCACGTGAGTACCCGTAAGTTGTATCGCGTAACACACGCGCTATCCTTGCACACTTCACACACACCACCATCGCAATTGCCTGATTGGTCTTTTGTTGGTAACACTTCAAAGGTGAGCACTTCAAAACGAGGGAAGGAATAAGGACGTCAGGCAACACAAGGAACACCAAAGGTTTCGATCAAGTCTTAATTCGGACAAGTCAAAAGTCAAAAGTCAAAGGCAATGTTCTCTTTGCTGCCTATGTCCGCGAAGGCTCATTTCATTTTCCTACCTTTCTGAAACAAAATTCAAATGCCGGAATTTTGAGGTTTGAATCGAAGTCTTCTCTCTTCTACTCTGGCTTCTTCTGGCTTCTAAGGCTATTCGAACTCTGCTACAACCTCAATGCCTTTTCCTTTTAGGTATATCTGTGACTTACTTCAACAGCTTGACGATGAAACTCGCCAAGATAAACACAAAAAACTTCCTACCAAAGCCATAATTGAAACTTGGTTTAGCACGCACCGCTCGCATCTCGATGCGCATCAAGACCACGCATGCGCTATATTGTCTACTCTGCTGCCGGAGAGGAGAACAGATCGAGTCTATTTCATCCAGACATCGAGGCTTGAGGGTATATTTGCCAAAGCCCTACTTCTAGGACATTCGAGAGTTCTGGAGTTACGGAGATACAAGACTCCGGAATTAGGCGTAGATCTTGCGGACTGCATTGAAGGTATCTTGTCACGTACGGTAAGTAACCTTTTGTTTAAAAAATGGTAGACGCTTGAAGAAGCCCATTTAATCCCAAATCTCATTTGTTTTTATACTCGAGATACTAAACTAATTTTACATAAAGCCCAATCCATCGCATGAAAACAATGAGCTTACAGTAGAAGAGATCGACGATACCCTCAGCCACATTGCGGCTGCCTGCAGATTCAGCTCACCTGCAGTTAGGGCTTTAGCCAAAATTCCGAATACGAGGGATCAAGATAGATCCCTCACCACCATTTACAGGCGACTCGGTCCGCGAGACGCAAAATGGTTCACCAGGTTAGTATTGAAAAATTACCAACCAGTGATCCTAAATGAGTGGACTGTGTTCCACTGCTATCATCCTCTACTACCTCAGATGATGAAGGTTAGAGATGATTTCACCAAGGCCGCAGAATTTCTGCAGTATATCAGCCAATCACCTCCTAGTCGAGGTGACATTGCAGGCATTTTGAAGCCGGTTATTGGAACAAAAGTCGGGCGCCAAACGTGGTTCAAGGGGAGAAGTATCAAGCACTGCCTTGATATGGCTAGGTCGCGGGACATGAGTTGCGAACAGAAGATTGATGGAGAATATTGTCAAATACACATTAATCTCCATAAACCACATTCCCCCATTCAAATATTCTCAAAAAGTGGCAAAGATAGCACCCAGGCCCGACTTGCTCTTCACCGGTATGTACCTACCTAATCATTCAACCCTTCCCTACCTAGATTCGGATTGATTAACCAAATTCCACAGAGTTATACAAGACTCGCTTAAATTAGGCACCTCGGACTGTCCACTCAAGACTGGATGTATTCTTGAAGGGGAGTTGGTGGTATATAGCAGCGAGGTACTACCGCCATCACTTGATCTTTTGGGGTGTGCGCATTCTAATTTGTATGATAGGAGAATAAGATCTTGCCATTCCACAAAATCCGCAAACATGTCACGCGTTCTGGCTCTTTCATAGGAATTAATTTTGACTCGCAGTTGGTACAACCCCTCTTTCATGTGAGACAGTTAACTAAGTTCTTCACAGGCCACACGACTATGAGCATTTAATGATTATATATTTTGATGTACTAATGATCGATGATGAGTCATTGCTGGGCACTCGACAATCTGAGCGTTTCAGACATTTGAGCGAACTCATAACTTGCCGGAAAGGTTGTGCTGAGTTAGTACAGCGTGAGATGATATCTTTCTCGCGCCCACCTGCCGCAGCAAAGTTGCGCGAGGCATTCGCGAAATGTATTGTTTCTCGCAAAGAAGGTCTTGTTTTGAAGCCGGACGAACCCTATTTTGACTTCAGTATTAATTCAAAGCCATACACTTGTAACATCAAACTGAAGAAGGAATACGTTCAAGGCTGGGGCGACGTAGGGGATTTTGCTGTTGTTGGCGCCTCTTATGACGCAGCCAAAGCGAAAGAGTACAAGAGGTCCGGCGTTAAATGGACTCATTTCTTTATCGGATGTCTAGAAAATAAAGAAAGGGCACGAGTAAGGATAGAAAAGCCACGGTTTGTTGTAACCAATGTGGTTGAGCTTCCTGAAGCCCTTCTATCGACCGTGATATCTCAATGTTTCCCATCTCCCGTCCCGTTTGGCCAGAACGAAGCCATTATTCTGGAGTTCAGGGGAGGCGAACTTACGAAACGGCCGACAGATGTTTTTCTAGATCCGCTAGTATTTGACATGCGCTGCTTCTCGTTTGATAAGGATGCAAACACTACTTTTTGGAGCATGAGATTCCCAACGGTCTCCAAAATTCACCACGATAGGACCTATTGGGATACGATCTCATTTGACGAACTTCAAGAGATTGCATCGGATGCCACGAAAGTGCCAGAAGCCGAAGATAGCCAAGAGCTGCGCGATTGGATAGCAGCGCTGGAAAAGGCAGATCCACGGGGTGTAGCCGTTGATGCTACCACTCAGCAAAGCACCTCGTCAGAGGGGCTGCCGACCATATCACCTAGTAACAATTATTCGGAGAAGGAACTGCAACAAAATCCATCAACAGGAGCTACTGATAACTCTGAATCTCGAAAATTGGCTTTGCCATCTTGTCCCAATACTGCGATTACAGCACAAAGCTCGCCGGAGTCTCCGAGGCTACTAGACGTCGAAAACTGTGCGACTGTATCAATAGGCCAGAAACGATCAGCTTCTGGTGCGATAGGAGCTGCTAATAAGTCACGGAAGCTTTCCAACCCAACTCCCATGAAATCAAAGTCAACAACCACATCCGCTAGCCAACCGCCTAGTCCAGTACGGACCAGACAACCACTTGATCAAATTGATGCCAATTCGCAATCTCAACTGTCTCAAGAGCTAGTACCTAATTCATCGGCACTTGAGATAACATCATCACCAACCAGCAATGTCATCAATTCGGCCAATCATTCTCTAGCTTTGCCATCTGCTATAGTTCATCCATTGCCAGGTTCCATGGTGGAAGGCGACGAGTCGAGACAACAAAGGGCTGCCAAGTGTTGCTCACTGGCGGGGAATAAATGTGCATTGAAGAACTGCTCTATCCTATTGTCACCATACATTGCTCAATATCCATGGGTTACCGAAAATCTTCTCGGAGAACATGGCGTCCGCGATTTTATAGTAGATCCTCAGACGTGGAACCAAATGCCTGCGCCTCAAAGCTCAGCTAGTAAGTGGGACGAGTCCTCACAAAAGATGAGGAAAATACGATCTAGGAAGATATGTTTGGTGGAGTCGAGGCGCTCGGATGCGACGCAAGCATTCTACGGGAAGATAGAAGCAGCTGGCCTCAAGAAAAAAAACGGGGAACGTGCCTGGGTCGGCATCTACGACTGGCGAATTCTGGAAGATTTATCAGATCTGGAATCTGGGAAGACCAAGCCAGAGGGGATAGATCCGTGGAGGAAACATTACGTGGGAATTGCATAGAAGGGAGTTAGAGGCATTTGGCATTTCCAGGGTGTTGCATTTAGATAGGGGCATACATAGCACTTTGGCAGCATCAGGATTAGAAGATACCCAATACGGCGTTCCTACTAGACTAATAGAGAAGTTTCCTTTTCGCGTTTCTATCATCACGCCTCAAGCACTCGAGGATATGTAGAGTGTAGATCGATATGTTTCATGTTCGTCAATGGTTGGTTAGTTGTAGGGTTGCATTATCATTACTGAACACGATATATACAACGACATATCGCCGTCTAGCTCTAAGGGATTCTAACTCGTAGATTTTAATATATCTAGCACCAATAGACAAAAACTGCCCGTCCAATGACTCGAGATATGAGGCTGTGCTTCCCTATCTACAACTTCCCAATCAGGAGGTTGCCGATCATCTCCCTACCGGTGATGGCGACGGTGCGCCACATGGTGGGGAAGTCGAGGGTGCTGGTGAAGCCGTCGGCGAAACCGAAGAACAGCATGGGCGGGATCCAGCCGCGGGCGTACTCGAGAGCGAAGCAGCCCTCGGGCATCTTGTACTGCTTCACGATGCCGCGCTGGAGGTGGTGCACGCTGCCGGGGACGTAGACCTCAGGGGTGAAGTCGCCCGGGGCATGGGCCCATTGTTCGCCGTTCAGGATGTAGAAGTAGTCGTCGGCGGTGTGGCGGCCGGTGTGGCCTTCGGTGCCGACGGAGGTGCCGAAGATGATCAGGTACTCGGTTATGCCTGGTGGAGCGGGTTAGTCGGTGTGGGTTTGTGAATTGGCCATTGGCGATTGTCAAGTGTGGCTATCTGGCCAGATACGGGGGGATTGGGAATCTCTATCTTTTTTGGACGGGAGGGAAAGAACATACTAGCGTGGATGAGGTACATGCTGCCCATGGCACCGCCGGCGTTGTTGAAAACCCATTCCTCGGGCACGTTCCACTTGGGGTTCACGTGGGAGGGGTGGCTCTGCTTCAGCTCGGTGACGATGGACTCGACGATCTTGGCGGTGTCGTTGCCGCCGGCCTGGATGCCGCGCTGGGCGACGCCGTGCAGCTCGTCGATGCCGAAGACGTAGAAGCTCTCGAGGTTGCGCTCGAGCACGTACACGATCGGGTAGAAGACGCCGATCAGCACGCCGACGAAGGTCAGCAGCTTCGTGAGACCGCTCGTCGTCGAGGCGGAATTGTTGGGAGGCGCCATGGTTACACGCGGTGAGGTTACTGGGGAGCGTGTTAGCGGATGGGCGAGAGGGAAACGAGATGCAGCTCTGGAGGGTTCGAAAAAGCTAGAGCCGGAGAGAGAGAGAGCTGCGTTACCTTACCTTTTTAAAGGACGGGAAGCGTGACGGGCGAGCTTCCTACGATGGAAGCGAAATTGTCAACAATATTAAAATTCGAAACTTTTTTTGCTTAAAAGCTCCTAGTACGTACTTGTTAATAGGGGTCCTGTTGACCTGTTGGCAGGTGTTTACCTTTTCGGGAAAGAGTGGAGCACGGGTAACCAGACAGCCGGATCGCACCACATGTGATTGTTGATTGCGCTGTGGTGTGTTGGCCCTTGGGTGTTTTTGATGTACCCAAGTACCGGCAGCTTAGAGTTCCGAAAGTCTTAGCTCAGCCCATTCTTGCAGGACGGTCGGGGCAAAAGTTGTCCGTTATCCCGCGACAAGGTAGTTACATCATCCCTAACAAGTGAAAAAAGCGAGAAAAAAAGTTCGATATCCAATCACGATCAACGTAATCTGGGAACTTTAGACGGAAATTGCTATTGAATTAGGCGATTGACAAGATTCGACACACGATCGATATGGCGCAGGCGCTCGCTATCCCCGGCCAGCTGCTGGGCTCTGCGGATCAGTATGTCGCGGGCGCGGGAACGCATATCCACGAGTCGAACCTATACGCCTCCGTCCTCGGCACCGTGAGTGTCGTCGGCGCTCAGTCGCAGCAACAACAAGCACTTGGCCCCCAGAAACGGTTAACGCGAATCGTTCCCTTACGAAACGACGGCCCCAACAATAACAATGCTAAGTCTAACAACGGGAGCGGTGCAAAGGCTACGATCTCGGTGTCTAGATCCGGCGTGGCGGAGAAGCGAGAGGTGCTCCCGGAGGTCGGCAATGCGGTGTTGTGCCGCGTGACGCGGATTACGCCTCGGCATGCGAATGTTGCGATATTGGTCGTCGGAGACACGGTGTTGGAGGCGGAGTGGGCGGGCATGATCCGTGTGCAGGACGTCCGGGCTACGGAGAAGGACCGTGTCAAGATATACGAGAGTTTTCGGCCGGGGGATATCGTGAGAGCCCAAGTTGTGAGTATCTGACTTACACCCCGACTTCCAGCTACTGTTATGAATGTGCTCGCTAATTCTATGGTCTGTTTGCTGGGGATAGATCTCGCTAGGCGACCAGGCTAACTATTACCTCTCGACCGCGAGCAACGAACTCGGTGTCATCATGGCCACGAGCGAGGCGGGGAATACTATGTATCCCGTCAGCTGGAAAGAGTACAAGGACCCGGAGACTGGTCTTAGCGAGCCTCGAAAGGTTGCCAAACCGTTCTGAGTTGCATGGTTATCTTGGACGCTATCGTCGACAATAATCGAATCTTAAGGGTCATGAGATGTCGTTGCGTCCCAATCTTCATAACTTCACGACTCAGGCTTTAGTTATGGGGCAAAATTGGCACCATCTCCGACAGAGCATTATGAACAAGTTGTTGAACCACGACGCCCGAAACCGCTCGATGAAGCTACGCTCACTAGAAGATGAAGAGGCAGCACTATACGTCTTTCAAATGCGCACACATTATGCGAGTGGTGCATGAAAATGGGACATTCTTGTATGACTCCACGGCTTACGAGAAATCTATGAGGTAGGTATCTATATGGAAGATTTGCGTGGTGGCCACTTCTGGGAAAGATGATGCGGACCCGTTACACGAGAATAAGTGCTGGCCTGTCTGCCTGTCCATTTCAAAACAGCCCGTGACGAACCTTCATAGCCGGCGGCTATAATATGTGGATTACGAGAGAATCTCGCGAAGCATTTAGGTTATAGACATCTTACCTGTATAAACTACGTACGAATACGAAAGGTGTCTACGATTCAAGCTCCTCTAACTTCGCGAATTCGTAACATGAGATTTAGTATTCTTTTTGTGAAGAAACCGAACAAGCACTCAGACGATCCGATGGTGATCATATCGACTGACGAGACCAGATAAGTTTAGCGGTGTTTCGATGCTTAATAGGAGCCACTTATTAAACCCCAGCTTCTGGGATTCTCCATGTTCGAAACTGCTTCGCATCGGCACTTGATCCTTCGCATTTCACAAGCCACGATTGTACAGTATGCGACTTCCGAGTCTTCGTCATGACCTGCGCCACTGATGTTAAGCACGAGAGACCCTAGGTAAGGCTTAGTGTTTGGCTGACTTTCGATTTCTAATAACCTTGATAAGAGAAGAAACATAATTGTGAGGTAGTATTTAACCCCTCAAAACATCAACTAAAAGGAGATTACGATGTCCAATAGTACCCCGATTGCGAGGCACGAGATAGGAAAGAGCTAAGAAGGAAAGATATCAGGTTACACACAAGAAGATTGAGGTACCCACCTCCAAAATTACACGCGTAAGATACAAGACGAATAAAACGAGGCGCAGCAAACCTGCACACGCTGACACATTACTGAGTTCATCGCCCGGTCAAATAACCCCAGTCCTGCCACCGCAAATAACTCGACTTCCTATTGGTCAACTTACCATTTGTTTCACTTGTACGAAGTATCCGGTATACAATAATGTATTTCATAGTTGGTCCCAGCGATGGGACGTAATTGTACATATTACATACACTTGTAAATTTACGCAAACGATTTTAGTGAAAAATACAAACTTGGGAAGAATGCATCTATTCAGGAAATTCCAACCACCTTATTAACCATTTCCGAGGTTATTATTTTCCTGTTCATGAGCATCGCCGACTTCGTGATCTTGGTTTCGTGTTTATTCAAAACTACTAGGTACCGAATTTCTAACTAGGCGAGACTCATTCATTACATCAAGCCGCAGCTCGGAGCAAACGCACAATTATTCGCCGACCAACAATCAGAGCCAGCTGTTCCGTCAAACCCGGCTAAAATACACAAATACAATACCTACCTGGCTTAGGTATAAACGGACACCGCACACAAGCCAAAGCCATGTCGGCAACCATGACTATGACCTTTCCACCCATAACATCTGCACCAATATCCACGATGACATCGACGACCACAACAACGACCACCTCCTGCTGCCCAAACTGCGGGCTCTCGCTCCCGTCGCCGACGAACGCCGACGCGCAGACGGCACTATTGCAAGCGCAGAAACAGATCGAGGACCTGCAGGCCCAGGTGCGGCTGCTGAACCAGAAGGCCACGGCGGCCGTGGACCGCTGGGCCGATTACGAGGACGAGCTGTCGCGCCTGCGAGCCGCGTCCACGACGTCGGCGGCTACATCGCACACGCAGACTTCGCCGCCACCCTCCAGCGTCGCGGCGTCGTCCCCCCGCTCCTCGTTCCTGCCCACCGGCGCCGCGGCGCGCATATCGCAGCTGCTGACCCCCCGCAAGTCGGCGCCGAACCTCGCGGCCCAGGCCAATCGCGGCTTCGTCTCCTCGCCAAACCTCCCGCCGCTGCCGGGGGCCGGACACCGCCCGAGCGCGAGCGGGGTCAGCGTCGGCACGAATATGAGCGCGGAGAGGGACTTACTGGAGGAGTTGTCGAGGGAGAGGGAGCTCAGGGCTAAGGCCGAGGGCAAGCTTAATGATACGAGTAAGGAGGTGGAGGAGCTCAGCGCGACGCTGTTCGAGCAGGCGAACGAGATGGTGGCGACGGAGCGGAGGGCGAGGGCGAAGCTGGAGGAGAGGGTTAGCGTGCTGGAGAGAAGGGACGTGGAGAAGAGGGATCGGTTGGAACGGCTGGAGGGCGCGATGGATCGGTTGGAGAGGGTTAGGGCGTTACTCGGGGAGAGCTGAGTACGGGAATGAAGATACGGTTGTAAGAGAGAAGACGGAAGACGACGTGAAGTTAAGGCGGCTGGATGCGGGTGTGCCTGGACTAATAAGGGTCCCGGCTTATGCGGAAAGGTGGAGTGCCCCGGGCCGAGGCATCCGCTGCCGCCCCGAAGTTTGTTGAGTCATGGCGAATTATACATGGCATACTACGGACTTCAGGCATATCGAGGGGATGCGAGACGAAAAGGCGTTGGTCGGTTACGAGTCACAGGCTGTTACGAGTTTTCTAGGCATATACAAGGACACGTATGGACACCCTGAGATTAGGGATATGTGGTATACACGGTCCCGGGGTTTTCCATACCGGGAGTTTCTTTTTGGCGGACACCGACTACATTTATATGCCAATGCATATTCCGTCGTATCGATGTTATCAGGAGGTTCGCATGGGGATTATGTATAAAAGGACGGAAATATCGCATTCGAGGCTTAGGCGGGTAAAAGGGGAAATGCACGAGCACAAGATTGAGTTATACGAAAGGCGGAGGGCATTCAGCATCTATACGTTTTTAATGACGTGGGAATCTACTGGGGGTGGTCTATGGACAGTTGGCCTCCTTGCAAAGACGACGAGATAAGATTCATGATAATATACTATGATACAACGCCTTTCCACCAAACGGGTTCATCGTAGTTGTCGAGCAGAGTAAGAGATGCGATAATCATTCGAATTAATACTACCTACTATTAATTCTGATTATAAGTCTCGATCGGTTGCAATTTGTCAAGGAAGTCATCCTGCATCTGACATCCATAGCAGAAATATATGGACCCCCTTCACAGTTACGGGACTATACCATAATAGGAATGGTTCCATTTGAGGAACACCACACGAACGGTTAAATAGTACACACCGTTCCATGGTATGGAACCGTTCCAAAATTCAAATATTATTTTAAAATATATATATGCGTTTATTAATTAATTATATTGAATTATTGAATTATTATTCAATTATACATAATTATATATTTATTTAATTTATTTAATTTAATATTAATTTTTTAATGTTTTATTTAAGATTCGAACTATGTAAATTACGGTTTATGTTTACGTGTTTTACCATTATGCTACTACATTATCTACGTAAGACAACCCTTAGATCTTATCTAATCATATAAGCTTATTGGCTGTAACCAGTTTGAGCCCCGCAGCAGCCCCACAACTGGAACGCTAAAACACCTGTCGCAACAATTGAGCACCTGTTGGAACACTTTAATACCCGCTTAAACTTTGGAAAGTGCTTAAATCATTGGTTCAAATTAACTCAATTCAATTCAGCAGCTGCAATCAACTGGCACGCCTCTGGGATCGGCTGGAACTGTTCCAAAATCCTGGAACCGTTCCTGTACCGTCCCGAAACTGTAACCGAGTTACATAGAGTTCTACTATGGATACCAACGTCATCATATGCGCTACCACGAGGGCTGTGAGGGGAAGATAGAGAGAATGGAGGCACTTGGTATTATACGCCTTCCTCGCTTAGGAACCGAGGTCGGTACCTCAGTACAAGTCTATAGAATATCAATCGTCTGATTGGTGTGTCCAGCAACATAATGTCGTCAGCACCCTCCTTCTGTCCTTTTCATGACCCGCTTTAATCTTACCTAAAGCTTCAAGGTTAAAGGTTAACTGGGGGTGGGGGAGGGGCAGGAAGGTAAAACGGCTAAGCGAGACAAACCGTTAGAACGAATCCAAGATTTTTCACCTTCCTATTCGTTACCGAACATCTCCCAATTCGAATCGATGGGTGATGGGTGATGGGTGATGGGTGATAGTCGAATAAGTCGAGACCCGAACCGGGGATCCAATCTCCAGTCTCCAGTCTCCAATCTCCAATCTCCAATCACCGATGCTGCAAATCTCCAGTCTCGACTTAACCAAGTCTCGCCGGAACTATGCCGTTCCGAGGCAAGGTAGCGTTTTTGTCAGCGCTTGTTGCTGGTAAAGTGGTAAAGTGGTAGAGTGGTAGAGTGGCAGAGTGCCCAGGTGGTAAGTTAAATATCCGTGACATGGTAATGATTCGAAGGGATTTTATAAACTCCGAATCCCTTGAGGTATGATCCCTATAATCCCTCTGGTAAGAATCTCTCTCTTTGTTTACTTGTTCGGCATTTGCCTACCCAGTACTGTTATAGTATTGTATAGTACTATCTAGTACCTAAGGTCTTGACTCTTAGGTACTCTCCCGGGCGTCATGGCGTCCATCCTTGAGGACGCACTGACCCGTCCGGCTGTGTTGGCGCCCGTCATATTAATTATCGGCTATGTATTATACCAACTTTTCCGACCATCCGGACTTCCAGACATTCCAATTGTCGGTGCGAGACCCGGCGAGTGGTTTCCTCTCTTACGGGCTACTCTGCGTAACACTAAGGACATGAAGAGTGCTACTGAAGTAGCGTACGACCTATACCGAGACCAGACAGTACTACTTCCCATCGCCGGCGCCCATACCTTCGTTCAACTACCCGCCAGCCAGCTCCAATGGCTCGTCGACCAGCCCGACTCGTCGCTCAGTCTAAACGACCAAGTCCTTGACTCCCTGCAGCTTGATCATACCGTTATGGATCCGCAGCTTATCCACAAGCCCGTCCATCACAAACTAATATCCACCATCCTGACCCGCGAAACTGGAAACTTGGTCCCGGCTCTTCTGGAGGAGACCCAGTTCAGCGTTGATCACCTCTGGGGCACCGACACTGAGAACTGGTCCGAACTTTGCGTTTATGATGTGATGCGCCACATCATCGGACAGGTTACTAACCGTGTATTTGTTGGCTTGCCGCTGTGCCGCAATAAAGATCTTTTGGATGCTGGAATTGCGTACGCACAAGATATACCCATGAGCTCGACGGCGCTACGGTTTATATGGAAGCCGCTACGACCACTCGCCGCCCCGTTTATCACGATACCCAACCGCATCCACACGAGCAGATTCTACTCCATCATCCGGCCGGAAGTCGAAAAGCGGCTGCGCGACTATGACGCCCGGCGAGCCGACCCGGAGACTAAGGCTGTTGATAAGGAACCCAACGACTTTTTGCAGTGGTCCGTCAACCAAGCTAAGACATCCGGCGACCCGTACTTGGCGAGGGTCGACACATTATCGGGTCGCATCCTACTTCTCAACTTTGCGTCCACTCACACATCGAGTTTCGCAATGACGCACGTCATCCTCGACCTAGCTGCCTCCAATCCGGAGTACTTCGACGAGCTCCGCGCCGAGATCACGACCGTGCTCGCGGAACACGGCGGCGGGTGGAACAAGCGCGCCATAGCCGCTATGCCGAAGCTAGACAGCGTACTGCGGGAATCTCAACGCCTAAACTCTTTCGTCTCGCTAGCCACGAACCGCATCGTCGTCCGCAAGGGCGGCATCGACACCCCCGACGGCGTGCACATCCCGCGCGGCGCCGTCGTGTGCGCCCCCTCCTACCCCGTCTTCCACGACCCAGCAGTGTACCCCTCGCCCCATGAATTCAAGCCCTTCCGGTTCGCGGAGAAGCGCGCCGTCGACCAGACCACGGAGAAGGGAGAGAAGGATTCATCGTACGTGCAGCGGGCTCGCCTCGCTTTCGCTACGACGAGCCCCGAGTATCTCGCTTTTGGACACGGCAGGCACGCGTGTCCCGGTCGATTCTTCGCGGCGAGCGAGCTGAAGCTTATGCTCGCGTATATTATTATGAATTACGATTTCGAGATGCAGCAGAAGAGGCCGGAGAACTTTTGGTTCGGCATGAATAGGATACCCCCCATGAAGGCGACTGTTAGGGTTAGGAGGAGGAAGGAGGGTGTATGATAGGTGAGATATGTGAGATATGTGAGGGTGATGGGTGTTACTACGTAGAGGGTGTATATATGTGGTGTACAGTGATCTTGTCTAAGTAGTAGGTATATAAGTAGGAGGTAATGATGTCTGATATTGGCATTGATGTTTGTGCTTTATGGGTTTTCGCGTCTGATTGTCCGCGAAAAATTTTCGATGTTATCATCCAGGACCGAATAGGTCCAGTTGAAGATGTTGATGATCTCGCTGAAGACTGAAGACCATCTATCTAGCATTTTGGGATATACTGTCATTCAACGGCGTTGTGCGATCTGCAGTTCACGGATCATACCGCATAGAGCTACTGTCTTAAGGGCGTCCGGAGGAAGATGCTTCCGGTTCGAAAGGCACGTTACCTTTTCACGATATGCATGACGACTCCTGGCTCAACGCAATAAGGTTTGTACAGTAATGATATTACCTCGTCTTCGTCTCTCGTGGGGGTCCAGAAGCATTCGTAGGCTTACGGGGGAACTCCTGGAATCATGTCAACTCTTCCTTCGCGCGGCTGTCGGTCTACACTAGGATATCAAGATTTTCGAAAAGATTGTCTGTCTCGTCGTACACCAGCACGCTATCTCCCCAACTTGTCGGCTCATGGGGCTTCCGTGCGGACGAGGAGCTAATATCGATATAGGAGGTCATCGAAGGAAGCTCTAGGGTCATATCACGCTACAGCGTCGATGGATTATGCGCTTTGTCTAAGATCGGAGTTTACTGGAAGAGGGAGTTGTCGACTTGTCGGGTCGGTCAGTGGCATTAATTCGGAGATTCCCTTTGTTACCATCGCCCGCGAATAACCGGTCGAGGCGCCTCGCGTTAGGCATGGGTCGGCAAAGACATGATTAGAAGATGATTAGAAGAAGCTTAGTAAACACGCGATGAGGGGCATCGTGATGTCTGCCATCGACTCACCGGGCTATATCTCAAGCTCTAATATCTTGCTTGAGGGTTCTTTTGTCTGCAGATGCGGTGGTGCAACGGTAGGCGGCAGAGGGCATATCTGGTATAGCGAAACGGCATCGCTCGCTATGCCTGCTCGTTGGTCTCGCGGTCTGGCACTACTATATTATGGACAGGGGAAAATCAAGGACAGGCCTTGTTATCAGATGGTGAGAAAGGTTCTAGAACGATTCGCGAGGGTTGATTGGTACATACGTACATGGCATATACGTACAGGGGGTTGTAGAAAATGGATACATGTAATCCAGGGTGTAGTATAGGTCAGAGGGCATATCTGTGCATATGTCCATTTAGTCACCGTGCCGAACTAATGATCCGTTTACAGACAATGCTATTCCCACTTCTGCAATATCGATTCCCATGGTGTGGTCCGGCAGGGGGTTCATATGGGGACACATCTTTCTGACGCTCCTGACGTATCAGGTCACGGTCGAGTGCTTCGAAACCTTCGAGAACCACCGGATGATTCAACGACGCTAGGAAAAACCCATACCGAACCCTACAGTCCCGTACAGATAAGTTCCAAGGTTATGTTGAGGGTATCATCGATCTTTTTCCCTCCTAGACCCTTAAGAGTAGGTGAATCGAAGTTGCCAAGGACGGAATATCCCTCCGGCCATGTGCTGGCTACAGCCTTTTAAGTTAGTTATTAAATAGGTAGTTGTAGTTACTATCAAATATACATAGTAGTATCTAGCATGAAATGTTAGCTTATTAGCTCCCATTCCGATTATGTAGATATTAGTCAGGGACCGCCAATGGTAACCCCCCCATCCTCTGTCCAGCCGCACCCCTAGTCTCCCCGGGTTATACTACGATTTCTCCCGGCAACCGCAGTGACAGCAAGGCTAACTCTCCTACCAATAGACGCGGAAAGAAATTCGCTATTGGGGTTTAGGAGGGACCCCTCGGAGCGGAGCCTGCGTTTGGATTGACAGGGGCCGTTGGCGTGATGGAGCTAGCGAATACGAGATTTTGGTCACCACCGAAGATCGTTGGAGGCTGGGTTGGATGGGCGAGGAACAAGCGTCAAGTAAGTGAGTGGTAGCACATATCATCGGAGCTGTGGCTTGCTGTCGTGCAGGATTAGCGGTGAAATGGGGAATAAAAAAAATTGGAAAAAATATATTCGAGGCGAGTTAGTGTATACTCGATTTTGGGACCTCAGCTCCTACATATCCCTTATTTAGGCACCGTAGTTGTTACAGTAAGTCATCAAATCCCGAGCGGATTTTGGAAGACCATGGGATTTCGGTCTAACTTGTTCAACATATGCATTTTCCATCTGCAAGCTAGGCATGCTGTCACATCGACGATGCCTTCAGGGTGACTAGGATGGCCATGTGGTCTGAGACGGGCCTGTATCTACGACGTATGTAGTTATAGGAAGCAAACCTGGAAGACTGAAGTACATCGTTTAGTACACCCTCGGACGTCGTCCCACATTATCGGATCTATTCACTAGTAAGTATTGTAGACAATGCTCAGGTCCTGTATGCTATCCTCTCCTACCTAATATGGTATTCCGACGCCCTATAAAGACTTTTGATGTGGGTGTATCGACATATCTAGTAAGGGTGTTGTCCAACATAGCAGATCAGCTACGCTAGGGACTTACTAGTGTATAGAATTTCGGTCTTGGGGAAAACCCAAGATCGAATTGATCTCGGATCAGGGGCCAGGGGAGAAAGCCAGTACTGACCGATGTCATAGGCAAAAAAGCCCCCTGGCTAGGCTTGCTCTAGGGGTATAGGACTCAGACGCTAGCTATCGAACGACAGTGTTCTTGTAGATCGCCATGAAGCTATTCTGATGTGATATGATACAATAAGCGTGAGAAAAAAGCCTCATGGAGGATGCTACATGGTGCTAGGTGCTGCATGAGTGTGGACTGTACCCTATTCAGGCGGACTAGTGTGAACCTCCGCGGTCGATGATCGTTCACAGTGTCCAAAGTCAGAGGCCCTGGAGGGTGTACATCTGAGACCTTGGGTACTCTTGCAGCGTTCTGGTGCTGCAAATCTATGCGGCTCGGAGGGAGAACGCCGGAGGATAAGGAAGTTCTTGACGACCCTCCACGTAAGTACTGTACATGCTCTGCTTCAACCCACGTTGAGCTCTATCCCCTAACCATGGGGGATAGCATGGCACCTATGTAAGCCCTAATCCATTGTCCAGTGAGAGGCGTTGCCAATATTCGGCTTGAAGATAATACTTCCTGCAGTGTTCTTTAGACCTCTAGATCGTGCGTCTGCTTTCATGACTCCTGGGTATGTACCTGTACATCGTCCACAGTATTCGCGAGTAGGTAGGTATTCTACATCACCCATCTCAACAGAGGATCTGCAGAAAGCTCCTTACGTCAGTGATCTTACTGCACGGCGATCTCGCAACGTGACATATCCGGCTCGTGGCATCCCGCAACGGCAGGCAACAGCAGAATATCTCCGGAAAGCCAGGCCCCGAAGATGGCCGTTGAATCGACTCAAGCCACCCACCTCACAATATCGCCCCTTCCCACCGCCCCTGTGACCTCGGTCATATTACATACACAACGGTAGCACAACATACGATGTCATAAGTTCGGGGGCGGCGTTCACCTAAGGACAGGCACACTGTAACGCCGTGAGACGGCGCCACCGCTAAAAACAGCGCCCGTCATATGTGCGTAGTCCGTCTCGTTATGGCACCCATACAGCCAAGTCTTCAATGCATTGCATCTAGCAAACACCCAAACTTGCCCAAGTCCAAGTGCGAGCTCGAGCTCAAGTGTAACGTCCCATCTGCTATAGGGACAGCATAGCGCTCTATACCCCCGATAACGATCTTCCGTGCGCGCCAAAACACAACCTCGTGACGTGAAACGAACGAACGAACGAACGAACGACGACGGACCTATAACACACGCGCAGCACGGACACAATAACGCGCGCCGGCGGCTGTGTGTCCAGAGGTAGGAACGGTAGGACGACATCGAGGTCTAAGAATAGGCAAGCCTCGTAGCAAAACCTCGTATACCGCGGCTTGACCCCGGCCCCCACGCGTCCCATTGGTCCCAGGCGGCAGCCCTACCGTGATACCGGTCCCCAGCCTAGTCAGGCACCGTCCGATTAGTCTTTCCAGGGGACCGCCGTAAACAATACCTACCTACAAAATACCCATCTACCAACAAAAAATTATTGTCTGGAGGCTGGTTGCTAATGGCTAAAAGTCGGCAGTCACAAGAAAAAAAAAACACCTCGTGGGTCACCAAAAAAAAAAAAAAAAAAAAAGACGCCGTGGCGTTCCTTGGCCTCGTGACCGGAAAAGCGGTGGTCGCTTAGGTAGCGTATAGGGTGGCTCCGCCGCATTAGGGATGTTTTTGGCGAGCTGAAGGGAGAGTGAGGTAATAGAGAGGAAGAGAGAGGGAGAGGCTGGTCAACTTCCAAGGACCCCCTCCCCTCGGTTCGGTTCACCAGTCTGTTCCTCTACGGCGGAAGATAAGTATACATACGGCTAGCGCATATTTACCTATGCTACGTACAAGGCAATGTAATGCAATGCAATAATTGACCGTACGGAAAAAACTTTTTGCTACGAGCATGTCCCTCCTTAGAGTAAGCAAGGAGAGGTCCGAGGCTGGCCATCTAAAACATAAGACGGCTCGTCCCGATTCGAATGACGAGGTTACATTTCTAGGGTCCTACTAGCCGATTTGTGTAGCGAGTCAAGGGGAAAGGTCAAACCCCTCGAGGACATGTCTAGCCGAGGACTCAGCTGATATGGATGTATGTACATACATACATACATACATACATACCTAAGATACTACCTGTGTGATCTATCTTCTATCGCATTCCTTGTCGATACTAGCGCCGAAGTAGACGTGAGGATCAAGTCATAGCAAATACAGATACAGACACGGACAGCGACAGTAAGGTAGAAGATTCGTAGGAGAACAGCGATTCATTGTATTATAATTAAGATTAGTTATCCGCGAGTTGGCGAGACCAGCTTCGTTGCCGTCCGCAAGCATCCGAACCGAGTAAGGCGGTCAGTTGACTGCTGCAAGTATTAACCCTCATGCCCTCCGAGCAATGGAGCAACAAGCGATAACTATATGCTCTTGCTGAAAGCCTTCATTCCTTGTCTCCTTCTCCGAAACTGCTTTTGCGCTTCGATCAAATCCAATAAAAGCAACTCCATTAACTCCTAGCATTTCCTCAGCAACAGCCCAATGGCTCCTATGTTGCTACCATTCCGCTCCCAGATCCTCAGCGTACACAACTGTCCTCATCAGGATCTTGTCTATTCCGAAAAAAAAAACTTGTACAATAAATTCCAATTAAATCCAACATTAACGCCGTCCCAATGCATGTGACAGACCGCCCGCAAGGTCGTCAAAATTTTGTTCCCGGATCAAGTAGTGTAAACAGTCGCTATGCAATTTGGTCGAGGGGTAATAAGGGTATCCTAATTTCAAAAACAATGCAATTCCGGAAGGAGCGGCTGAGATTCTATACCAAATGTAGATATCGTCGTAAAATCGTAAAAGGAGCGTGGGATGGTCGGTCTATATAATGCGATATCCTGAGAAAGGAGTGTCTATTTGGGTATCTTCGATGAGTGTCGTAAGGAGCGTCGTAAGTTTGTTCATTATGCAATACGTATTATGCGTTTCGTGTAACAAAAAGGAATGCGCGTATCATTGTGTCGATACTGGACGTGTGGTTTTCTTTGAAACCTGTCAAAGGAGTGTGGGTGTACAATTGCGTCTGTGATAATGTCGAAAAGGGGGTATTGAAATCGTGTCGGGAAGAATCGGGCTTGAGGTGGTGCGGTGGAGTTGTCACTCTCGCTCTCTCTTGACTGGAAAAGGAGCCGAAGAAACGGATGAATGTTGCCGGTGGTGGTGTGGGAACATTTGAGGCGACATAAAGGTGGGCGACGGCGCGGATAGAGAAAGAGGAGTAGTCGATTCCATAGGAACGCCATGCCATTGTTCGGGGTTGAGGAACGGTGAAGGCGCATGGCGAAAGGCTGGGGATGGCAGGGCGGTGGAATCAGGCCGTTGCATAGGAAGCTCAAGCGGGAGGTAGCTGGAGGACGAAGATGCACGATGTTGGTGGTGTGCATTGGTGTTCCTGAGCGGCAAGGTCAATTACTTTCATCCTCTTCCATGTCAGAACGGAGAGCCGTTGTGGGATGTCTGACAGCTTAGATCCACACGGTCTGGATTGGAGAGACGAACCCGACACCAAAGTTGCTGGGCCCAGAGCCAAGAGGCGGATAAGCCGTCATGCCAGAGTCCCATGAGCCAAATTCTTCGTGATCGCTATACGTGATAGAGCCTTCTCCAAAAGTTGAAGACACCGGGCTGTAGCCTCCGTACGATGGCGACGGAATGTTGAGATACTGCTGGCTCGAGTATGGGGAGGAGATAGCCAAAGGGCTAACCCCGGACTCCTGCTCAGGTATCACGGAGAGATCCTCGGTGCTCCAGCTGAAGGCCGGGTTATCCTCATACGGCATGTATGTGGTCGCAGGAGGTGGAGTGCCTTGCGCTAT
This sequence comes from Rostrohypoxylon terebratum, assembly GCA_022497145.1. Taxonomy (NCBI): domain Eukaryota; kingdom Fungi; phylum Ascomycota; class Sordariomycetes; order Xylariales; family Hypoxylaceae; genus Rostrohypoxylon; species Rostrohypoxylon terebratum. The sequence goes on from MU385855.1 coordinate 187,094, forward strand.
ACCCTCGCCCATGTAGAAGTTGGGCGGATCGAACTGAGGGAAAGACGGCGTACGAACTGGCTGGATCCAACCCATTCTGGATCGGAATTCATTGACGGTGTCGATGGGGAACTCCATGAGCGTGAGAGGCGTTTGCGAGTCCCCGTCAAGGCTTCCAGAAACGTTGATCGAGAGCAGGCGTCGGGCAATCTCTTCAACCGGGCCAATGGCAAGACTACCGAAGTAGGCAGCGCCGATCTCAGGGAAGAGACGTTCCATCATGATTGCAGCTGTGTAGTAGTGCGCGACAACAACCAGGGCGCTTGGAGAAGTGCCATTCTGCTTGAAGCACATCACAGGAAGCCAGAAAAGCCAGGTGCGCAAGGGCCGGAGTCGATCAAACTGATCCTCGATCGACTGGATTGGGCTGACCTTGCGAGCACCCTTGAGGAAGCACACTAGCTGTGTAGCCAATTGAGGGTCTTCCTTGTTCTGCTTGAGATGAGCTTCAACCTTGGTGATCTGGTTAATGGTGCGCTGGAACGCATCGAGATCCTCCTTGCGCGGCTGATGGGGCTTGTGATCCGGCGTAGGAGACGGAGGAGCAGTAGGGAACGTGCTGCTTTCGGCAATGAACTCTCCAAATTGGGATTCATGTTTCCAGGGTTCCATAGCATCGATCACCTTTACAAATTTGCGTTAGTATGATTTGTCTCTATGGGGCATAAAACTGTACTTACGGAGGAGGTTCCTTGCATCAGTTGGGTCCAGCTTCGCCTATTATTTCAACTGGTAAGCTATGGTCTCACGGGTACATGCATTTATTGCTTACCAATCTGTCGCCTGCCACGAGAGCACAAGCGAGGCAGCCAGAACAGCATCGGAGTTTTCACGCGAGAACGATCCTATGGCTTCCTGCAATCCCTTGAATGCAATACCGCGGTGCTCGTAAGCCATGCTGCCCACGTGTGGGCAGTTGGTCAGGAAAGCGATGTGTTCAGCCGAGAAGGCGAGCAGAGCATGCATGACGTAGCCATGGGTAGCACCAATTTTGAGGATGCTGCATGTTAATTAGCACACAATATGAAAAACTGAGTAAAGGGCCCTGAGACATACGTCGGAATTTGGCGGGTCCAGAGAGTAAACCCATTGGCATCCATGGCACTCATTTCATTGCAGATAGCGGCAACGTGGAAGATTAACCTAAGATCCTCAACTGAGAAGTACTGAGGTACCGGAGCAGGGTAGATGTTGAGGCTCGGAAATGGGAAAACACCAGTTCGTTGCCACTGCTCGACGGCGGCCTCGATCTCAGGGGTCCACATCAGATCGGGCTTATCGGGAGTTGCGGCCCGCTCGTCAGGGACCGGAACATCGTTGTACGGGCATCGGACCTTATGTTTGGTGCAATTACGGCTGCTGGGGGGTCAGCAAAATATACAAATCATTAGTGGTGCCGATGCTACGGACCATTGAGGGAAGTTCTCATCACAGCGAATGTGTCGACGTTTGCTGCAAACCGGTCAGTTCCTATCCTGATATTGATGCCATTAGGCCAAGCATACCAGTTATCACAACCCTTGCGGGACTTGGTGTGACTGAACACAAAATCAGCAAACTTAAGCCTAAAATCATCTAGTTTGTTCGAGGAAAACAAACCTGCGTCGCGGAGGACCACCACCTGGGCCAGCCATTGGAAAAGCTGTAAAATTATAAAGTTGAACTAAAGAACTGGAGTGGATAGGTGTTAGTACACCGGCGCTAACACTTGTACCAAGACCGACACATCCGCATCTGACAAAAAAAAAATAGACTATCGCCAGTAGGACAAGCCGGTTGGAAAGGCTAGTTACTCACGTGAAGCGAGGCACGATATATTTTTCGTGCCAGATGAAGCGAGCGAATGAGTTTGCGAGTGGATCTAGTTACCGGGCGTTCCTAGACAACAGCTTGGGTGTGGGATAGCGGGGTTGTCTCCTTTGTTAGAGAGGAGTTTGATTAAAGAATAATGGTAATAGCTGTGTCTATATCACAACATATAGACTAGAGTAGACGAATGATGTTGCGATGTGTCTCGAGTAATGTCCAAGACGTCGAGTTCGGCGGCGGGGTGTTCTTCACAAAAGGGTACCGGTGAACGAAGACAGATTTAGACGTCGGTGATATCGATGACGATGGGGCCTGATATTTGAGGTTCTTTGCTGGTCGTTTCCTTCCAGGTGTTTTAAGCGATTGAATATAACTTCTCTCGAGACTCGGAGTACTAATCAACGGACGTGGACAGACTCTCTTAAGACAACGTGCGATGGTCCAATGGATGATTATAGCAGCGTGGGTTTCTTGGCTTATTGGCTTATTTGAAAGTTTTGGTAGCTTTAGTAACTTTGGTGACAGCTGCTGGATAATGCTTGACAATGCTGGACAAGTCGGGTTCACGGGTTTTTTTTCTTGACGGTAGGGATCCTCTTCGAGTCCAAAATCTCCAAACACACAAAAAAAGGAAAAAGCGAATGACAGGAGCCAACGAGGACTTCCTAAAGGGAGATGAGGTTAAAGCGAGTGTGTGGTTGAGGTTAGAGCAAAGCTCAGGGTTGAAATTTGATGTATGTCTAGAGAGACTAATAGGATGGAGAAATCAATGGGGGGCCGGACGGTTGTTAAATAACTACCCGAGATGGATGGTGAAGTTGGGTGTGCAGGCGTGGTAAGCTTGGTCGACCTGTCCTGGTAGCCGTGGGTTCCAGGGCTTTTTTTTTGGTCAGTGGTCAGTGGTCAGGCTTTGTACACCGTGCTAGCTTAACTCTAAACGACTGTTCCACTTTCCGCAAGGGGAAGGAATACAGTACTGCATAGTAGAAGGTGTACATGAGGTACATGCCGTACATGGCCATACCTGCCATACATGACCACCTGGGGCTGCTGGGCTTGCTGGGCTTGCTGGGCTTGCTGGGCACACACTTCCCCCCTCGTCGGCTTCCTTAGCTTTCCTTTCCTAACGTTACTAATGGACTCCTGTTATGGTGGGGGTTCGAAGAGAGGTTGGCTCTGGTCGGTCGCTAATGCCAAATGGAACCCTTTTCCGCCAAAGTACCTGTACAGTATAAAGCACCGTCGCCCGCTAATGCTAAGAAAGTTTAGTGCATTTCCTAAAAAGTTGTGGGCTTGCGGGCTGTGGGGGATAGAAAGGAAAGAAGGAAAGGGAAAATGGAAGTAAAAAAAGTATCTAAAAAGTATCTAGGTACATGGTATCATGGTAGGTGCACACATGTGCATTCATGATGTGGTAGAGGTACAGTACAACCCGAGCGCTGGAATATCCCATGTACCTACCTGGACATGGACATCCTACTACTTATGTAAAGGGTAAGTACGGTAGCTGTATGCTAGGCTGCTACTACCTACTAGCCTCTAGGCAGGATGTTCAATGTTATTGAAGGTTCATAATGTACACAAACCGTGGATAGGCTACTAGAACAATGAATGTATTAAATTACAACAACCAAAGCAACCAATCTCAGTACAGAAATCTGATGTCGAACGATGCAACTTCAACTACTAATAATACCGGCGTCATGGATAGGATGTGTTCGATGGTTGGGTCTGTCTTTACCTGTTGTGTAAAATGACTGTGCTCGAATGACTGTGCTCGATGCTGGATGCGCAAATACCTACAGTACAGTATCTGGGACCTGGGTAGGTACAATACTTACTTGGTATTAATATGGCACGCTGGATCGAAGAAGGCTTGCCAGCAGCAGGTTCAGCCTTTGGAAGGTGTTCAAACTTCACTGTCGACGCTTGCTACGCTTGTAGTAACGCCTGGAGACGCCAAGTACCTAGGTCCTACCTACCAAGGTAAGTCTTGGTAGGTACTCTGGCCAGTGTCGGGCTAGATTTCATAGTGTCGATGCGGACTCATCCGTACTGTGCAGCCTTTCAAATATGATACCTAAGTACTTACTTGTTCAGGGCCGGCACTGGCACGGGCGTGTGTGATGCGAATAATCGTTCAGAAAGAGGAGTGGGTGGAGGAGCAACAACTGGCTGTGAAGGGTCCAAAGTTGCCCAGGTGGTATCGTCCTGTTGCCTTTCACCGTTCCATGATCTCAGCCAGATCCCTGTCAATGAAGCATCTACAGTCTATTCCTTTCTAGGCTTAGAGACCACGGAGAGGCGAAGCCAACTCCTCGGCCCCATCGGACTGGATCCTCCAGCTTAATGGACCACTGGACAAAAGTCAGCAGTTGCATCAACCCTTTTCCCTTCGCGCCATCCGGCATCCAGGGCATTTCCCTGCGTGCATTTCCTGGGCTAGGCTTGGGCTTCTATCATTCCAATCGTTGAATCGTCCCATCATCCCTCATCCCTAGGGCGGCGAGCGACGGCGAATGGCCTTACACGTGTAGTCTCTCAAACGGCGACTTTTTTTTCGATATTGCAAGATCTTTCTGTCATACTATCGGGGGCTTTCTCGTCCATTCTGTGTTGGACATACATACAATGTTGACTGGATAAGCTTGAAGCCAATAACTGGCTGTTATGTTGGACATGTCAGCATGGCGGGGCTGTGAAGTCGCTCCGGCTCCACCTGGATCACATAAGTGGCCATGGTCGGAGAGATATTGTTATGCGAAAACATCCAGTCAGTCACCTTGAATAGTTGTACTGACCTGAGATCTCGTGGAAGAAGCCGGTAATCGCCAAATGTATGCTGTAGTCGGCAATAATATGAATATCAGGTACCAGGTGGCCAATGCGGAATTTACAAACAACAGTCAACTCTCCCATACCGTCGCTTTTCTCAGCATGGTCTTGGTGTGGTGGCATGCATCGATGCCGGACTAATATGTCGAGGCCTAGCTTGTAGGAATCAATCCATAAGCGTAGTAGCAATGATCCATACAGTAAATATCTCTCACTATATTGTGTCGTGTGCCTATGCCACATGCGTGCTTCAGATCCTCCTCAGAGGGACCAGTCATTCGGCACACTCTTGTTGATACAAAGAACCGCATATGGTTTGGTAGACCGTAGGCTACAGATACTTGAGACGAAAAATTCAACCATACCCTAGCAATTTGTATTCTATCGCACCATTTCTACAATTAGGGGTGGTTTAGAAGAATCGTTTAGGTACTTAAGTCTTATGGTCTTATGTAGGTAGTTGTGCTGGTATTCCTCACAGTCTTAAGCAGTATAGCACGCGTGGGAGCAGAAATCCCGTTAGGGCTTCCCCTAACTCCTTCAGCTAGCCACGCCGCTGATACCTCGGCAGGCAATGATATTTCTTTGTAACCAACTAATGAATTAGTTCTTGCCCATCAACGAAAAAAAGGGTCAATCAATTTGCCAAAGGAGGTTTCTTGGAAGTGACATCGTGAAAAGCCAGTGTTTCAGGTGAGAGGACGGACATAGACACCCGAGCCTGAGCCTGAGCCTGAGCCTCAGATGAGGCTTGTGGGTAAATTGCGTTTCGCATAGGTGGCTAAAGGACTAAAAGGACCTGTGTCCCGAAGCCCCCGTCGCAAGAGTACCGAGACTAGGTAGCGAGAGTCCCGAGGCCGGGGAGTCGCATCGTCTAGAAGTTCCAGAGAATGATTTTTTTTTGTTCCCCGATTTTATCGCGTAGCCCGTCTCCACGGCATAATTAAGCCAAAGGACAGCCGTCCTAGTATCCATATGGATATGTCCGAGCCGTGCTTGGATAAAATAAAGCAAGGAGTAAAACTTCCTGATATCCCAAGCAAGCGTGTCCATGATCTAGTAGCATTAAAACAACGTCATACCGAAGCTTCGCTGCCTTAAAAAGGATGACAGTCCCGACTTTAGCTCCGCAAGGCAACAGTTTCCATGTGCGCGACGTCTAGTTACACCTGTCCTAAACGGATAGGAGTCCGAACGCACGTACATACCAGGCGACCTTAGATCGATCGCTTTTTTTTTTCTGTCGGCTAGAGACTTTACTAGTAAGTCTTCTATAAGTCCAAAGGTATAGATAAAAAAACAATACAAGAAATAGTTAAGCTCATTCTTTCAACTGGTCCCATAATATACGAGCATATACTACACAACGCTATAGAATACTCCTTTTATTAGACTTTCGGTAAACAGTCGATAAGTTTATTTAGAGAGATCGATCCATACTATCTACGGAGTACATTCCCGATCAACTCTTAGGTCCCGCTCCGGACGGAGCACCCACAATTTTCGGGGACGGCATAGCAACTACGACGTACTAAATTTTGCCAAGCTGTTTTTGACTTTTTTTTCGCAAATATTTTAGTAAGACCTCGGCAGGCTAAAAAGGTAAGGAGGTGAATGCCCATGAAGATATGATGCAAAGACTATATTAATTGCACATATGCATATATAAACATTTCTAGGTTTGTGTAAAGAGAAGAAAAATCTTCCGGTTTGTCATCCAGCATCGGTATGTATGCTCCTAGTCCTCTCCAATCATGGAGTGCATAATGTATGTAGGTGCTGTATGCTGGGTATATTGGGTATACTCCCTACCTAGTATGCAAACATACATTCCTAGCAGTAAGTAAGACGTAGGTATAAGAAACCTATTAAAGACAGCAGTCTTTCTTGCATAGTGCATCTTTCTCTTATCGAATTTCTATCGCATTCCTACAAAAAGGCACATCCATTATCGTGGGTTTCTCATGGTGGATGGGGAATTTGGCAGGGGGATTTCTGCAATCCCCGATCCAAAGGCTTCAGTTCATGCGGATAGGCTCAACGTGGTTGGCTGAAACAGCAGTTTCTCGTGTCCATTTTTGGAGCGCATCTGAAGTGGATTGCATGTCCAGTCAACCCAGATACTAGGCTCGTCGCGGAACGTGTGAACTGACTAGGACCCCTGGTTCGCCATGGTCCGCCGCGCTTCTCTGGCCCCTGTCTCTCCCCGGAGCCATTTACCCTTAGCCCTGAAGTCCCTGACGTCTTTTGCGTCCTGACGTAACATGGCATGCGATGTAGTAGGCTATTCCAATGTGGAAAGAGATTCATCGAGTACCTAAAGCGCGTCTCGGTCAGCGGTGAGAAATCGAACCATACTGCCATATTGGTCTGAGTATCCACATAAGTCCGGAATCATTCTCATAATATTTTACATATTTTACTAGGTATGTACTAATATTCTCAAATTAATTGATTGAACTACCCGCGTCCCCCTTTAGCTTTGCCTTTGTTAGCATAGCCTCAATGCTTTTTTTTCGTGGTTTAATCACAAGACCCTGAAGGGTCGTCTAGCGAGCACAAGGACACCACCCAACACAGAGGATATACTAATACTAGAGGTCTCGCCTACGCGCCGTGGGCTTGGAAGATAGGTAGGCTAACGGGGTCCGGCACTGTTGTTTTGTCAAGCTCGTTGCCGAGACCCGGACACATGTGCATCAGGGCCCATAGTCGTCGATCTTCAAACATCCCAGGCCTCAGATCATTGGGGTCTTTGACAACACCTACCATGAGCTTAGCAACGCCGTACCTGCGTACCAATTATCATGAATATTATCTGCAGATTCAAGAGATGCAACATTCAAACATTGTTACTTCGCGCAACTTCGACAAAACCAAAGCCGTCCGGCCTCTTTGTCTCACACAGGACATATTACATTATCATAGGTCAAGATCCGTGTGTAAAAGAAATGAATTCCTTATTGTGTCACGGCTCAGCCACAGGAGGGACGCGGTTGGCAGCTCGAACCGAGTGAGTAATGATAGGTCCTAAGTAGGTAAGTAGCTAATAAGAATAATAAGAATTGATATAAAGGGACTCCTAATCAATAAGTAACTAATAATTTCCGTAAGAGCGGACTAGTTTGAGGTGGTAGAAAGACATGATCTTCGAAACAGCTTCAGGTTGTTACAGGTGGTTTGTTTTCCTGATCAAATCGATCAAATTTGGATTGGATGATTGACTGATTGCTTGATTGATTAGTAAAGCAACCTTAGTAAACTATTAGTAATTAAGGGAACTAAGTTCAAGTTGGAAAGCTCTTCACTGAACACTGCATTTCTTTCAGGGACTACTAGTGTAAACATCGAGTGCTCTATTAAATGCTAGACTCAAGCTACTGTACACTACTATTGTACCTCGGTACTTAGGCAAAGTCAATTTTTGAAGCGATCCATGGATGTATGTAGCGTATATCCAGGATGTATTGTACATTCAACAATTAATACATACATAAAATAATATGTACATACCGTGCTGTGCGTACTGTATATGCCGTCATAATCGGATCTGCGGTTCCCTACCAGCCGGCTAAGCACGGGCCTTACCAAAGTTAAGCTAGCCTCTACTAATAGTACTACAGTAAAGTTGTTTCTATTCTTAGCATTATTCTTCTTTGAGAGTTGAGAGATTGGACATGTACCCCTGTCTCGGCCAAAGATTTCTGCGAAAAGCTGCAAGGTTGCCCAAGTTTGCGAGCTACTTGGGACTTGAGCAACCATAACGCTGCTAAGCTACAGCGGGCTAAGACCCTACTTAGTGGTCGAATGATCACTAAAGCGCCTGTGACAACCCAGCATAGCGCTGCAACAGCCACTACCTATCAATGGTACGGCGCACAGAACCGCGGAAGATTTTAGTTGCCCTGTTCGCCCTGACGTCTTTTTACCCTTCGGCAAGTCATACGTCTATCTGATATGCTTCTTAGTAGTAGAGATCTGATCCTCTTTTGATACAACGTTTCATGATCTTCGCAACTTCGCCCTCACCTTTTGTGAGATCCCCCTTCTAAGCAAACCATATACTTAACCTTATTACAACAGTCTATTGGCCAGTCGATACCTATCTTACCCATCTTACCCATCTTACCCATTCTATTCCATCGTGCCCATCGTGCCCATCGTGCTCATCGTGCTATCGCAATGTACTGCACAACATACCTCTCCAGGACTCTCTCTCCAGTACCCTACTACATAGGTACCTAGGTAGTAATCAGTACAAGATAACCTATAGTCACGCACGATTTCAGAGTGCCTTATGTACTTTTAGGCTACCAGTATTCTAGTCTTCCGGTTCAACTAACCTACCTAACCAAACTAACCGCGATCCCACTACGGATCGCACTATCCCACCGTCCATCATCAAAGTTCAAAGTTATTTGTTGTATTCATTCAACTTCCAATTGCTAGTTTCAACACTTATCGGACGAGTTGCCGCCGTGCACGATTCTAACCTACTTACTCTCTAGTTCTAGCGTGGTGCGACTACATTGGCTTCGGGCATGGTTAAGACCCCGATAATCTTTCGGTGATCTCATGAGTTTTGATCGGGAGACACTCGGTTCTATTTGCCTTACTCGCCTTGCTCGCCTTACTCATCTCACTTGCCTCTCCGACCTTAGACAACGACAATAATCTGACCATTGACGGGTAACTTGGTTACTTGACATATTACATACAACCTACTATCACACAGCATAGCCATCTCCTCGAGTTGGGTGGCTGATCGAGAAAAGGTTCATGATACTGACAGTAGCTATTTTTATTTCAGTTCGTCGCTTAAGGCTATTAGTTCTCGCGCCACGTATCGCGGTTTTGTGACATTTCGAAGGGATTGGCAGATGCTGCTGCGTGCCGTCAAGTCATTAAGGCACATGAGAGGCGGTGAATAATGAATCACCTGCAAGGCAATAATTGAATTGCAACTTGCCTTCGACATCCATCTACATGTTGGGGTCTTGGGGTCTCGAAGTTGTTACACCCGCACCGTCGACGTTTTCATGTTCCTTATCTTTCCCACCGGGACACCTAGGTCCTAGGTAGTAAGTAGGCAGTCTTGCCAACATGCAAGTCGTCTGTTTTATACCCCCCAATATTTCCACAGCCTACAGGCCAATCACGTAGTTTATTCCCAACCTACCCTTATGTACATGTATCGTCGAAGTGTATGCATCTGCTAAGAACCGGACCGAAGAGTTTCTTAAGGTTGTTCACACTATGCAGAAGGGATTTGCGTCAAAATCTTGTTATGAATAGAACATTAAATTATAGTTTGATATGTATGTACTTGTAGCGGTAAGGGGCAGTCGAGTTACCCTGCTCGAGTATTACTAATAAGATTTCACAGAAACAAGAAAAAAAAATAGAAAAAACAAAAACCAAAATAAAACTTGGACTTAGTACTATATTTTCCACGTGAGGGGTTTGCTTTTGAGAGGCACCTGCATGCCAAAAACCAAAAAAAGAGAAAAAAAGTTTCCCAAGGTCCATAGTAGTACTCCACTATCGCACCTACTAGTCCGTAGTGGGACCGAGGTGGAGCAGGCATAGAAGGTCTAAAGAAGAACTAGAAGAAAGAGAGCCCTGGAGGTCTTTTGATAGGTAAACCATAATTAAGCAGTACTAATAACTCCATGACCCATTGACCCCCTGCCCCCCCATTTCAATGTTCCCACTTCCCATTTTCTTGCCCTTGCCTGACCTGCAAGCTGCCATGACGACACCAACGCAAGCAGCCGATTCGTTTGTTCAGTTCGGCGTAACTATTTTTAGATTCACGGGTAACTGACAACATTGATTTTTCAATAATTCAATTAATCTTGATTTGCCTTCATTTTTCCCACCTACTTCTTTATTATGCCAATTAGATCGGAATTAACCCTCTTTTCGGAGCTCGTCCATTGGCTCTTCGGCTTTTGACTCTTTCACATCTTTGCCTCTGCATGTTGGACATTGGACATCCATATTTGATGGATACCAACAATACTAAAGTCTAAGGCTCTAAGGATCATTCAGCTCAATACAGTTCGTCATCGTCACATGCGCTGCGCACTCTTCGCACCACGTTTATGGCAACATGAACTCGACACGACACGACACGCCATTCCATCTTGAATTATGTGGGCGAAGCAAGACGGCATAATGCCTCCCCATGAAGATGATCGCCATGCAATAGTCCAGCTTTTACAGTCTACTACTCAACGGCCACGCGGCAAATGCCGCTCAACATTTTGCCCAGCCTTCGGTGTAGAAGCATTGATGGACGATGGACAAACAATGAAATGGTAATGAGTTCAGCTTATACTACCTATGTAAGCTAAAATAAGGTATGCTATGCATACAGCCCTCGAGTCTCTAGTGTATAGCAGATACGTTAATACCAAGAAGAGCTTACTAGACCTTCTTTAGAAATGATGTCTTTTACATCTACTATGTACTAGGTAGTCAAATTTCAATGACTAAGTGGGTATTCTAAGGTCCTAAGGCTAAGGCTAAACATTCCAAAGGAAAGGCTGATAGCTTGGGCAAGTAGCCTAACAACCGTCGGGAACCACCTGGGTCCTGGGTCCTGGGGTAACCAGGCTTTGCATTATGCGCATGCCGATGTATCCTTGGGATTTGACACAATAGACTTCGGTCTGGCCTCACTTGCTCATCACTTGCCGCCAGCTTTAGGGCCAGCTTTAAGCCTAGCTCTATTAGGGCCAGCTCCAGGGCCAGCTACCCACTGGTAGCTACTAGGTACATGGCCAAGCTTTGTCGGTCTCCTAGCTAGGTAGGAATACCTACCGGAATAAACTCATTGTCGGCATACGGGCGTATTCGCGATATGTTTCCGGTGGGACCCCTTCGCCAGGTATTCCAGGATGGACCAGGTAGTTGACTGAATTAAACAACTGTCAACTCTCGGCCGGGATTTCCCTTCATAGCCTAAGCCACTTAGCCTTGTTTTGTTTCGACATCTCCTCGGTGTTTCATCACCATCAAACCACTTTCCAGAAGAATTCTGCTACGTACCTAGTAGTATGGCCACTACGGACATAGCCTATAACTCTATTCTCTACCTAACCTAGGTCCTAAGGTATTATTACTCGATCCAGGGAGGTGGAAAATGAAGAGTCCATGTGCCTGGCATGTCCTCAGTTCCACATGCCTAAGCAAAAGCCACGGCCGGGTAGATGCCACGACGGCCCTCTCTATGCTGTGCGATGCGACCGAAGCTCTATTGATTTCCTGTTCACTGGCCATTTCCCATTTCCCATTTCCCCTGGCTAGGAAAACAGGGAAATTTGGAAATTTTGAGTTGGGGTGGTTGCCCGGCATATTGCGGTACCCGGTGACCGATCTGGCCACGGCTAGATGCTTCTGAACATTGGATTTATCGATCATACATAGCTGGCAGCCCTTCAATCTCTTGATGCTTTTCGCAATCGTGCAGGACAGCTGAGTTAACCGTGGAACCGACAATCACTAGGCGCATAACAGGCCAAGCAGATTAGGGAACGGTGGCGAACACGCTGCCCCTTTTTGGCCTTCACCCACGCATGAGGCGGTCTACGCTTCTTGGTCATCCTTCCCGTCATTGACTACTATCGAGCAGGAAATTTCCTATGTATTTGAACACTCTATCAGATATGACACTACATACTTCTTCATTACCTCAATGCCACGACAGCACCCTTTGGATCACTATATATCAGTCGAAATCTACGCGTCATGTCAAGCTTCCGGGCTGCGTCATGATTGCGATCGTTTTCCTCCGCTCTATCTGTTGAGGGGGTACAAGTGTTACGACGGTAAATTTGTGATACTTCTCACCGCTCCATACAAAGTCCCGGGCATCGAGGTCTGTCTTATTCCAAAGAAGCTTATTCTCATACCGGAAGCCCGGATAGAGGATCAGAGAATCATCAATTCGGGAGCTCAAGCTTTTTACGTGAAATAATTCTATAAAAACTCGCCCATGGAAGGGTTTAGGTTCTCACGTAAAGCGGAGGAGTAGTGAAGGCCTCGTAGCAGGTTTCCAGAGCCCTCCTATACAAATGTATGGGAATTATGAGGACGACCTGTTAGTATACCTGAGACCTGGTACCATACTTGGGCATACACAGTAGTTTCAGTGCTCTATCCACGTTAACAATAAAGGCTCTATACCTATATATCCGATATCCATTAGCCTGGTATGTCTGTCTGAGGCTGTGTAACTGGCGATGAATCTCCGAGCACATTGGAACCCCGAAGATGTACCCACAGAGGACAAGTAGACGAGCAGATAACTCAGACGTAGTAATCATTTACCAGAAAAACTTGACATTGAAATCATTTCAAGTCACAGTACCCAAATTCGATCCGTCTAACCAATCTTGGCAGCGAGGAGGTAGTGTGTGCTGAGTTCGGTCCTATTACAAAGAATGCGGGATCCGAAGAGTAAGATTTTTGTATGTATTATGACTTTGAGTCTTTGGTTGCTCTATCGGGTTGTATGCTTGGGTACACTGATGTACCATACAGTGCACGGGTTTCAAATGTTTTTCTAACTCGGATATAGGTGCTTAGCTGGCTTAGCTGATGCTATCGCCAACTCCCGACGTCAAGGAGTCCATCCCACGCGGGGGTTTTTGACAATTGATCATCATTTTCCAAAGGTTTCTCTCCAGGTATGGGCTAGACTTGAGTATAGAAGCAAGCTTACAGATTACTGAACACAGATGACTCACAATGGTTGCGATCGTATCCGCATCGAGTGTCAGAATCTTCTACTGAGCTCCCAAGTTCGTCTTCCCCGCCACTCGTCGAGGAGCGAATCTGATTCCATTCATCGAACCATATCCAACTGTATATTTAGAATATCACCGCATAAACGACTTTCGGAACATAATTTCTAATCGAGCTAAGCAATCACCGTCTGACATCGGACCAAGCAAATGCGAATCTGGTAGGCAGCCGAATTCCCGACGAATGCATAGGCTAAGCATCTTATTCTAGAAGGAATCCCTCGAAGCAGACCCGCGCATGAAAGTCAGCGCGCCACGCGGAGCTCAGCCTTACACCATGCAGCATTGACGGCGGAATAGAGCCGTTCTTGTCTTCCCCAGCGGCTGGGAGGCAGACAGCCGGTAGAGCTTCTGAGTCGTCCGGGGTCCAACGTCGCTGGGGCTTATGTCTCCTTACCTACCTATTGACCTTCCGTACCTATATATCAGCCGCAAAGCTCGGCTTGCCAAGCCGACGCTCACTTGCCTAATTTTACGGCTTATGTAGGTCCCAGTATAAAGGCGTTGTATAGGGCATGTGCGACTGAGGGTTCGTCATACTTACTAGGAGGAGCTGTCACGTCTAAGCCCTCCCGTCTTACGTTGTCCTGTCAAAGGCTGGCTCCGAGCTCCCCTATTGGAGGGGGGACAGCGGGATACAAGACGAACCAAAGCCACGCCGACGAAGTCCCGACGCAGATAGGTACTAGGTAGGTAGGTAGGGAACTGCTGTCAAACACCACCACCACCACCACTCGCTGCCCTACGTCGTTTTCTGTCAGAAGCAGCCATCGCGAGGTGCGCGCCGCGGGTACTACTGGATGGGATCAGCTATCGACGCGCCACTTACGCCTGCAACGCCCGCAGTACGTCGGAGCTCCATACGTCGATTGATTGGGTCGTCTTCTAGGTGGGGAGCTGATGGAGCTCGCTCGCAGGCTCGGTTCCGGTACCAGGGATTCCCGTCCTGTCGTCAGCACGAACGAAGGATCTGAAAACGCCAACAAGCCAAAGGCCCCCCCGTTTTTTTCGCTGCGCAACCCCAATTGGCCCCCTCGGTCCCATCTACATAGTAGTATGTAGGAGGTAGGTATGGAGGTATCTTGTATCGCCCCAATAGCGGGTATATATTACCTACCCAGGCTGCCCAGGTACTTCGTAATAAGGGCGTAAAGTCGTCGATCGCTCACCCTAATCCAACGTTACTCAGCTTCGCCTCCGTCGTGCGATCTGGAGAGGTGAGATCGCTGTTTCTGACTTACTAATCGCTCCTACATAGGTAGGTAGGTAGCTAGGCGCATTGCGTGTTTTGTGGCTCTCGCGCGCGAATGCCACGTTGAGAGCGATGAGGCGATCTTCGGCTTCGGCGCCTTGTCATGGTGATTCCTTCATACCTACCTAGTATTGCTATTCGCATGAATTAGTCCAAGAATTAAGGCCTGTTTTTTAACACATAACCTCGAGTTTGCTTTTCCTGGTAATTCTAGAAGAATGACGCGAGAAGTAAATTCCGTATGACAGGATCCGAAGCCGCTAGGCTTTTTTCTTGAAAGACACGATTGAATGCTCCCTGATTCAGTAAAATTGAGAGTCATCTCATACTATATACGTAGACTGCAGTTAGACTCATAATTCACAAGCGGTTTATACTGCGAGACCTAGCCTAGGTAGTCTCGTAGGTATCCCATGACATATTCTTCTTGGTTAATTGAGGATAGGCAGAGATATATTGACTAGGTACACATAGTAGGTAGCCTCTTAAATCCAAAATAAACCAATATAGGGGGTAATATCATTGAAAAAATCACATTTAATAGTTCTAGTGTATAGGAGAAAAGGCATCATACCCCTTGGAAGCTGCCATGTTATGTTCACTTGATAATATGTTACAATTGAGTGATATTATGATACCTACTCCATCGCAGGCACCTACTAGGTATCATGCAGAGAAACATTCTCATAAGAAAGGGGAAGCAACAGGCACCATGCCTTCCCTTCACTGACCAGAGAGCTATTTGATTTGAGTTTGGAATATCTGGTGTCAAACCTTACACTCAGATATTACCTCAATTAAGATCATTTCACTTCATGTACTGAGGAGGTTTCCGTTCAGCTGAATTTAGTTTGTATTGATACTGAAAGGTACAACATAGAGTGGCCATATCATGGGAGACGTAATTGCCTCATATTCATTCTCATATAACCTTAAATCACCTGCGTAATAATTGACTTTTGATTATAAAAGTATGTTGGTTGAGATAGGATAATTTGCTCATAGATGACTGTGTTTCTCTTGTGATACTAACCGATATAAAAGCAGTCATGCCGCTCACAAACCATTTCCAGAGAACTAGAACCAAACCAGCTTCTCATTTTTAAACAGCCATTTCACAACGTGGATCATACATGCGAAGTCTTCGCTACATTATCGCTCAGGGAGCTCTAAACTAGCTTTCGCCGCCTGCTTCCAGGAGAAGTGTGCCGACTTATGAACAAGCCAAGCTATCTATCTCAATCTACAAGAATGTGCCACATACTACCGACAATGATGACAGTGCCGAGATGGTCAACATCAAGATCAGATAAATCTTAAGTCCGAGATACTAAGTTCCCCGGATCATTCCTCTAGATGACATAAAACCTATTATGCATGCTCGAGATGATGTATGCACGAGATGCTTCACCACACCACATGATGTCGAAATGGAACTTTCCACACACCATGTGTGTCTCTGTTGGGTCCCCAACCAGAAGCAAGACGTTCGCAACGAGCCAAGTGCGGCCGGGATCATGGACGGCCGTTGAGAGCACAAGCTACATAGCAGGAGCCATTGTGCACCGTGGTCATCGGGTGGCCTACAACACCAACACCGATTTGTACTGAACGGACAGTACACCAATATTCCATGTTCCGAGCCGAGACGCTCTGTTGACAAGCTGAAACGTCTAGCGAGTAGCTCGACAAGCTCGGCCATGATAACCGCTCGCGTTCGAACGGACTGCATCATTGTCGAGCCAACTAAGAACCATGGAAAAGGGCCGGCATTCTGCGTGGGTGATGACCGCTTCAGAGGACCCAGCGAGAATTATACCTCGGCGTCGACGGAGGGACTGGATGTCGGCAGATATATCGACTGTGACGGATCTCTTAGCTAATATCGCGTGTAGGACGGGCATGGCACCAGCACTAGGATGAACTTAGATCCCGAAGGTGGTGTCGGTGGCGCATTTGTACAAGCTCCTAGAGGGAGCAGACTGCTATGGAAGACGTAGACCCCAAGCCGGACGAGTTGTAGTGCAGGGAGACAATGACGAATGGGTTTCTAATGAGATGGAGAAACCGGTCAGTCATCGGATAAATCGTCAAGACATCATGCCTAAGCTTGGGTATAAATACGAAATCGGACACCGTCGTTTTTGTATCATCGCTACCGTCACTACAATGTATCGAGCGCGGTCCATGGCACGCACAAGAGATACCGCCCTAGGCGAATCGCACACCGACCAGCACACATTTCTACTAAGTCATACGGTGTCTCGCTATCGTATGTTTCAGTCATCTATGCCGCAGGTAGACGCTGTCCAGAACCGACCGGAGAGCCCTAGGTCCGGCCCGGTGATCTTGCGTGGTCTCAGCTTAGACGCTGCTTTCAACGGCGGAGATGACACCCCGATGTTGCTCTGAGACTAGGCAAATCCCCCTAAGCTGGAACAATATACCGGGACTGTAATCTGTGGCCTGGTGGAGAGAGAGTGCGCGACCACTTCCACTGACGCAAGTAGTAATAACGAGTTCGACTGTCACGACTGTGGGAGTGGACTACCTACACATAGCAGACCACCTACACTTAGCTGACTACTCATACAAATGTTCGCATAGCTAGACATATGTAGCTTAACTTAGAAAAAACAAAAACGATTTGCTTTCTCTATTTTTGACGTTCGAGTGCCTCACAATATCGACGGAGTTTGGGCATTTGAAGTCATAGTTCAGATCTCGAGTGAGAGAGGGAGGACTGGGGAATCAGCTATTCATTTGAACAGGACGCTCTTGGTGATCGGTGTATTTAGTATAGAGTATTCCCTGACACAAGATTGGATTAAGTTCGAATAGGAAGATGTCGGATAGCAGAGACTGGTCGTGGCTGTGATGGATGTGAATAAAGTTAAATCACCCGTATATCCCGCGACCACAAAGGATTTTGCGTGATATAACCACGTGGAAACGGGCAAAGATAGGTAAAGCTTGCTCACAAGTTGCTACCCCTATACTACCAGGCTATTGTACGTGTAATAGGATCCCATGGATCTGATCTGTTCCATGTAATCGTGCCAGGCTCGGGGCGAGCTCGATCGCCCTCTACCATGACGATCTAAAGTCGGGGCGACGATCGGTAGGACCTTTGGATAGTATAACCTCTCGACTTGGAATCCCACACGAACTCCGTGGTTTGGCCGAGAGAGCGTAGTATAAACAGGGGAAAATATGGGTGGGTATGTATACAGTTACTTACCATACTGTCTTGTCCTTACGCTCTATCCCTCACTCATCTTTATTGAAAATCTGGAGGCGCCAAAAACCTGTTTTCGGGCTTTCGACATGTCCATCCCAGTTTTCCATAAACCGCCGACATCGTCCTAACTAGGCTAGTTCACGCCTATCACCTGAACAATGTCAGCCACATTCGTTATCGCGAACACCTCAAGCACAGAGTACGGCACATATCAAACTTAGGATCAAGGAGTTAAGGAGTCAAGGAGTCGAGGCAAGTGGCGAGCTGTATATGCAATATTTATATCAACCTCGATTCACGTATGTGACATGGCCATATCAGGTAATCTCCCTCCCCTATCAGGGGTTGAGCAGTTCCAGCCCTGGGCAGCGCTCTCTGCTTTCTTTTCTGTATCCCCCTTCTGTTCTCGAAAGTAAACGCGAAGCCCTGATCGAAAACAAAGTAAACCTCCGTCCCATCCTCCGCGCCGCTGATATGAACAATGCGAAAGAACTTTCTCTTGAGGTATCATGTAATAAGTTTCACCTGACCCAATGCCAATAATTTGTCGTAGCCCAAAGCAAGTAATTCGGCAAAAAAAAAAAGCACGCAAAAAAAGGTTTGCTGTTTCCCTTCCCTAACCGTGAACTCCCCGTTCCATGTTCTTGAGTGCTAAAATTCGTGCTTTTTTTCGATGTTCGTGAGCTACGTATAGACAACAGTAGTAGCACACGAAACCCGATGTTCCCGTATCTATTGATTCCATGATTGGTTTAACTGCCATTGTGTCTAGGCATGGCACTGTCGCTGCGACTCCTGTCCCTACCAGCGCCTTGTCGAACAGCATCACTATAGCTGGGAATCGGTGGATTACTCGGTCTTAGGGTAGCTGCGGATGCCCCACGACTCCGTCCTGTCCTTATCAAAGGGACTCGATCGCTATCGGAACCGCTACTAGAGCCATCTTCATCTGAGTGTTCTGGGCTAGTATATTCGGGTGGGGGATGCGAGGCTTCGTGGAGACCTAGCCCGACAACATCAATGACGTGGTCCCCACGAGGACCTACGTCATTGCCGCTGTTGCTTGCCTCACCTAATTCATCCGGAGGAACCAGCTGTGCAAGGGAAATATCAGTAGGACTCCTTTGCGGCCCTGGACTCGTAGGCGGAAGTACTCTGAAGTTGCCACTCCTCGTCCGCCCATGGCCTGGCTCTAAACCTGGACCATTGTATCTCTGTACAGATTGAGAGTAGCCGTGACCCCTAACCGGCGAACCCGAGTACTCATCTTTCCGACGCCCGGTCTCGAGTAAGATGCTTCCTTGTTCGCTCCCGTACGGTGGCGGCGGTGCCAGACTGCCGGTTATCGGGGCTAGACCCCATTTCTTTACGTTTGCTTCAATGAAAACGAAACCGGCCTGACCAAGGTTGACGTGTACGGTACATGGTCCGTTCGCGCCGATAGATGGGAAAAAGTTTTGCGACTTCAACCCATGAACTACGTCATCGAGTCGCTTGCCGTTGCGGGTGAAGAAAATCGTCCCTGTCCTAGGTCGGTAACCAACCCCGATAACGTCGCCCTGTACGTATTGTGGTCCGTAAGGTGTCGCGTTAAAAGGCTGGTTATATCGTCGAGCGCCAATAGATGTATAAGCAATAGAGTATTTGTGAAACCCTGAAATAGCAAGAAGTTAGCCGAATATGTGTGGATCCAAGAACAGATGGACTCTCATACCTGGAAGTCGGAACAGCGGATAAGGCTTGGTGCTCATGCCGATGCTCAACAACGTGGTTTCGGGTTTGTCGTATATTTTAGCCTCCCAATAGTAAACTTCGTTTTGTTTTGGAACGGGTAAATTGCTCATTACGGTGCATTCGGAGTCGAAGAATTCGATCTCGGTCCTCCCCTCTACAAAGCAATTTGCGATTTCTAACTCGGGTTCGAATTCCCACGCTGAAACTCCTTTCTCTTGTATGGCTAGGTATTGTGATAAGGAAATGTCCGTCTGGACGGACTCGGGCGGGTTGGCTTGGATAAATGCTGCGAAATTGTTAGCACATCGTGCTTGACGATAAGGTTCGCCGCATACGATGCTGGCGTGTGATGAGTTCAATCAATACCTTTAGCTCTGAGGTATTCTGTCCTTTGCATGTCATCCATAGACTCCAGAGCGTCGGCCTCCTCCCTCGCGAATGCTTGTTCGTCGTCATATTCGCCAGGCCGACCGATCCGGTCGAGGAAGATGCGACCGGAGGTTGTGTATCGAAAGAAGTAGACGACAAGGAAAATGAGAGCTATGAGAATAGCGGAACCGAAGGATGATAAAATTCCGATCAGGATACCATCGAGGCTCGCCATGTTGGAAGTGATTTTCCGGTCGGTGCGGACGGGAACGAGGCGATATATATTTTAGACCGGGGGACGTCTCCGTCACCGTAGAATCTCAGTCATTCGGATGTGGGTTGGGTCGAGGATAATGTACCTCGATACAGTGGCTTAAAACGAAGGAAAACAGAAGGGAGCGAGATTATGGTATGCGACAGTTTCTAAGACAAGAAGACAATAGATTCGATAGGAGGGGTTTTCGGTCGTTATTTGAAAAAAGGGTGTAATGGCGAAATGGCGAAATAGAGGAATAGTGAAAGGTGAAGGGCGAAAGGGTTGCTGAGGTTTGGTCGATTGGAGAGGGATATTGGTCCTTGGCTAGTCCTGGAGGGATGTCGGGTGTCAAGTGTCGTGTGTCGTCGTACTACTGTCCACCCTAGCTAGCTGCTATTGATACAACCTCTCTTCTTGCCCGGTGCACCGCGCACGCACACTGGTCGCAAGATATCCTTGGGACCTTGGGACTTAGGGATCTAGTAGTTGTAGGGACTTAAGGAACCTAAGCCTTTAAGGAACCTACAGGCTACTAGGTATGCGTAGGTACCTAGTTCTGATTTCTGGTTCCGGTCTAGTCGATAAAACGCCTTAGGTCGCTATTGGTATGGGACTATTCAATTTGCTCGTCCGTCTCAGCTCGACGGATCAATTGAATACCTAGAGAAGTGAACCTTCAACCTTGGCCCTTGGGGGATGTAGTTGGAGGGAAGAAAGCAAAGGGGAGAAAAGGAAAACCAAATGCCTGCCTTGCAGGTTTGTCGCGTATCACACCAAAAAAAGCTAAAAAGCTAAAAAGCTAAAAAGTCAGAGGAATGGGAAAGAATAAGAATGGTTTGAACGGTCGAGGGAAACGGGAAGAAGGAATGAATCGAATCAAATTCAGCTCTGGTTTAGGTGATTTAGGGTCATTTAGGTTGGTCTACACTAGGTTGGCACCTGGCACCTGGGTTATCTTGGAGACTTGGGCTACTTTTGGCTACTGCGCCAGGTAACAGCAATCCACAATCTGTAATGCAAAGTTAGGTGTACAAAGTTGTATGCTGTAATGTACAAGTACATGCGACGCAGCGACGCAATTGGATTTTTCACCGCTGCTGGAGCCTATCCCATTCCCTAGCGCCGTACCTAGAACTTGTGACAACCTAAAAAGGATAGGACCGTCGCGGGATAACAGTGGGCACGCAGGCACGTACAGCGGGGGCTGGAACACCTGGATTGGTACCTACTATGATAGGTACGAGGCAAGGACTGGTTTGATAGGTAATAGGTATTACATGGTATTAGGTAAGGATTGCGTTCCAAGTCCGTCCCTGTTTAAGCCTGTTAGTCCTTCTGACGTAATTTTGCCCTACGGCACTAACAATCGGAACGTGGCGGAACCCTTAAGCTGGCAGCTGGAAAGGGTTGTTTCCACCGACCCTATGAAGTACAAATCGGGTCTAGGAAGTGTCCGGACAGCTAAAAATAGTTAGTATAATAAAAATAATTTATTAAAAAATTAAATAACTTTACAACCACGTATCGGATAAGCTTCGGGTTTGTTTTATTAAATTAATTAAATTTTATTTTATTTAAAATAACCTTTTATAAATGAAATTTAATTATTTTATATTATATAAATATTTTTAATTTTTTAATATTTTTTTTAATATTTTTGTTACGAACCCGTCTACTACTTTTGTCTAACTGACTTCGTAGAGCGGATACGTACCCTGGGGTACTTGGTTTTAAGGTAACAATACTGTAGGGTTGACGATTCTGTTCGTAAAAGAGATTTCATGGGACTCTATATTCAAGTGCAGTCTGAATACTTAGATTGAAAGCTAGAGAACTAAAAACTAAATACAGTAGGAAATTTCCATTCTTCTTATACTAAATCCTCATGTCCATAAAGTTGGTGAGTTGTGATTGTCCTTGTGAGTTGATCTTAACTTATTGAGTCGAACTCGATCTATTGGGTTGAGTTCGATTCGTTGAATCGAACTTGATTCAATGAGAGACTACAATGGCTAGTTCACATGGCATGGCACTTCACATGCCATAGCAAGCGATGACGTCTTCTGATTACATCACAATGTGAGATAATGATTAGATAGCTGAGAGATCTCATAGATCTCATCTCGAGAGAGAAGACCTTTTCGTCTTCTCTTCTCTCTCAAGAAACAATCATTCAATCCATCAAGAATCAATCCATAAGGTCTCCTAACATTCAACGCCAAGACTTTGACTAGGTCACGTGACCTTCGGGTGATGTTTTGTCCGTTCTGATATGGGGAAGTTGTAACACTATTAATGTTTTAAAATATATTAAAATTTTTAAAATTTTTTATTATTTTCGAAATACTTATATAATATAAAATAATAACTTTTAATTTATAAAAAATATATATATATTTTAAATAAAGTAAAATTCAATTAATTTAATAAAACAAACCCGAAGTTTATCCGATACGTGGTTGTAAAGTTATTTAATTTTTATGTAAATTATTTTTACTGTACTAACTATTTTCAGCTGTCCGGACACTTCCTAGACCCGATTTGTACATATCATCCAACAATCATTAATGGCTTCTGTGGCTTTCGTCCAGCTCAACCCTGACCATACTTAATCCGGCTAGTTCGGCTAGTCGTGCCTGCCTGCCCCGCTGACACTTTTGCGGTTCTCGTTCGACGTTGAAGATCCCACCTCCTGGAAACGACCTTGGATCATTGGATCACTTTCCCTTGTATCATCGTCACCTGGTTTATGCTGTATTCTCTCCTCAATAATTGACTTTATTATTACTATTCAACGAGCCCTATTTAGGCACACAATATTATGTCCTAGCACACAAACTCGACATCACAGCGTATATCAAATATTAGATTCAAACTGAATTGAGCAAACTATTAGGTCACATAGCTGTGCAAAGCCCGTCCAATCGTGTAAATGCCATGAACACAGATAAGCGCGGATCCACATCAGGGGCCCTGTATCAGCAAGCGCATTCGTCTCGAAGCGTTGTCTCTACGCGCCTTTCCGGTCTCGAATATTATTATGATATTATGCGTGCCTAGACACGTTAAGGACTTACACACTGTGACCTCCAGGGCTCCGTTTATAGGAGAGCTTTTAATACGCGAATGGTTAAGCTGAAACTGCTATTTCTTCCAGAATCAAATATTCAAGTGATGGGCGTGATCAGACAGAAAAGCAAGAGCATGTCAATTACTATCCCCTATTCTAGGGCACCTTATTCAGAGAATCTTGATTATTAACTACCCATGTTCCAGATAGCAAATGGAGAGATCCCAACGCCTAGTAAGTTCCAGGGTATACTTTTTGCAGTCCTCGATGGCCTAATCGGCGTCCGAATGGCCTGAAAATCTATCCTCTTTTGTAATATCATCCGTATCTGCCAATCCAAGCTCCTTATGAAAAAGCTATGACCAGTTGCTATGCAGCGAGGCAAGCTTCTGGCCGATTTTGTTACTTAGGTCACGGTTAAAACGTTGCATTGTGGTCCGTAGCAATACTAGCCGATGAAGGGAATTCCCGCGTAACTAACGATGGCTCCGTCGACTGCGACTGCGACTTCGGTTCCTGCGATCTCTTCTAGAGTCCGGGCTTCGATCTCGCCGGTCCCTGCGCGACTCAACGCTTCGGTCCCTTCGGTCCCGCTCCCGGTCTCTGTCTCTACGTGAGTCGACGCTCCTATCGCGACGGCCTCGCCTATCCTTGTCTCTGTCACGATCTTTATCGCGATCTGGTTCACGGTCTCTTTCACGGTATCGATCACGATCACGATCGCGGTCATGATCCCGATCTCGGTCTCGAGTTCCTTCTCCGCGGTACCGATCACGGGACCTGCGACGTTCGCGATCTGGGCTCCGATCCTTGTCACGGCTTCGGTCGCGATCTCGACGGCGACTTGGGCTTCTACTCCGACTGCGTCGGCGCTCTCGTCGGTCATCCCTATCTCGGCCGCCTTCCTTGTCCCTGCGGTCATCCCTATCCCGCTCTCGGTATTTATCGGTTCGATCTCGGTCGCGGTCAACCGGCCTGTACCGGTCAATCTCGTCAGGCGCACGAGTTCTCTTTACCTCGGGCGACCGATCTCCTGTGCTCCATTTATCGTCGACCCCTGGAACAGGCAAACCCTTCTCACGAGCCTCACGCTGGGCAGCCAAATAAGCCTTAGCTTCTTGTTCACGTTTCTTGATTTCCCCTTGCTTCCAGGCTTCGGCGTCCGCGGCTTCTTGTTTGCTGGATGTTCCTGGTCGAGAACGAGATCGACTCCGAGATACGCGCGAGCGCTTCTCGACTCGAGGCTTTGGTGTACGGGACCTATCCCGTCGATCATCGCGTCGATCATCCCGACGTTCAGGGCGAGTATGCGAGCGGGCCCTGTCTTGTTTGTCTCGGTCCTCTCTACGCCTCGTAGATCGGCTTCGCTCTCTGTGCTCGGGTTTATATCTATCCCGCGAACGGCTTCTCTCGTCTTTATCACGATGGGGCCGGCCACGAGAGCGAGTCCTATCTCGCTGCCCGGGCCGATAGAAGTCCCTATCTCTCTCCGGAAGTCGGTCGCGATCTCGAGACCGGCTGCGATCTTGGCGAGTTGATCGGTGTCTCGATCTACTACGATCTCTCCTGTCAGACCTAAGGCGAGAGCGACTGCGCTCTCGAACACGGTCGCGATCACGATCACGATATCTGCGGTCATCTTCAGTGCCGCGCGATCGATCACGGTGATGCCGAGAAGACACAGAGCTAGGTCGTCGGTCGTCTTTGGGTTTGGCTTCTTTTGTATCTTTCGAGCTCTTCGCCTCTTTCTCCTTGGGCTCGGCAGGTGCCTTGGGCAGCTTAAATTCCTTAGACGGTTTCGAATCCTTGGTATCTTTTGATTCTTTTGATTCTTTCGACTCCTTGGCGTCCTTCACTTCCTTGGCGTCTTTCATTACCACATCCTTTGCTTCAGACTTCGCAGGCTCAGATGTCTTCTTAACGTCTGAGCTCTTGATAGACTCGCGACGTATCGGTTGTATTGCGGATGCTGGTTTTGTCCTTCGGGGAGGCGGCACAAGAGCTTCGTCAATCTCAGGCTCTGGCTGTTTAGCAGTATTTCTCTTGCTTTCTCGTAGAAGATCCTCAAGTGCTTCTTTTTCGAGTCTTTCGTGATCTTCCTTGGTAAGCTGCTTCTTGAGTTCTTCGGGCTTTCCTCGATCTCGATCATCCTTTGTGGATCGATCGCGGTGTCGGCGCTCTCGGCTGTCGCGACGACGGCTACGACTACGATCACGGTTACGGTCTCTGTCGCGATCGCGGTCCCGATGGCGCGACCTATCCCTAGACCTATGTCTCGATCGACTTCGAGATCTGCGTCGGGCCTCGCGTTCCTGATCCTTCTCTCGATCTCGCTCGCGCGCCTTCCGACGTTCCTCTCTTTCCTTCTCACGCTCGCGCTCGCGTTCTGCTTCTTTCTTCTCGCGTTCGCGTCGCCGAGCATCACGCTCTTCTTTACGCTTGGCTTCGGCTTTCTCCAGTTCGCGTTCTCTTTCGCGTTCGCGCTTCTTACGCTCTTCTCGTTCAATCTTACGCTTCTCCTCGAGAATCTGTTCCTCTTTTGCTCGTAATTCGCGTCGGATACGGTCGCGCTCATCTAAACTACGAGATGACTCAGCTGCATACTCGGCATCTGTCTTAGAGCCACGCATTTGTTCTTCCCTTGCCGCTTCAACACCGATTTCGGCCTCGCGAAGCTCACGCATGCGTTTCTCGATGGCTTCGACATCGATGAGTTGATCGAGGAGCTCGTCCGCTTTCTGGTATACTCCAGACCGATCGAGAGCACCATCGATGAGGGTGGCAGCCTTGCGACGGTCGAGGGACAAAAGCTGTGCTGGGTTGCGCTCAAGTTCTTGCTCGGCAACTTCGATGATGGATTTGGTAACTTGAACTTCATAGTCCTGTTCATAGAAAATATCAGAATTCAATTCGAATAATAGTTCAGTAGTACACCACGATATTCCGAAAAAATTGGTTGCGACTAATACTGACGCTCTGCTCAAACTTCTCCCACACTTGCTTTCGAATCGCGTCGTAGCCGCCCTTTTTCTTGAAGCTATGCGCCAACCCTTCAATCGCTGAACGCGTAGCAGACGTCAAAGGTAGATCGGAAGCTTTGAATTTCCGGGGTGGGAGGGTTGTAGCGCCGGCGACCGGAGCAGCCGTTTGGTCTGTTGAGGCCATGATCGCGGCCGATGAGGCCGTTTGGCCTTTACGGAAATGTTCAAAGAAACAGATGGATGTGCATGTAAACGTAGATTCAAATCGATTTCTTAACGCGAAGATTGTCTAGAATTTCAAGACGCGAGATGTTTGAATGAAAAGAAACAAGCTTGCTCAGAAATCAAATTGGAGGAAAGATGAATACACCCGTCTTTTTGGAAGTTGTAGGAGCTATGCAAGTAACCTTGTTATTCGAGATTGAGCAGCGACCCTTGGATGGGCTTGGGTGTTTGGATGGGAAATCTAGAAGGAGCTAATGGTATCGATAAGAAGAGCACATAAGTACCTAGGTACCTACCCATATTTTGAATTTGTGTGGTCTGTGCGCCAGCTTAGATTCCGCCCTGTTTGATTGGTGCTTTGAATTTACAACTGATGAACTTCAACTCTGCGATCCGGCCCTCACCAGCGTATGCCACCTTAATTACCTGCAATCCACGAGAAGCCAGCCACGATCTAGGCAAACTCGGGCTCCTGAAATATACGAATAGATCCCCAGAAAAGGCCTACTGAACCGATATCCCGATATCCCACTCTCATCCTCCACAATGGTCCACAAAGCCGTTTTCTGGGCGGGCTTCGGTATGACCGCATATGATCTCGTATCAATTAGATGAGTAGGCCATGGCTAACCCGGAAATACCAGGCGTCGCTGTCCGTCTCTGGCAACTCGGCCTCGAAATGCGACCCCTATTCAACCGAGGTTCTCTGTGGGCATACCCTGTCTTTGCCGGAGTTGGTGGAAGTTTCGGATACTGGTTACAAGGTGTCGACGAGAGACAAGTAGCAGTGCTAGAGGAACGGAAGCAGGCTCTTCTCGAGAAGAGAGCAAGAAAAGCAGCGAGGGATGCACAAAACGCCGCGACTACATCATGAAACAACAAGATCACCAAATTTTAATGTGCCGTATTGGTTCAGTGTATATACAGTGAGGGATAAGGGACTACAGGGCTATCAGGAAGAGCAGGCCAGCAAGTCACTTGCAAATGAATCAGGCAGATGAATTCGAGGTGGTCAATGAATTTGGATTATTGTGTTTTGTGGCAGCCTGTGAGCGTTACCAGGAGCCTTGATATTTCTAGATGCATTTGAACTCCCCAGTTGGACACTCTGTCTCAGTCCATATACCTCGTCATCCTATGACTACGTAAAATTTCAGTAGCCCCCCTTCTAGTTGGACTCCTCTAATTTACGTAGCAAGTCTGGCACTGAGGTAGGCTGCACGGTTCCTAACTCTGAAATGACAAGCGACAAGTATTTGTCCGGAGTAGTGTCATACAGGAGTCTGAAAGATGCGTTGGTGCATCGTTCCGGGTCGATCTCATTGTAAGTGAGGGAGTCTGTGGCAACTCGCTCGGTGATGTTAATGGACTCGCAGAGGACGATGACTGGTATATCCAGCTGCTTTGCGGCGATAGCAAGATCGCACGTCCCCGAACGAGCATACAGGGACCCGTTATTGAACATGGATTCGGCAGAGATGAAGATCTTGCTGACACCTTGCAGATGGGATCTCAAGCCACCGAAGTCTCCATAGTAAGACACATTGATTCCTGTTGACGCCATATTCTTTGCTAGCGTCTGTCCTTTCTTCTCATACGGGTCATCGAGAACAACAAGATTGAATCTCTTTCCAGCGAAAAGGTGGGCTTGGAGAAGGGTGCGCTCGATGATATTACTCCACCCAAATGTCAGGATGACATCGCCACTCTGGATCCTTAACTCAGCTTTCTCGGTGATGACAACATCGGCCATACTGATTCGCTCTTGTATGAAGGTATCGATGCTGCTACATAGCTGTTTCTTGGCCTCAAGTTCAGGGACGTCGGGGTCAATCTTGCTAACTTGCAGTTTCAGCCAACGGATTGCATTTCCCATAGAAAAACACATAGGCCGACATGCAGTAAGATACTCAATCTGAGGGTTCAAGACGTGGGGTGTTAGATGTCTTGCAAGTGTATTTCCGGGAGGGGTGGTGTACGAATCGATGACCTGTTTATGATTAGTATTTGTATATAATTTGACCTTGCCTAAATGAAATACCTTCTTGAAGGCTAGCAGGGTTGCTTTCAATCGTGTGATGCTTTCATCGATTGTGAATGTAGCCATTTGCTGACCTAATGCAAGAACAGTAGGGTGAACGTCCTTGTCTGCTTGAGTTATGGAAATTCTCTTGGCCATTGAGAGATGACTGAAGCATTCAGGAATTGTGAATTTTGGCTCAGCTGGAACAACAGGTGCAGGTCCCTTAGACGCTGCTTGTTTGCCTGTCGCTGGCGTTGTCGTTGCACCGCCATCTTGCTTCCCCTTTGCTTTGCTGCCCTTGACTTCACTTGCAGATGGACCCAATTGTCCGGGGGTTGATGACACAGCAGCTTCTCCCTTGGCAACCTCCTTTGATACTTTTGCTTGTGCTCGTCTTGCGGCCTTCTCCGCCTTGGCCTTTGCTTTCAACTCTGCACCTGAAGGTTTAGATGGCTTCGGTGCTTCGGCTCCTTCATTTTTCGCGGGTTTTTCTTTAGCTTCTTTGGCTGGCGGAGGCTGCACCTTGTCAATTTTTGCGGCTTGCTGGGAAACGGCCTCTGAAGAAGACCGATCCTGTGATGCCGACATTGTTAGGTTTCTACGTCGATGAATCCTCCAACCAAGAGCTACGATGAAAATTATGAGAAAAGCATAAAATAGCATGAAAGAACGAACAAATTGTAGATAAGATCTTAGGCCCAAATGGAAGGTAAGAAATTGCCGAATGAAAGGCAGCTTTGAGATGCTCTTTCCCGTTTTGCGATAAATTTAGACGCAGTCGCTTCCAGTTTTGAGTCACCCTTATTAGCGCGGGGTGTGTGCAAGGTGTGCAAGGATTTCTTAAAGCCACGATAGAGGGGTTATTGGCGGAAAACTGGGGCTTGTGCCCCTGTATGCATTAGCCACAATTAATTACGACGTACGAAGTACAGGCGTTAACAGTTTTCAATGTCATTTCTGCACAGTAAAATAACAGAAGTGATAATATGGATACGTCTTATTGCTACACACAAGCATCAGCCTCCACTCGGGAGTAGCATTTTGTTCACGAGAGATATGAATCAACTTCTTGACGGCTCCCTGTCAAGGTTCACCTATTTCAGTCTCGTGAGCCTGCAGCCTTGTCATTGTCTGTCCCCCAACAACTATTTCATTGTGCCCAGCTGCCTGCACAGCCCTTAGAAACTCAGGAGGAGGTTTGAAAGTCCAATTCCGGTGAGGAGAGATACCATTTACAATGGTTCGCCTCCCATGGAAGTCAAATGACCACTTTGTGGAACCATCCAATGAATTGTTAATAGGTTCGCACCTTGAGCCAGCGGAGCAGAATATAGATGCTTCTTCATGGAAGTAAATAGTTACTGCCCTTAGCGCTGGCATCTTGGTGACCATGCGACCTAGCGCATTGAGAAAGGGATTGAATGTATCCGGCGCAGGACGATTCCGGTAATAGTTAAAAGTCAAGGGGTTCAACTCATCGATATCCTCGTCCCCCACACGATCGCCAGTGAAATACCATTGCCTATCAGGAGTCGTTCTGGAGAGTTGAATGCGTATGTATTGGAGAGATTTCGAGATGCTTTCACATTCGTCGTCTACATCAAATATTGCAGGTGACAAGACAAAACTGCCCTGCAGCTCTAGTGTGATCAGTTTCGGCAGCTTCAAGATTCGATTCACAGCTAGGCTTAGTCGGTCATTCCCGTCTACACCAACATGGTTCTCAGGCTTAAAATCGTCATTTACCGGGTCTACGTTTGCGAACCCGATTCTCACCCTTTCAAGATGTGAAAAGTCGGTTTCGAGTAATGTCGATGCTAGGGAATCCCTTAAACTAACTCTGAGGACATCATTCCCGTAAGGGGGATAGTCAACTTGCTAAAATACCTCCTCCACGTGGGGCAATGCTTTGAATATCGTTGACATGGCGCTAGGGAGGATGTCTATTTGTTCGATATGAATGCGAGTGACGAACGTTAACGAGGGGAGGACTTGGTGATCTTGGAACCCGACGTACTTATGGCACATGGGCATATCGGCGTTGTTGTTTCTCGGAACGCCGAATATCGCAAAAAAACAAGGTTTGGGTGAAAGACTTCGAGCAGCATTCCATTTGTGTAGGCTCTCAAAAAGAGCATATACGATATTGGTGAAATGTTTATCACGCCGTATGTTGAGTGGGTATTTGCGTCCATCCTCTTTTTGGACCACATGCCAAGGTAACCAAATTTCCAATAGTAGGCTTTGAGGTATGTGATGACGACGTGGGTCTGCGAAAACAGCATCGAATCCTTCTATATGCTCCAGGGTCTCGATTCTTATCCAAATTGAGGCGAATGTTCGAATCTCGAGCCAATGCTGGAACCGACGACATACTGTTGTATACGGCGCGAGCTCTCCCCAGACAAGGTGAGATAGTATATTTCGCAGAATTTCTGGTGGTAATTTATCCATGTTTCCATATCTCGTGGAAGTTTCCCAATGGGTCTGGAAATGCTTGAAGTGAAAATCTATTTCTTGAGCAAAATGTTGATTTTATCTACAATCGTGATGCAGACGTTTCGAAACCTAAATCTATACCGTCCAGATTCCCACCTTGGAATTTACACGAGTACCTACTACTAGCTTCAATAGTACCTGTTATGCAGGTATTTACATTTGGAAGTCAGAAGAAGGCACGTCCAGCCAGCATCGAAAGTGAGAAGGCGGGTATATTTTTGCACTTTCTGCTTTAAAAATACCACTGGGCAGTTTCGGCTTATGGCAATTTCAATGTACCTAATGGCGCGATCCGTGACCTGTATAGGCGGATGGGCTTGGAACTCACGATAGAAAAAATATAGCGCAGATGGATCCATTGATGACACCGCGGCGTTAAAAAGCAAAGGCAGTGATTGATATTCCAACCCCTAGCTCCATCTCGGCAAAACATCTGTACGACCACGGAAACATTCTTACCCTCTGTATTATCTGTATTATCTCCATATTATCGGTACCTGCGTCAAAGCAATGCGTGCGTGGAATCAGGTGGTACCCTATAGCCGTGCTCATACCCGACACCGGTTAACCCCAACACCCCCCAGTGGCCTCCTTCCGACTCTTGTCTGGGCGTTTACCTAAAAAAAAAGGTCGGGGAGATGCCGTATCGAGGTCCGACTAAGCCATTCAGCCCGTGAACCCCGCGAAACGACCCCGCGCCCCCCAAAGATAGCTTGTCCGATTTAGACGGTACTACATACCTAATCTCTAGACATAATCCCCAGGACATTGGAAGGTAAGACTTAAGTACGTAGTGAAAGTACATATGAAGGAGCTATAGGTCCGCAATGTAGGTAACCTTAAGGTCAAAACCCCAATCCATCCCGATCATACTGACATAATAACTTCACCACCTGGCAGCCGCCTGGGTTTAGCTCTTCCAGGTGAAAGACAGACACTAAGCGCATACCTATCTCATGCATCCCCTTGCTTTTGTGTTTCCCAAGTACCTACACCTACATATATGGCTCCTAGCCCCAAAAAGCCACTCCGTTCCTTAATAAGAATATTACATACCTTCATTATCTTAATCTTGCAAAAAGTGCTACCATCGAAAAAACCCGGACCGGTTCCAGACCCGAGATGTCGACCAAGCACTTCATTAATGACCCCACCCTCTTGGTGAACTCGGCTCTGCAGAGTCTCACTTTGACTAACCCTTCTGTGGCATTGGACGCCGCTAACAAGATTGTCTATAGGAGACCTAGTCATGGACCGTCTCAAGTCTCAATCATTAGTGGTGGTGGCAGCGGACATGAGCCCAGCTTCGGTGCCTTTGTTGGCTCCGGCCTGCTCTCTGCCGCAGTGGCCGGCACTATCTTCGCATCGCCCAGTGCAGAACAGATTCGCAAGGCGATAACCTCGAGGGTGGACACCGACAAAGGTGTCCTAGTGACAGTCATGAATTACACGGGTGATATTCTGAATTTCGGTATGGCGGTGGAGAAGGCCAAGGCTACTGGCTTGAATGTTGAAATGGTCGTTGTTGGCGATGACGTCGGTGTTGGGAGGGAGAAGGGAGGCAAAGTCGGTAGGAGAGGAATCGCTGGAACGGTGCTAGTGCATAAGATCTCTGGTGCTCTTGCAGCCCAGGGACGTAGCCTCGAGGAAGTTTACAAGGTCGCTAAACTCACGGCAGCCAACCTCGTGAGTGTTGGTGCGAGTCTCGACCATGTCCATGTACCTGGGAGGGCAGCGGATCCGAAAACCGGCGAGAGCCTCAAGTTTGACGAGGTAGAAGTCGGCATGGGTATCCACAACGAAGCTGGGTCTGGTCGGGCGAAAGTCCAGCTCCCGGAGCTTGTGAGCACCATGCTCTCCCAACTATTAGACCAGAACGATAAGGACAGGGCATTCCTTAATGTCAATTCAAATGAGGTGGTTCTGCTTGTTAACAACCTTGGAGGCGTTAGCGCACTAGAACTAGGTGGTATCACTACGGAGGTTGTGAAGCAATTAGAATCGTGGGGTATTCAGCCTGTGAGGATCCTGAGTGGAACTTACAGTAAGTATACATCTCATGGCCGTAGATTGTGTCGGGAAGCATCAGTTACTAATTCTAAATGTTTTAGTGACAAGTCTCAATGGTCTCGGATTTAGCATCACATTGCTTAATGTGGTCAACACGGAAATCGGCGGTCCAAGTATGATTGAGCTGCTAGATTATCCATGTGAAGCTACTGGCTGGTCAGCACCGATACAAAAAACCACCTGGGAAGCGAAGAACACTGCTACCAGAGAAGATACGTCTGGGTCTGATCAAACTGTTAAACCGAGTGGTCTCAAGGGTGATGCAAGTGCATTCAACAGTACTTTGGCTTCAGGGTTGCAAGCCGTTATCGCAGCCGAGCCAGATGTGACGAAGTATGATACCGTAGTTGGAGACGGCGATTGCGGCATTGGCCTGAAGCGGGGCGCTGAAGGTAAGTTGATGCCGACATACCTATAGTCACTGTAAACTAATTCTTCAAAGCTGTCCTGAAGCATCTGCAAGAGAAAGCCGCAACGGGAGATGTCGTTGTCGACGTTGCTCATATCGTCACAGTAGTCGAGCAGGAGATGGATGGCACATCAGGAGCGTTGTTTGCTATCTTCCTCAACGCCCTCGTACATGCACTCCGAGTACTTGCTCCAGGTGACGCTACCCCGCAAGTCTGGGCTGGCGCTCTCAAGCAAAGCTGTGATGCTCTTTCGAAATACACACCAGCTAGACCTGGTGATCGTACAGTGGTAGATGCTCTGTATCCGTTTGTCGAGGTCCTCGGGAAGACGGGTGACCTTAAGAAAGCGGCCGAAGCGTCTAAGAAAGGTGCTGAAGATACCAAGGGCATGACTCCTAGCCTCGGCCGAGCGGTATATGTTGGAGGCACCGGTTTCGAGCAGGTACCAGATCCCGGCGCCTGGGGGCTGGCTTCTTTCTTCCTTGGGTTGGCTGGAATTAAAACCGAGGATGAGGGTTGGGAAGCTATATAGTCAGGTTATCGCCTAGGTCCTAAGAGTAGTATAATAAGATGATGAAACGGTGTGGCTGTTTGTATTCAGATTTAATAACATCTGCCTTAATCCATCTACCTTAACCACGACACCGTCTGCTCTCCAATCTGGTGATGAAAGGCTGCCTTGTCAAGTCTACCACCTCTGTAATCGAGCATCTCTGGATGGTCCCTCGGCAAATTGCCGCATTAGCGTGCTGTCTCGACCCTTACACCTTTTGTCTAACTGTTTGAGACACCGGATATAGTAAAGGACATGTCATATAAGCGAACTGGGGTTATGTAACCGGATTATTGTTTCAACCCTCTAGCTAAGTAGAACTAGAATAACCGAATCTCCTCGCAGAAACCTGTTAAACGTAAGATATCAGCTTCATAGACACCTAACCGAGTTGCAGGAACTGCAGGAATTAGGTAACGTACATCTTGCTTATAAAACGGTCCTTGTTGACCGGCCTGCCCTTCTTGCCGCTGGATAGCTTCGGTGTCTCGGTCCACATCTCCTTCACATTCTCTAACACCATGTTGCAATGCCGATCGAAAGCCTTGACACGCGCTAGTAGCTTGCGATTGTTGCGGCAGGATATGAGTACTTGTGTGTGCGATCGGACGGCGGTTTGAAGAATGGATAGAGGTCCTGCGCTGAACTCGTGCTCCTCGAGGAGAGAGATCTCGTATTCCCTTTACTACAAGTTAGAGATGACAAGAAAAGGCGAAGACGGTGTAGGATGTGTTGGGATGGATTGCGCACGTTAACTCGTTACGAGGCTTCGTGAGAAGCTCCCTAGAACAATGTTGTTAGCTTTGAGCTCTAAAGAATAGAGATATACGGGCACATGCTTACTGAATCTTTGTGTCGGCCATGATGATCGCTGCTGTCAAGTTGTTGAATTGAAAAGAGCAGCTCGTGATGGATTGGCGCAAGGCTGATAATGTACCGTCACGTCTAATTCAAGAAATCATTGAAAGTCTTTGGTGCGACTGGGAAAAAGAAAGATTTGATTGGTTAAAAGATTGTCGGAGCGCGTTATGGGGATGCAATGGTCCAGTTTGTCCAGTGATATCCCCCGATCGCCCCACTTCGGCTGGGTGCCGGACTTTTATGGTCTTTTATGGTCCAAGCTCCAGCTCAATTCTCGAACTTAAAACCTTGAACTTCACCTGGCACTTTGTATCGATGTACCTAAGTATTCCACCTCCACTCCTTGTAGTACTTCGGTAAAAGCAAAAAATTATGCCCGCGGCTTTGACGATTTTAGTCCATTGAAGCTCTTCACCCAACTTCCCCGATGGGCCAACATATTCCGAGGTTGCGCATTGAGTCAAAAATAGACTAGATGTCTTTTAGAGTCTTCATAAGGAGAGCTGGGTCAGCAGCTTCCACTGCTGCTTCTCCTTGCTGGAGATTCAGCTCGACCATGCCTTTAAGAGCCAAGATCATAGATCCCCGAGGTGCGATACGAGCCCAGGTATGATTACGGATGTGTCTATTTTTATGTTTTTTTTTTTCATTTGAACATCATGCTAAAAACTTAGAGCAGATGTCTACCAATGCTAGAAGTGCACCGAATGCTTCAAGTATTCCAAAAGAGTTGGATACTGATGAGCCCTATGATGTAATTTTCAACAATCTATACGGTCTACGGACCATCGAACTTAACCGACAGGATAAGCTCAATGCTCTTAATGGTTCAATGATTCGAAAAATATTCCCACGCTTAATCGAGTGGGAAAAATCAGATATGGCAAATGTGATTGTTATCAAGGGTGCCGGCAGGGCGTTCTGCGCGGGAGGCGATGTAACTACGCTTGCGGAGCAAAATCAGGAGGGCCCTGAAGGCGTGAAGAAATCGATAGATTACTTTGCTTTGGAATACTGCCTGGACCATTACATTGCGACGTATCGGAAGCCCTACATCACATTCATGGATGGCATCACCATGGGTGGGGGTGTTGGGCTCAGTATCCATGCCCCATTCCGCATTGCCACCGAGAGAACAGTCTTCGCTATGCCGGAGACCACCATAGGCTTTTTCCCTGATGTCGGCGCCTCGTTCTTCCTACCGAGAATGCCAGGCGCTGTCGGTACTTACCTAGCCCTTACGAGCAGTCGCCTTCACGGGGCAAACGTTTTCTATTCAGGGATTGCGACACATTACCTACACTCGACAAGTCTGCCCAGCTTAGAATCTCGTTTGGCTGAATTGCGATTTAAAGATTATGAAACGATGGAGGACCGATTGACTGTCATTGAAATGACCATTGAAGAATTTGCTACCGGTCTTCCCCATGATGTTCCTATCCTGTTATCAGGCGAGCTTCGGAAGGCTATTGATCGGTGCTTCAGCAAATCCACTGTCGAGGAGATCATAGACGCCTTGAGGCAAGAGCAAGGCTCTACCAGATCATGGGCAGAGTCGACGGTGGAAATCCTACATCAACGATCCCCCACCTCAGTTCACGTCGCTCTCGAGCAGATGCGACAAGGACGAAACTGGACTATCGCAGAGACGTTCGAAAGAGAGTACCAGATAGCCGCTAAGTTCATGAATCACCCTGACTTCACTGAAGGTGTAACGGCGTTGTTAGGTACAAAAACTACTCCCAAGTGGCAGCCGGCCAAGTTAGAAGATATTCCGTCTGACAGCAAAATCGCCGAGCCATTCTTTTCCCCGTCCGACGATACACCTGAGCTGGATTTGGTGGTCGGTCGGGATTACGTGAATTACCCGTATCAATCTTTCGGCGTGCCTACAGAGAAGGAAGTTGAACACGTCGTCAGGTCGAGTGGGTTGTCTAGATACGCTATCCGCGAGGAATTTGTTCAAATGAAGAATGGCAGACAAGGCATCGGCGCTATTGTGGGTGAGATCCTATCCAGGAAGACCACCGTGAATGATGACGGCAAAGCGCAATGGATTGACGAGTGATGGAACATCATGTTACGGTGCATCAGGTCTCCATGTATATTATCGTCAGTCCCCGCTGGCTAGAGGCAGGATCA
This sequence comes from Rostrohypoxylon terebratum, assembly GCA_022497145.1. NCBI lineage: Eukaryota > Fungi > Ascomycota > Sordariomycetes > Xylariales > Hypoxylaceae > Rostrohypoxylon > Rostrohypoxylon terebratum. Next base: position 224,276 of record MU385855.1, read on the forward strand.
CAGGGATCATAGTACTGGAAATGTACAAATACAAGTTTTCCTAATCAAATAACAGAAATGAAATCAATTACGTGAACCTCCCACCCCTTCTTCCCCTTTCCCCTGACGTATAGGTACTGAAGACTTAAGTACTTATTTAATCCTGTTGGAAGTCGGGGGGGGTACTAGTAGGTAGTATTTTCTATTATCTGAGTCATAATTAAATCGTAAAAAATGTGGGGTTGTACCGGAATACCGGCGGGGTATAAATACCATTAGCGACTGCCCCCCTCATAAAAAACCACGAGAAAATTGAATTTTTTTTCTATTTTGTTTGAAGAGGAATAACGGACTGCCGGAGGTGTGTCTGCCTTCGAGTTCTACAGTTAAGATCTGATAGGCGCTAGTGTGTCTTCCAAACTCGGCGAAAGTGGCCTGTGCACACGGCCCCACCAACCCAACAGCGGCCAGTAATACATAGGTGGTCATAGCGCTCCAGTGCAAGGTGTTCCAGCCACCGGGATGTGACGTCTAACCTGCAGACAACATTTAGTACGGCACGTTTTCTCGAACGCGCCTTGTAGCAGTAAAAAAGCTATTAGCGCGACTTTCAACCGCTACTTAACGCGTCCGCTTGGCGTGGCTTCCACTTCCCAGTTATCCAAGTTCCAAGTTGGTACTGTACAGCATACCTAGTACTTGGTCTCCCTTAACAACTTGTTCCACTTAACTTGTACCTTGTACAGAGTACTTTCAACGGTCAACGGTCAACCACTAATTCTCGACACCCTCAATTCATTCTATTCTACCTTCCTTACCTACTTTCTCCATCCTCAATTGTTCGTTCTTCAATCGACTAACTCGGTCAATTCTACTTTAGTCAATCACAGTCGAGAACGTTCACTCTCTCATTTCCCGTATACAATTGTTGATCGCGAGAATTTTCTTTTCTTTCCTTCAACATTTGTTTCATCCGCCTCTCGACTTCAAACTCCAAACTCGCACACCTGACGGTGAACTCCATATAAACACGACACTCTCACTCTCACTCTCACTCTCACTTCTCTACCCTCTTGATTCAGAAAACCGTATAGACTGAGACTTGTTGTCATTGTCCTTATACACACTATACTCTTTCAATTGGCAATCGTATTCACAATTCTCCCCCATTTTGTTTCCGCCAACAGCTTGTCTCGTCGGACCAGGCGAAAGCCGTCCATCTTCACGCGATGGATTTAGCTACCCATCAGGGCAGCGGACGGGACACGATGCCACACAATACCGATGATAATGGCTTGCAAACGAAGCCTATGGGGTGTAAGTATCTTACATATTTCGCAAGTTGTTTCCAGGACTCATGATCCCTATCTAGTGAAGGTCCATTATACATTCGATATAGGCTCACAAGAACGATGCCTGGCCCGATTGCCTAGTCTGATCACGGTACAGACGATTCCCATGGACGATGGAACCAGAATTGGAATTGTCAATCTACATATATGCCTGCGTACAATTGCACAGCACAGCCCCGAGCTGATTAGCGATGGCGACAAAGACTATGCGATCTATGCCTACGATTATTCTGAGCCCGATGTTCCTTTAGTCGGACAGGGTATGCTTAGCTGGGGTTTTGGTCCAGAACCAAATCCCAACTTTAAAGACTCTCTGGTTACCGGACGCATTACCAAAAATTTACTTGCCATAGTGAACAATGGTATCAAAGAGACTCTAGAGGTCAAATTCAAACTGACACCCATTGCGAAAACGGTACAAACTAACCTTCTTCAACCTCGCCAATCCAATCCTCAACCTGTATCTATCTCTCGAGCATCGCCCACTCCTTCAGAAACATCCGATTGGCATTCCTCATCTCGATTTGTCCCGAACATTCACCAGCCTCCAGCAGCGCCTATTGGCATCGCTCCCATGGCTACCGGACAATCCCATCAAGGCCCGCCGCCGACGTCGGAGCGCCGCATCGCTGCAATCGAGCCCAATTTGAGAGAATCGACCAGCTCTTCGGCGGTACCTACCGATGGACTGGCAATAGCGCCAGCTCCTACTAAGGGAGGTAGAACCCAGTCGCGACCTGGTTCTCGAGCTTCGAGCAAACCTCCTTCTGGAAGGCCTAGAGGTCGACCGCGCAAGAAGCCTGCACAAGCCGAGGGTAGTACTTCCGGCATTGAAGACGCTACTGACGCCGACGACGGACCTCCCCGAAATAAGAAGCGGGCTACGACGACACAGGTCGAACGTAATAACAATGCTACATTCAGTGGTGTCCCAGATTCACTTCGAGTTGCTGCAAGCACCGCTGGATCTATTCGAAACATGCGACCCCTCGCAACCACAGGCGACGCACGTGCAGGTGGTCATGTTCAGGAAGTTCCACGAGCGCCGACGCCTGTTCCTATGATACGTGTCCAGAGCTACCCACAAGCGCGACCCGTGGCATCGAGCGGCCTTAGACGCGAATCGATTGCAAGCACCAGAATAGATTCATTTACATCAGCATATGGCCAAGAGGCTCGTTCTCCTGCTGAGTCCATTGGAGTCTCTCCAAGCCAAATGTATTCGGATGAAGCTAGTCCCGCCGACATTGGTTCGTCTCCTCCAGGTCCGCGTTCTGCATTGTATAGCACCCGATCTAGCCCGGCACCTTCGAGCCCTATCCTCCCTCCGATGCCATCAGCGGGAGTTCCGATCGATTCGGGATTTTTTAGTGGAGGACTCGATAGTCGAATAGATGAGGATGCTACAAACAAGGCAGCTGTTGATGCAGCTCAGAAGGTTCCTACGATTGCGAAGCCCAAGCCTCGCCGGAGCCGCGCGAAGAAGGCACCTGCCACTGGCCGAAGTGATCTTATTATTCATACAGAAACTCCTGGACCACCCGAGCTCTTGCCTCAGACATCGCTCTACAACCCGCCTCACATGATTAAGAAGAATAGTGAGGCTGCTAAAGCTGCGGCGGCCACCAGGCCCGAGCAACAGGCCGAAAGAACGGAATCAGAAGTAATGGAGAACAAGCCTGTGGAGAAGGCCACCACTACGGAGGATGAGATGACACAGATGGAAATGATGAGTTTCGAGACGGCAACGCCAATGGACCTAGCAGATGATCAGAATCAATCGCAACCGGATTCTTTCGACGAGAATGGACAGCATATCGAACCACCTGTCTCTACCGCATCTGACAATGGCATGTCACTGACTAAGGAACACAATCCTGCCGTGGCTAAACTGATAGTGCCGCCTATGCTTACTATGCCGAGCCGTGCAACGCCAGCTGAACCAGAGCTCCCGACGGTTCCCGCAAGCGACCCTGTGCAACCCCGATCAACGTTGACTATGCCTCTCTCAGAGCCTGCACATCCCCAGACCGATGCCATTGGACCCGCCGATGGGAAGTCAAACAAGAACGTGGTTAAACGCCAGACAATTAAGCAGAAGCTAGAAGAGGCCATCTCGCTGGGCCTGGCGCCTTCTTATTGCAACAATTGCGGAGCCATCCAGACACCTACCTGGCGAAAAATTTGGAAGCAAATGCAGACTGGCGTCCCAGCATATCATGAATATTCGGAGAAGCCCGGCTGTGTTACCGCAATCAACGTACTCTCTCGAGATGCATCTAACCAACCTACTTCGTACGAGATCATCAAGAAATCCTTGGGTCCAAATGATAAGAAGAATGCTTGGACTGAGGTGCTTTTGTGTAATCGTAAGTTATATATAACATCAACTCAAATGGACTTGGTCAGCTAACAATCTGTAGCTTGTGGAATCTGGTTCAGTAAATTCAAAAAGCACCGACCGGCCGATAAATGGGAGAAAGACGAGCAACGCCTGTCCCAAACGCGTAAGAAGCGACCGAACGGAAGCGGACAGCAGCCTCGCTCTAAGCGAGCTCGAACGAAGAGCGACGCTCAATCAGCTCTAACTTCTGAGGCTGGTATACCCACAGATCCTCTCGGCCCATTAGATGGCCCTGCGCATCTAGAGGACATGGTTACGGTGCCGGCTAGTCATCGACAGCAGCATCAAGAACAAGAAGATATGGTTGATGAAATGGCCCGACAAGGCTCAACGCACTCTAGAGCATCTAGTCACTCCCGAGGCAGTGGTACCTTCAACAGTCCAATTGCTGTTGATGACGATCTTGGAGCGACCCGTAGAGTTCTCTTCCCATCTCCACGCAAGGAAGGCGAGCAGAGAGTTTTGGGTGAAGTCGCCGTCAATGTCGTGCAGACTTCCCCGGACTATCTTGGCACTAAGGGTGAAGGCTCCTTTGGGAAGGAGAATAACGACCTGGCGGCGGGTGGAGATGTCTTCACTGATAAGGACTTCGCTGACATTTTCGGTTCGCCCCCTCGGCCATCTACGCCCACTCCCGCTACCAACAGCGGTAATCTTTTCAAGACGCCGACTCGCACGACTCCGGGCCATCGACCGGTCACTAGAAGTGTCACCAAGTCTATGCGTTCTGGTAGGTCCGCCAATTCGCCTGGCCGGATCTTGTTGATGGAAACCCCTACGAGAGCTTCTCATCCTGGCTCGGCTAAGCGCCAATCGCCCGAGGAGATGGATCCCACGCAACTGCTTAATAACCCACTATTCACGATGGATATGTCGCAGTTTGGTGATTTCCTATCAGAAGATTTCATTAGGCCGCAGTCCAACTCACCCTTACGGCCAGATATGAGTAACTTCGACGAGATTATCATGTCGGAACCCATGAACTTCGACCGCCTATTTGGTCCTATACCCGGCATGCCCGTCTCCCCTCCTCGGCCTAAGAAACTCTTTCCTCACTATAGCGACGAGGAGAACCGACGTATTGCCACCTACTTCGCGATGATGGAGGCAGGCACTGTTTTTATCCCTAGAGTGGAAAATGGAAGACCTGTCGATCCTCCCAAAGAGGAGAAGGGCAAACGTACTACTTAAATCCTCTGCATGCATATACGGAGTTTTGCGTTGGCACACTTGGGGGTCCACGGTTGGCACGATCATGTTCACCTGCACCTTTGGTAATTGCATCGCACGTCTCTTTACGCACTTTCCTTGTCATTGGCTCTCATGAGCATACGAGATACCCCGCGGACGGACTACGTTGATTTTTGATTTCTTTTGAGGCGTTTGGAGAGGAAGACCCGCTACGGGCAAAGTTTATAGCATGACAGGGCGCTGTGGGTTGTAGCATTGGATGACGTTTTCCCCGGATGGGATTCAACGTTGTCGGTGTCGGCGAAGGGCGACGATGTTTATCGATAATAGGTCGTTATTGGTGGCTGAGCCTGTCGACATGAGTGTTGAGATGTGATCACGATATTTGTGGATGAGACGCCACAGTTGCACCGAGGTGGGGGATGTGCTGTAGTCTGTTTTAGAGATAGCTCTGCACCTCTTAATGACCACACGGTTCACTAAAATATTACTACTACTTGATATGTGTGATATAGTAAGTATGCTGTGACGGGAACGTGGTATTCGCGGCGACTGATACGAAAATTCGCTTTATCATTCCTCTAGTCTACGTTCATCTAGCTCAAGTACCTAATAATCTCTACCTGTCCTCGTACAGCTCCACCTCAACGGCCTCCCGCCTCACGATCCGCCAGCGGCCCTCGTCGTCCAAGGTAAAAGTTATCACGCGGGAGCTCTCGTCGCTGATGCCCTCGAGGATCACGTCTAGGAGCTCGTCGGCGTGCTGCTCTGTCTCCCGGCGCCGCTTTAGCTCGGCGGAGCTGACGAGGTGGCCGGATTTGGTGCGGTAGAGACGACCGCGGGGACGGGGACGGGGGGCGGTTGGCCAGGAGATCGAGATGGGGAGGGTGAAGGGGAGGGGTGGGAGGTAGGATGCTGGGGATGAGGAGGTGATGAGTGGGGGAGAGGGAGTAGCGATGGGCGGAGGTGAATGGGAAGGCGAGATAATGGGCGGAGGTGAGGGTTTATTGACGGGTGGTGGTGGTGGTGGTGATGAGGTTGGGATGCGGGGTGGGGTGGAGAGACGTTGACTTTTGGTGCTGGGTTTCTTGGGAGGGATTGGCGAGAGGGGCTGTTCAGGGGGCGGTTGGAATTTTATGGGGGGTGGATTGCTCTTCCGCCGTCCTCGTCGTTGATAGCTGGCTGCCTCTTCTTCTGTATATTCGGTGTATGTTGTGTATTGGGTATCTTGAGTCAGTTGAGCAGGTTGGGTGTTTTGGGTACTGTACTGAGTTGGCTGGGTACTAAACTGGGTTGATTGGGTTGGCTGAGTACTGTCAATATTAGATTGCTGACTGATGGGTTGAGGGGAACGCGGCCTCTCCTGGAGGGATAGTTGCGCGAGCTGGTTTGTGGGCGGAGTAATCACTCGAGACGACCAAGAACTCGTGGTGGAAACAATGGAAGCAGTTGAAACAGGGGAAACAGCAAAAGCAGTATCATTGGCTGGTTCAGCAACGGTTGTTATTTTTTGTTTTTGTTGAGATGCAGGTTGCGCTATAAACTGTGGTTGATGTTGATGTTGATGTTGAGGCTGAGGCTGAGGCCGAGATTGTAATTGTAATTGTGGTTGCTGAGATGAATACTTATGCTGCTGCTGTTGGTGCTGCTGCGAGCCAGCCGGCCATCCCAGAGACACGCGTCCACGTGCAAAACGTCAGTTCATCCCGCCCTGATCCGAATACACGAATATGTCCTTGAACTGATGCGTAACGTCAACCACGTTTTGGCATAGTGAAAAGTCTGCATGGTAAGTCAGATAAGGATCAAGACAAGAAATTACAGAAATGGCGCCTGACACATACCAACATTGTTACCAAGGTCTATAGCATTCAACACCTTGATGGATAGGTCTGGGTTCACCTTTCCAATTATCTGAGCTCCATTTCCAACCATAAGGTGACAGTCCTATTCAGTGATATAATCGTTAGCTCATATGTTAACGGACTATCAGGAACCAGGGGTTACATGAATCGAAATCACATGGAAGAAAAGACAGTGGCCCACTCACTCTATTGAGGTTGGCTTGAACTTGACCATCAGCCTCGAGAAATGCCGTCTCGCCGCGGAGTTGCACCACTTTGCCCACGATGATGACGTTCTGGCCGACGTAAGAATCCATTAGGGCGGCAGAAATGCGGGGTGTCGAAGTAGACTCCATTTTGGTAATTCGACGGTTTAACACCTGAAAACAGGACCGCTACAAATTTAGATATCTAGTACGATCTTGAGGCTCGGGATTTCATGCGAAGATTGAGGTTCTTTTTACGTTTTCGGTATCGTTGAGAAAACTAAAGTTTAGAAATAGAGTTTGCGTAAAGACCGTTGAACTAAAGTGAGAAGAGGTAGCAAGAAAGCGCGACGCGTTAAAACGGGGCTATTTTCTCGGTGGGGCTTCCCAGCTGAGCTTCAAGGTTTAATTGATCTAAAAACGGCAAGGAAGCAAAGAACCGCAGAAGCAATTATGAGCAGTCACATCCATACCCAAGACTCAAGTAATCATCTCTACCATCTTAAAAAAACGACTCATTTAGGTACAAATGCAGCGATAGACCGGATTGCCGGACCAACCTCCAACTAAAGGGTTCATCTCCGTCGTGATGCGGTTACACAGCAGCAGTCTAACCAGAAAACCCGGTTGGCAGCTGGGCTGAGCTCGAGCAAGATGCTTCCTCACCAATAAGATATCTTGGAAGACGGTTATCTTCTTCCGGAATTCCCTACCTTGTCCAATTGGCTGGCTGGAAAATCTTCCTTCAGGTTCTTCGTGTTTGTATCTTCTCATATTGAAGTACATATGGAGGCTCATGCGTGCCAGGCACTTGTGATATGCAGCTGGCTACAAACGGAGAACCCCTTATCAAAATATCAACCTGCCGGAGCCGAGACTGCTGGTGCGGACGCAAATTCCTACTGCGTAAATCAAAACAAAGTTTTACGGGGCATCTCACTACGCATTACCTAATAACCAAGGAGAAAGGTACGGGTAGCTTCTGACGACGATTATTTCTACGGGCTTACTATCCCGACGCCACCAGATGACTCCATCGTGTTTCACAACATGCGCTCTTCTGCGGAAAGAAAGAGTTCATAAAAAGCAAAGTTTCGTCGAGTCCATTCCGAATTTCATGTGCTAAAGAGTGGCGGCATAAAGAGAGGCTAGTAAAGGAGGCTACTACATTATCAAATCGCCGCCCTAGTTCCTTTCGGTGACGTTGATCATGATATAGACATATTCTTCATGCGGTGACTCCGCATAACCCTAGGTAGGTATTATAGCTCTGGCGGTTCCTTGATTGCTCATAGGGTCATCTCGTAATAGGTCTTTTCAATCCGCCACGAACTTCTCGTTGAGATCTTTGACGCCCTCGTGAAAAGACAGAACCATGGTATTTAGGTCAGAATAAGCTCGACACCTTACTACGAACGATCTAGGTCAGGCAAGAAAACCGGTACATATTCTCACTAGACAAGATCCACGAATCACTATTCGGAAAATGAAAAATTGGACCCTGTCGGAACAATCAGCGTTGGAGTTTTAGTCAGGCCTCCTAGCCCAGCAAACCTAGATTTACTTACTTGTATTGCCCCCTTGCTCAAATACATGGGCTCCGCATCGGTACATCCGGTTCTATTGTACCCAGCCACTCGGTGAGCGTGGTAGCCCTATGCTCGTATTTAGTATTCGGCGTCATTGATGTTGAGTAGTGGTTCCCGTTGGTTGGTGATCCGCATTCCCTAGCCTTAGCTTCAAGCCCATGATATGTTCAGACCGATGGGGCGTATTACACAAGACGACAGGAACTGTTACAAATCCAGGACAACTTCTGGTCCTTTTACTGAGGCTCCCTGGCCGATATACGATGCCCTCATTATCCATGGGAACGTTGGTTTCCTGTTAGACCACCGGGAATAGCAGATACGACGAATTCTATACGTATCAGCAGGTTATATTCCATGATATCCCAGTATTTGATCAATTAGACTTCTGTCAATGCCGGGAGAAAGCCTATTATCAAAGATGGTTAGGAGTCGTTGATGCTTGCTTGTTCGACTTTTGACTTTACACTTCTACTTCTGCGGACGGATATGCAAGTTCCGAGTATCGCCTTTAGTCAGAAGGTAACTAGATCTAATCTCGGCTCCATTCTAGAAATGTCGGGATTTCGTGAGCTGAAGGCAACCAATCTAACTAAAGAGCTTTAGTGACGAATAAATTCGTCTCGGCCTATGAAGCGAGGTGAAAAAAAAATCCGCTTCAAGGAGGCAGATAAAGCAAGTTTCATCTGGAAACCAGTTCGAAAATTGACCGGTGGTGTTACCTATCTATCCATATTCATATTGCTACGAAGGGAAAATGGTCGAGCTTGAAAGATTGGATGAATTTGGCTAGCCAATAGATCTGTTTCTTGTTATGTAGGTACCGAGGCAGCAGCCTACAAGGCCTCCAGCTACGACTGAACTTGAGGAAAGCACCTGGGAATTTTCAAATACACACCCACATGTACCTACCTAGTCTGCCAGTCCACTAGTGCCTCCTTCCCAAACTTGTCCATATTTAGCATATTTAACGTTTCTCTCTGCAGCAAACTTACTTTCAACTGTTAATCCACGAGGTTGTTCCTTCTGTGGTACGTTAGCTGGAGATTAAAGTTGCTTGTGATGCTTCAGATGGGGCGAGGAAATGGCGCCCCTAAGCTATTCTTGACTCGTGTGAGCTAGGGATCATACCTTTAACTTTTACATTTTAATTGGGCGGGCCGCTCTTGATAAACTCCAAGTTATTAGCATCTGGATGGAACAGAAATTCCTTGAACTCATTAAACTCCAGTTACGCTGCCGATACTTTACTTATTTTGTTCGTCTGTTAAGTCTGAGCCCTTGACCAAGATCTCCCTTGGCCAAGTGCCGTGCAAAGTTCCACAGCAGGTATGGATGAACCGGCGAACTTCTTTAGCGGAGACATACAAGATGGCGGAAACGATGGAAGCCAGCCATTCGATAGCCAGTATATGAAAGATTCGAGACATTATTACCAAGATGCCTCACTTGGGCCCAACTTAGACGATCCTTCTATTGATCCACTATCAGCCCAAACTCATCAAATAAATCATTTACCTATGGATTCGATTTACGTTCAACCCACAAGAAGAACTTCAAATCGCTGTGCCAAATCCCAATCAACAATCCCACACTTCAACCCGGTTAGCTCCGAATCCCCCGGCTTATCTAGTGGATCGTCGGACACTCCGGAGTCTCACTCGTCGCAACACACCGTAACGCCCGAAGACGCGTCTAGTACACATGACTTCCTTCGCCGGGAGTCTCCTCCCACCAAAAGGAGGACACATCGGGGCAAGAAGGATATGGATCAGGGCACCGAGGCAGCTAAACGAAACAGATTCCTAGAAAAGAATCGAGTTGCGGCAACTAAGTGTCGACAAAAGAAGAAGGAATGGGTATCAGACCTCGAAGAGACCAGATTTGGCTTAGAAAGCCAAAATAATCACCTCCACATGGAATACAGCAGCCTGAGAAACGAGATCACCCAGATCAAATCACAACTCATGGAGCATGCTAGTTGCAACGATCCTAACATCGACAAGTGGATAGAAAATGAAGCAAAGAGATTTGTGGTGGGAGCGGGCGAACAGTATGACCAGATGTTGGCTAACTTGGGGCATGCCCCTGGATTAACCGATCGCCACGAGAGCTTCTCTTCAGCTTCGAGATACCCAGGCGTTCCAGATTCGGAACTCATCAGCCCAGTAACTTCGTCACACAGAGGAAGTATGTCATTCCCGCCCGGGACCATGTTACCGAACTCACCAGTCTTGTGCCGTCCGGACCTAACGCCAAGTATGCCAGAGCCGATGGCTTCTGTCTCAGCTGGAGAGTCTTATTCAACAGGCCATATGCCCAATTCAATAACCGGAGATATCGGCGGGTTTGACGGTGTGACGATGGGAAACGAAGCAGTTTAGAGATCGGCAATGCCTGAATGTTGGCAACGATTTAACACCGAAGGTGAATAAGCTCTTGCCGTGGTACAGCATACACCGTGTTTATGTACCAGAATACCCAGTGAACTTTTTACGTCTGCCTCTCGTCATCATCGTTATCAATAGCAACGTCTGGAACCAGGTTCTATTGTACGATCGTTGACACGCATCGGATATCAATATCGAACGGTCATCTAGCATAAGGAATGTTATGTGGTTTCGGCATGAGTGATTTTCTGGGTCGTCGTTAAGTGAGTGTTTCATCTGCTAGGGGGTATTTATGGAATAGGGCGCATATGGACGAATGTTCGTGGGTTCAAATCGAATCTTAATGAGGGATATTCTCTAAGACCTAGCCTCGTCGCACTCGAGAGTGTGCAATGCGTCGAGCCTCAAGGGAGATAATATGGGTTCAGGAGAGACGCCGATCATGGCGATACTAATCGAGTCGGATGCGAAAATAAATGATGGAATGAGACCACGATGGATTCGGAAGACCCTCGCCGCCGTGAGTGCCTGCTAGGGCTGGTTGTTTGTATCCGAGTACTAGGTGGCGTTTATTAGCTTTTTTACGAAGCGGCGTTGAGCTCTGCAACTTTAACATAAGGAAATAATATAGACGCCAAGCAAGATACTTCGGTTTCAGCTTTGAATTGAATTATTGAGAACTTGATACTTTCAAATATGATGTAGTGACTTTTTAATTCCCAAAGAAAGACGGCATGCCGATTATAATAAGAAAGAAGTTGTATCATATCCCCCCATAGCCTTCGGTCTACGGCTGTGTTGGGGTAGCCCGGACGATTATCGCCGCCACAACCGAGTTGCTCAGGGCTGCCCTAAATTGGAGCAAATACCCCTTTGCTCAAGTCAACGCCATGCCTGTATAATATATGATTACGTCTCCTATATATCCTAATTCTTCCCTGCTAGCGAATGAGTATTTTCTGTTAAATTTACGTAGGTAGGGACTATCACTTAGAAACTCGATGGAGCTTGTCCGCCAGCTGGTTTAGTTTACGATTTATGGATGCTATTTCATTTTTGAGATCCCTAGATACTTAAGTCTTAGGTAGTTACAGAGGCTCTACAGAACCTTCATACAATATACAACCAAATACATACATAGATGTAGGACTGTTATTCGGTGCTCTGGAATAGGAACTCACGTCTATTCTACCAACACCATCCCGCTCTCAGGCGTCGTCGGAACCCGCACGTTGTCAACGAACACCTTCGTAACCAGATCACTCTGGTGCGCCTCAATCATCGCCTTCAGCGCGTCCCTCTCCACGACCAGTCGTCCCGTCTCCAGCAGGTCCTTGACATCCACATCCAGAACATCGATCGCGCGTCCCCAATTGGGCACCTCGGCCATAGCCTCGTAAAGATTATCCCTCGGATCCGTCGTGATGATCGTGCTCCTGCCCGCGCGGCGTCCCCAATCATTCGTATCCAGCACCTGCTGGGCCCACTTCTTCCGGAACTCGCGGGCCAGCTCCCTCGAAATGGCGTGCGAGCGGACCATCTCGAGATACTCCTCCGGATAGGGCAGCTCCATGCCGTCCTCGCACACGACGAGCTCGCCGCGGCGGTAGCGGTAGCTCAGGGCGGTCCGCCAGGCCAGGTCGTACACCTTGCGCGTGATCTTGGTGCCGAAGTCGCGCGGCTTCGGGCCGAACGTCTTCCCGCCGCCCCGGAACAGCGGCGACTGCCGCGTCCCCGCGCGCGACCGCCCCAAACCCTTCTGCGGCCGCACCTTCCGGTGCGAGCCCGCTACCTCCCACCGGTTCTTCGTCGAGGCCGTTCCTTGCCGCGTGTTGTCGCCTTCGTAGACTACGGCTAGATGCAGGATGTCCCGCCGCAAAGGCACGTGCAGGTGCTTTGCGGACCAGGACTCGAGGCGCGCGGGCTCGAAGGAGGGGAAGTTGAAGATGGTGAGGGGTACGGTGGTTACTGTTTGGCGGGTTAGCGGCGGGGTTGTGTGATTAGGTGGGTGTGGGAAAGGGGGGGATGTACTTGGTTTATAACCAGTGTCTGCGACTGAGGTGGTGATCCTAGGTAGGGGAGCCTCGGTCGCCATTGATCTTGTGAATGTTGATGATGGTATTCGATGCTGTATTCATTAGATTTATAAACGAGGTGATTTGTTGGAGGGGTGGCATACTGAGACTGCTTCTCGACATGTCTGTGACGATAGGCTTAGGTTTCTTAAAGCCTCATTAAGGCCTCTCATGCCTTTGCTAGCCATATTGCCGACACCCAAAGGTCAATGTCGGATAGTGACTGTGTTCGCCGGCGTTTGTAGTATTAAGTGGTTCGCGAAATCGATGAAGTCAATTGAACCCCAGAAAAATTATCGAAGATGCGATTAAAGATACTTCAGTACATCATATCGATAGGATCGATGAGTAGGGCAGGATTTCTTGACCAATTAAACGTAACGAATTCCATATTTTAGTGGGCCACAAAATGGAGCTTCAAAAAAGTTCCGGATTTTCGTTTCTTTAATTCAATTATCTGATAAACTGCCTACATCGCTTCGCTTCCATAGACACCCCGCCATGTCGAGCTGTCAGAGGGTCGCGAGGCCCCTCGTGCAGTCCATTCGACAAGAGCGCCTCCTTGTCCAGACCACACCGCATTTCTCGCGATCGTTCTCGAGGACTGCGTCGCGGCAAGATGAGGCCGCACCACCACCACCACCACCACCAACCCCGCCAAGTTTGACGACGTCCTCATTAGACCAGCTTGAGGCGGCTGGGAATGCCAATGCAGAGGAAGCTAAGAAATTCCGCATGCAGGACCGGCTGATGGATCGAGAAACCACAACGGCGCACTGGGCCGAGCGCAAGTTGCTCCGAATGGGCACCCCGCCTGTCGGTTCAAGACGTCGAAGAGCGGCTATACGTACCTCGGAGAACGTTCCGTTCGAACAGCTTCCGTACCAGTGCTTCCAAGAGGCGCGCAAAATCCTACAGCAAGATCGTCAAGAGAAGATTCAGCAACTTATGAAAGAGGCAGCTAAGATCAAGAGGCTGGAGGAAACGCCGGTCGAACAAGTACCCGGCGGCGAGTATAAGAAGAATTTGCGACTTAAGAGCATGAGGGAATATTTGGAAAAACTCAAGATCTTGGTCGATATTAATGACCCTATTGTGAAGCGGAAGTTCGAAGATGGGCTCGGTACGTATTATTTTTCTCACCTTTGCGGGGCCATATTATCACATTATTGTCCTTTTATTTCTCGTCTATTTTCTGCATTTTTTTTATTGAAGCGATTCAATGGCGTTTTGAAGTGGCTGTGCGTTGAGTCCAAAGTGGACCTGGGTGCAGAGCGGGTTTATAAACTGGATTAATTGGTCTGGCTTTCACATACGACCATATGATCTGGAATACTCGGGATCCCGTCCGCTCTCCCATAGATAAGCCAGATACAGCCAGATTAGTAGTTGGGTCGGTGACGACCAGCGAATCCCTGGTGTTGTATGTTTTCTTTTCTTTTTTTTTTTCATCAATTGCTTTTAACCTGATATATCTTCTATCCTCGATACATTCGATATAAACATCTACTAATTGCCATACAGGTGACTTTAACAAACCAATCTATCGCTACTATGCCGAACGAAAATGGCGTGGCCTGCCATTCAGAATGATTACACAACGTATTAAACAACTCAGCATTGTTCCTGATGTGCTACCTAAATTCGAGCCAACTATGGATGTCCAGCTTTATTTCCGCCGAGATAAGGTCGTCCCCGGAGAGATCTTAAACTCCCGGGTAACAGAAGTGCCGCCACGCCTAAGAGTCCAAGTTTTTAACCCTGGCGAGCGTCTCGTCTCGGTTGTGGTTATGGACTCAGATGTCCCCAACGCTGAGACGGATTCCTTCGAAAGACGGTGCCACTACCTCTCGGCAAACATACCCCTCTCTCCCACCGAGCATTCTTTACCCCTTGGTAAGGCTAATAAGGAAACTCAATTGGCTGTCCCCTGGCTCCCAGCATTTGCTCAGAAGGGTGCTCCGTACCACCGACTATCTCTCTTTATCCTGGAACAGAAGCCTGGTGTCACTTTGGATATCGAAAAACTCCGAGAACTCTACTCCGCCCGAGACGGATTTAGTCTTAAGAGCTATCGGGACAAATTCGGGTTGACCCCTGTTGGTTTCAATATCTTCCGAACTGTCTGGGACGAGAATACGGCCGGCGTCATGGAGAGAGCCGGCATGCCGGGCGCCGACATCGAGTTCAAGCACAAGAGAGTCTACTCTATGAAGCCGCCCAAGAAGGCCAGAGGTTGGGAAGCGAAGAGGCAGAAGCCCAAGTACAGGAGCTTATGGAAGTACAGCAAGAGGATCCACGGTTACTCGAACCGCCGAAGGTAGGTGTATCATCCGACATAGTGTATCATATATACATGTACAAAACAAAAATAATTGTATATGGAACGGGGATCTATGAAAGCGTGGTCGTGATGTTTTTACAGTGTACAGCATACTTCCTCACAGGTAGGTCTTCAAGCCCTTGAAGTCAAGAGTTAACTATCAATATCAATATCAAGAAGCGCTAGCGCAATAACAGTGAGGTCGTTATTGAATAAGTCATTCAGCTCAACTGATCCAACCCCACAATTATCACGATATCTCAAGGGTAGAAGGCGACATCACACCAGGACAGCGTTCGCTACAACCACGGTCGGCATTTGTAAATCGCCGTCGCACCTATGAGCATACACATGTCTTCGCTATTTATAATCGCAACATAATGGGTTGAAATGGTAGAATCGGCTTGGCTTCCGAACCAGATAATCGGGCAACTTTTTACAGGTCGCTGCCACCTACTATCTACACATCGGGTTCACTCTATCGGATCTAGTCTTCCACTAAACCTAGCCGTAAAATGTATTCCCTGTAGGATTGGGGTTTAATTAGCGACCTGTATGTTTCAATGCTCCTGAATTTGCTATGGGGGTTTGATTTATAAAACATCGGTGTGGACCTTTGAGCCTCACGGGATTCTTATCTCCCCTTTCAGACACCCGTAACCTATATTGAGTGGACTTGATACGAAATGGCATCACAGGCCACAGAAACTCTGGCGGTCGCGGCCACAGCGACGGTTCCGACGAAGACGGCGGCGCAGATAATCACAGAATCCGGGGTCGAGGCGAAAGAAGAAGCGCTTCGGACACCTTCGGATGGCGAATCTGGGAATTCGGGAGATCACTTATATTATCATCAACACATCGTGAGGAATGGCCAGCAAGTGTTGGTGAGCTGGACGAAGGAGGAGGAAAAGAGGGTAGTCCGTAAGGCGGATTACTTAATTCTTCCCATCTTCGCGGTATGTCATGCTGCAACCGATCTTGGTACTAAGTAGGTAACGATGCTAATGATATTAGTTGATGTTCACATGGATGGCTATCGACCGCACAAATGTCTCTGGCGTCCTAACATCCACGTTTCTGAAGGACACGCATATGACACGAGATCAGGCTAATACAGGTGTATCGTTACTCTGGTTTGGAATCGTGCTGCTCGAAATCCCGTCAAATGTAAGGTCCCCCCTGCTTTTCCACCACTTTCGTAACGAGTCATAGGTACCAAGTAAATTTTCCAGATTATCCTCCATCGCATAGGCCCGCACTACTGGATCCCGCTGCAGGTCGTCGTATGGGGCATCATCGAAGTTCTACAGATGTTTGTGAGAGGGTACGGCGGCTGGATTGCGGCGCGCTTGTTCCTAGGGCTGGCCGAGAGCGGATTCATTCCCGGCAGCTTGTACGTGCTCTCGCGGTGGTACACGCAGGACGAGCTCGCAAGCCGCACCACCGTATTCTTTTTCGGACCCTCTATCTCGGCGGCTTTCGGGTCCTTGATAAGCGCCGGCGCGCTGCGGATTGAGGGCGCGGCTGGCCTTTATGGATGGCAGTGGTAAGTCGGAATTGGCTTAGATGGTTTGTTGCCCCTTACTGACCACTTCCTCTGTCTATAGGATATTTCTCATCTGCGGTGTCTCTACCATAAGTAAGAAATACAATCTCATTACCAAACATATTCCATTGGTGCTGATAATGCCTGTTCTAGCTACCGGCCTCATAGCTTTCACAGTCGTCCCCAAATCACCTCATGATACGAACCGGCTCTTTGGCGGGCTAGTCCCGTGGAAAGGATGGCTTTCCGAGCGCGAGGCCGATGTCTTCGTAGCTAGGATTATTAGGGCTGATCCTAAAAAGGGACAGGCCGCTACCATCAGCATCGGCTTCAAAGACGTGTAAGTTTTCAATCTTCTAGATGCTGGCCTTTGGAAACGAAGACTTTGCTCATATTTATTATTTCGTAGCACCGACGTACTATTTGACTGGACTACATGGCCCTACCTGATCATCTGCCTAAGCGGTCTACAGTCCGTAGGTGGACTCTCAACATGGGGAGCAACCATCATACAATCGCTAGGCTTTACCAGCATCCGCGCAAACTTACTTAACGCGCCCGCGCCCGTTTTGGCGTCTATTTTCGGTCTCATACTGTCCTGGTTCGTAGATCGGTATAAGCGATTCGGGTACACGATCGGATTCGCCGCGGCTTGGACCATGGCCGGACTTATAGCCCTCTACGTAAGCTCCCACACGCCTTCTTAAGCAAATGACCCCATATTAACATGACATGATGAAGAAACTTCCGGTTACCACGAAGGCCTCGTGGTCGTTTTACGCTGCTTATATCGTGACCGTTGCCGCTCCGTAAGTTACCCGTGCATCCCCCACCCACGGGCTTGTATAGTTGACTAAGCCTGGATATATAGAAGTTGGCAACCTCTCAATGTCACATGGCTATCGCTGAACTCGAAGACGCCTCAAAAACGCGCGATCGCATACGCTGTGTACAGTATGCTTATCCCATATTTTTATAGAAAATTTTCAAATGTGACCTGACGAATTTCTAGTCGGATGTTCGAATTTGGGTGGAACGTACGGCAACCAGGTTTTTCGAGGAGTAAGCCAACCCTCTTCTTTGCTTTTTCTGTTCTAGACCTTGATTTTAACTGTATCTCCTATCAATTAGTCCGACGCGCCTCTCTATCGTAGAGCATGGGCAGCTTGCCTAGCTCTCGGCGCTGTGTGGATCGCAACACTCGTCGTCCAAATATCCCTTTTCAAGTGGTCGAATCGACGGTTCGCCAAGAAAGTGCGTGATGACCCATCGCTGGAAGCTGAGGCGCTGTATACGGATCGGCGGGGTCGTAAGCACAGATATTACTGGTAGACATAGACATAGGCTTGGGGATTTCACCCCCCCGGACCTCCGGGTCTGCATGCTACATTTAATTCGAAATGCTCCATCTCTCAACATCATTGAATCGCTCAGTTTCTTAATTGAACCTCACATTCAAATATGACATCCCAGGCTCAACCACATCTACGTCAAGCGGTTCTCCCACCGAATCCCCAGCCGCCCCCGCAGCGACCAGCAACGGCGTGAAGTGTTCGATGGTCGGGTGCGAGCGCCGGAACTCCGGCAGCTGTTCCAACTCCAGCAACGCTTTTCGACGCTCCTTCGCACCCTTAATCGAGACCGCAGCCCGTATCGCCGTATCGAAGGCGCGCGATTCCGTAAGAACCTTCTCGCGCGTGGCCGCACGGGCGGCGTCCGACGGCGCGTCGTGGATCGAGGCGATTGAGGGGAAGGAGTGCACGGCCATTCCGGAGGCTACTATTAGGTAGCCCTCATCACTGCACATGAGTCAGTGCCTGGGTACAGCAAAATGATGATAATTAAGATGGGATTACCGGAGCGACGCGACGGCTTCGCCGAGACGGATCTGGCTTTCGAGGTCATACCCGAAGAACGTGGAGACCTGGACAATCGGAACGCCAAGCGGGTGCTCAGGCGGAAACATAAGCTTGAAGGGGACCCAGACGCCGTGGTCGACGCCGCGCTCGACCCGTTTAGCTTTAATGCCGGCTTTTGTCAGGTGTCGCCAGACCTCGGACGCTAGTCCCGGTGCATCCTCGTGCGGCCAGTCATATTCGTAGACGAATGGTGCTGAGTCGTGGAAGTCGTTGACGAAGTCATGCTATGATGAAGGTTAGACGACTTTTGGCTTGCAGTCGGCTTCCCAATCTGACACATATCAGTAAGTCCCACTTACCATGATATAAGTGCCTTTCTTCACATTGACTATACGGCGATGCAACGATCAAGTTAGCAATGCCTAAATTCATGACGCCGCCTGACAAGGCATATTCCAAGGGAGGTTCAAAAGATTCTCACCCTCTATCACGCCCGGTCCGTGGATCTCTCCCGCCTCGAAGTGTCCACTAAAAGTAAGGATAGCTTTCGGCCGGGGTGAGATACCGCGAATCTCTTCTCCGATGGCCCGAAGATTGTCCTGGACAATCCGGTTCTGAAGTGACTCGTTAAACAAGAGACCCACTCCGGCGTGGCCGATGAAATAGACCGGCAATGGTCGGTCGGGAGCGACGGCGGACGGCATATCAGTATCTGGGGTTGTAATATGTGCAATCCCTGATTATGTAGGTATATAGGCGAGTTGCAACCAACATATGTGTAAACCGTTATTGTTCTTAGAACCGAGTTCCTGCAAGTGACTGCGCAGGACGCAGTAAGACGGGGCAGCTATCCTTAGTCTGACCAAACAGCACAGGCGGTATTCGCTTTAAAGATCCCTTTGCTCCTATGATGCGTATCGGAAGGTGTACCGATGTTGGGAGGGGTCGATTGTGTGGCCATTCATATCATATAGTCGTTACGTGCGGATGGTATGAAATGGCGTCATCGCCGCAATATGGCACGCCAAACTTCGAAATATGGTCTTCACTACGTCGCCCATTTGCCTGTCATTAGGTAGTGCAGCGTCCCTAGTGCTATCGGGTGGCGCCTATGGGCCCGGGAAGTTATGGTAAGACCATTGATACTGGCGCTGAGCTGCCGGTATTACGTTCCGAAATATGGCGTATATCAAGTCCACCTGCGAGTCCAATGGGGAGCGAAGAGAGGAGTAAGTAGCAATCGTTCGTCCACAGTTCCTCTAATCCCTACTGCACCATTTAACATCCCTATCTCTTTGGCGTGATCGCGGCAAGTGTCACGCAATGCAGGACCCTTATCGGTGAGAGAGCTCCGAGCTCTGCTCGCAAGGGAAGCTGCAGAGATCATAGACTACATAAAAGCCGATGGTTTCCAAGTCGCAATTCAGCTCGATGCTCTTTCTAAGCCATCTAGTGAGCAATTAAGTCCAGTGTCAGAGAGTATTCCTTAGTAATAAAAGGTCGTACTGTCTCTCTACACAGCTATAGCATACCATGGCAGTGAAAGCACGGCGTGTAGCCGTGATCGGTGCCGGGCCTGCGGGCGCCATCGCGACTGATGCACTGGTCAAGGAGCAAGCGTTCGATACGATCCGAGTTTTCGATCGCCGGGCCGGGATCGGCGGAACTTGGGTTTATACGCCTCATCTACCGACCGCGATCCCGTCATTGCCTGACTTGGTATCGGGTAAGGCAGATGTCGCCATCAAAACACCGGCAATACTGCCAACCACCACACCCGTTTCCGAGGAAGTGAACGGATATCAGAGGCGGTTTTCGGACACGGCGCTGCACGAGAACTTGCACAGCAATATCACACCTTCCATCATGAGCTACACGCAGGAGCCATTCCCTGATAAACTGTCACCCCGCACACTGGCAGAGCATGGACCAGGAGCTCCGTTTCGGCATCACACCGTAATTCGCGAATGGATCGAAGGAATATTCTCGCGTGGCGGGCATGAGAAATTGCTCGAACTGAATACCACGGTGGAGAAAGCCGAAAAAATCAATGATGAGTGGGTGTTAACTCTGAGAAAAGAAACGCTTGGTAGAAATTATTGGTGGAGGGAGAACTTCGACGCGTTGGTTGTGGCGACGGGTCACTATAACGTCCCCTGGTTTCCGAATGTACCAGGTCTCCTAGAATATGACAAGAAATTTCCTGGAAGAATACAACACAGCAAACATTTCCGCAATTCGTCAAAATTTAAAGGAAAGGTAAGCAAATGGCGTACTCCTGTCTATGGTAATAACCGTGCCTGCTAACGTTCGTCATAGAGAGTAGTCGTGGTCGGAGGTTCTATATCAGCGCATGAGGTTGTTCACGAGATTCTAGATGTGGCCCAAACTCCGGTATATGCGTCTGTGAGAGGTGAACCAATTCCTGCATTTGGGTGGGAACCATTCCTTCACCCGTCTATCACCATTAAGAAAGAAATCAAACGCCTAGACCCGGAGACCGGGCGCATCGATTTTGTCGACGGCTCAACACTCGATGACGTGGATTACATCGTTTTCGGGACTGGTTACACATTTAGTGTTCCGTATATTCCACATGTCCAAGAGCGAATTTTCAATGCCTACCGTCGTCTCCCCGGCGTGTATCAACATACTTGGGACATTGAAGATCCAACGTTAACTTTTGTCGGAATGGTAAGTGATCTATGTCTCATTTATCTGTTGATGCTCTCTCATGGCACTAACACATCTGTAGCTTGGCGGTGGCTTTACATTCCGCGTCTATGAATGGCAAGCAGTAGCAGTTGCGCGACACCTCGCTGGGCGTGCGAAACCGCTACCTCCGATTCCCGAACAGCTTGAATGGGAGAGAAAGCGTGTAGCCGAACGGGGCGGTGGGAAGGACTACTACTCAATCGCGCCTGACTACGAGGCCTACTTTGAATTTTTGCGGGGCATCGCAGGCGAGCCAGCGCCGGGGACGACGGGACGTGTGCTTCCCGCTTTCGACAAAAAGTGGTTGGAGATCTGGACTGGCATGGTAAGTTATAAGATTGGGGGTTTCAAGCGCAAGAGGAGAAGGGCGGAAGAGGCTAGTGGCCATGTGAGAGCGAAATTGTGATGATGTTCGTTGTAACTAGGTAGATTGGATAGTTCCTGGATAGCAGTTAGCGATCTATTGAGGTAGCCATCCTGTTCTTGAACTTGTATCAACTTTGTGTGGGTTCCCAAATCAAGCAGCAGAATGACAGAACAATGTTAATATCCTATTGTGAAGAACGCTGAGCAAAATCCTAAACCTATACCGACAACCGCGCTGTTAGTTTTCGATTGTAATGAATACCGATTTACCATATGCCATGTTTCAAGTGTATCCATGTGAGCCAGCTATTAGATTGATCGCCAGTCCCCTCCATTGTCCTAGTAGTAGTTGGCGTGTGCCCCCAGTTATCTCTGCCCCTGCCGAGGATTGCGATGAACAGTAGCGTTGTTAGGATCACGGCAGCTATGAGAAGTCGTGGTTTCCTGTTCCTGAAATGGGTGAAATGGGACGAACTCATCATCCGCTGGACGAGATTTACCATAGATTCGCATTTGCCGTCCCATTTTGGTTCCCATTTCAGCTGATAGAGACACAAGCCAATGAGAGCCAAACTGTAACCGATAAGTTGAGAGCGAACTATGGGTGTGTGCCAGATTGCCAAGGCGACGGCTACCAAAATAATGTTTTTGAGAACGCTCAGCAGTACATAAACAAGAGCGGACAACTTTCCGATCTATATATGATTAAAACTCGCTTTTGGAATTGTAGTTGAAGGTTGAGTGACGGAAGAACGAAATTATTAACAAACATACCAGGAGAATGCCAAAGATATTCAGCAAGAACGCCACGAGTGCATTGGACGTTAAAATCCAAGGTCCAACCTCAACGACATGCGCCCATCTAAACGTACCCCATTCGGAGGAGAGAGATAGGAAAAAATTGGCGATAGCGCAGACCGGAGCATAGTAGTAGAGAAGGACAAAGGAGTCCATTTCCAGACCCTTATTTGATAGGAGAGACTGTATCGAGATGACACGGATCGATTCGAGCACGATACCAGTCATCTGGAAAAAGGTCCCAAGCCAAGAAAAATGGATCTCGCCGGCGCTAGCCATAGCAACACCAAGGACAATAAGTAGGATATGCCCGAGTTTCGACCAAGTTGGATGTTCGACACCCATTACATAACCAACTATGAGAGTAACTATCGGTCCCGTAGCCTGTTAATATTGTTAGCTGACTGTCTCATAATCACATAAGATGTTCGTGATGAGTGCTTTCTTATATTGACCTTTAGCATCTGTATGAACGGCACGCTTAAGTGGAGATAAACTTGATTATTGAATATCATGCTTCCACTGTACAGGATGGCGATTGGAAGGATGGTTCTCATGAATAGCCGAGGGGCCATTTTGACCTTATGGCGGCTGTCGAGGAAACTTGTCTTCCGAGCAAGCACCTGGGTGAAGAGGGTAGCAATGATCATGTGCCAACATGTTAACAATATAGCTGCTCGTGGTTAGAATTGACGAAGTGGATTAAACCAAGAATTTGACTTGCGATATCCTGGAGAAAATTAATATTGATGATTAGTTCCTATACTAGAAGACCTGTACTAGAGGATCTCCAAAAGGGCTCAAAGAGGACTCACGGAAGCCATTATCGTCGATTAGCCATTTATTGAAGAGAATGGTGGCGTTTGAGAAGATGATCCAAAGACTACCGGTATTGTTGTGTCACGAGTTAGAGACTCTGATAACCTTGAAATCTTCCGACGGAACACAAGCTTGAACCTACACTGCGCAAGAATAACCATTGAGGTTTATGCTAACTATAGTAGGCGGCATCTTGAATACCTTGAATACCTTGAATAGTTGGATCCCGAGTAAGGATCCGTGACATACAGGCCTGGAGCCGTTCTCCCAGCTGATAAGTGAGTGTTAGGTATTTAACTGAAATTGATCATAAATTCGAAAAATCGGCAGCTATCGTGAAGAATGTTTCCTACGTGGAGCAGGGGTATTTGTAAGCGCTATAAGCAAGATGGCATTGTCAAGAAAGTGATGAAAGTTGTTTTTATGTGAAAGTGAAAGAGTAAAGACTTGCGACACGGAGCTTCTTGGTTCCATATTGTGGATATTTTGATGAAGTCTGATTAAACCATAGGAAGCGACGACAACGCGAAGTTGGGCTGAGGTGAGGGCGAAGGACTCTGGGGTCTGGGGCTGTACTGTCACCGTGGTACGTACATAGTAGTACGTACCCCTCGTAGGGCAGGCTCCCCCTTGATGCCATTACTCTAAGAGGCTTAGCCAATAGATCAAGTCCCCTTTCTCTCATGTTATCCACTAAATTAGGTACCTCTTGCATAGCCTGGGCCCTGGGCCCTGTATTCGCAGCATTGGATCAGTGCCTCAGAATTGCTGAGGGCCCCCTTTTACGTAGAGAAATTCAATACAGTTACACACTATTAATACTGTAACTGGGCTATCACTGAGTCTAACACAATATAGGGGGTTTAGGGCACTCTGTTCATCGGCATTTTTGGAGGAGCTATGAACTTTGCATTCCTATAATTATAATTGTAACCTATATCAATCAATTCTCCACCAAAGGCGCATCGATTTGATATCAATTTTCTTATACGAAAGGCATTATGGAATTAATTGTAAAGCTGTCTTTTGAGTCGTGGCTGAGCTGTTACAACTTACAACGCCAAAATGCGTCGGGTCGTACTGTACAGGGTCCTTATCCGCTACCAGCTAGGGATGGATCCATTAGTCCATTAGGTACTACGTATACGCTACCCTTCTGTGTGAGCCGATATCCAATTTGTAACTCTCGAGAAACCCAATTAGATCTTAGCCTTACTACAGACATAAGGCTCCAAGGTATCGCAAGAGAAAAATGAAGGGCACTAAGCTCTTATATTAAGTATTATATAATAGTTCTATGGATATCATTTTTACATCTCATCCCTAAAATCTAAGGCTTACAAATAGGGAGATTTGCCAAGTCCTAAGCCTCCCCTCGCGCGGCGGCCAAACACACCGGACTCAATTCTCATTCTCATTAATACCAGCAATCTAATTCGAAGTTTCGAACCCCTCTTAGAGCTCTTGGGGGCCGATGGCGCCGCCGACATCGCCATAACGACGCCAGCTCTAACAAGAACCGACATCCGCGTGGCGCATCGATATTCCAGCCTCCTTCCAAGTTTTGACGTCTTCCTATTCTCTATCTACCTACCCTTACTATATGCGCATCGGGTTCCCCCTCGTTGACGCCGACAGCCAGATCGCAACGCAGAGCCAAACTGCTCCCTCACGCATACGCCTTCCTCTTCACAAAATCCGTGTCTAGAAAGGTTCGACGAGTGATGGGATTTCCTGGTAAGTCTTCCGAAAAAGCCATGATTCCCAATGAAGGTCGTCTTCCGATTCCCCAAGGCGTAGTCTTGCCATCGCGCATCGATCAGGCTAAAGAAACTTGGCACAGAGGGGCATCGGTGCGACGAGAACAGTTGGGCGACTCGTTGCATATGCAGCCTCCAATATTCCGGATCGGTAGACAAATGAGGTGTCGGCTAAGGGAAACGTCACACCGCAACACAGGATTGAGAGAAGGACAAAGGAAAAAAAAAATCAAGGACGAAAGGGGGGAAAGGGAAGGACGGCACCGCGGATTTGTTGGCACATATATAAATGGCTGATGTATATTCATTCATGATCCCCAAGGGTATCACTACTATTTCGAAACAGACAAAAAAATATTTTTTCTAAAATAAGATGGATATCAGACAGAAGATTATTTAAGTCTCTTGCAGCTCAGATATCGTGGCAGTTTCCTCGTTCAACAATTCTCAATGAAAATATATCGTCTCGTGCTGTATTCCAATCCATAAATATCAACTGAACACTTCTTTTCAAATATGCATTGGGATTATATCATGTCCCATAAGTCGGGAATCGTGGCGCCGTGGAATTGGGTACATGCGCGATGGTCGTGACGGGTCGTAACAAGCAAAACATGGTGGTATCAAAATACAGAGGGAGACCAATCTCCCCGGCCAGCGTTCTAGTGATCACATCGATGGCCTTAGAATGGAAAGCGCAAAAAAAGCGAGTGCCTCACTTATAGGAATCCGCCCTCGTTGGCGCCGAATACGCCAACGCTGCCCCGCCATCGACAACGCTCGTCTCGTTCGGTCGGTGATAACGCGCCACCCCTGGGACTCAGTGCGCCCGCTCTCGGTGGTGTCGTCTGCTGAGCTCCGTCGATCTCGCTACTTCCTCGACTGCTGTTGGCGCTGACATTCGTCTGTACGAGCAACAGGCTACTCGTGCCACTCAATCGCTTGGTGAATTCATTAAAACTAAGCCGTTTAACATCAGACGTTGAGTGACGTTTCTCATGGTTTCGTCGGGTCACACCTTCTTCCTGCACTCTATTAGGGATAGCTGACATCCCGAGCGCTCCCGCAGGGATCTGCGGTTGGCTACTTGTTCGTTGAGCCGCGGGTCTTAATCTTGAATGCGCCGTATGTGGCCGGAGGATGGCTGGCCCTGATTCCTGAATATTCGATACAGTCCCAGTACTCGACTGAGACCATTGCGACCTTCCACTATGCCGGTTGGCAATGAATTGCAGTGCCCTCTGCGCGTTTGGCCCAATCTCATCATTTCCTAGGTCCTGTTCAAACGCATCCTCGTCGCTTTCGTCCTCTTCCTCACCGGCTCCTTCCTCTTCGTCACTCTCGTCTTCTTCCCAGGTACTCTTTAGTGGCTCCTTTCCCGCTATCGTTGTCGGCATTGGCTTTTCCTTCTCGAAGGCCTTCTGTCGTTCCTCTGCTTGACGCATCAACGCCTCGAACCTAGCGATGGAGCTAAGTTTCTCCTCTCCTGGAACCTCGCGGTCCGAACCGGGAATGCATCGTAGCTGGAATGCTCTGTCCAGAATGGTTTCTCGGGGTGCCGGGGGTGAGCCAGAGTGGACACTAGGTTGAAACTGGCCGGGCGAAGAACCAATGCTTTCTCTGGCTCTAATCGGAGAGCTTAAAGTAGACGATCGTCCCTGCGCAGATGTCCATCCTTCGATGAATTGATCATGATATTCCCCAACTGTTGTGGCAGGTGACGGAAGATCGGATGGGTGGACTGTCGTATAATGCTGCGCCGCGTATGTCGTGTTAACAGGAGCCATGGAACTAGTGTGGGAAGACGATATGTCACTATTGCCGGAACGTATACTAGCTGATCCCGCGGACGTATAAGGAACATTAGCTTCCCGACTAGATCCATATGCATGGCCGGACGACTTGGTAGTCATCCTTCTCCGGGTCTTTGAGGAGCTGCCACTCGAGGTGGCAGTATAGTCCCGAGCTACGGAGGGAGCAAATGGGTTGATGAATGTTGGCGATGTTGGACTAATTGGACTTATCGGATGCCGGCCAGGAACCTCGGGCTGTATTATCGATTGTATGTAACAAGACCAATCCTCTAGCGTGTAAGTGCGATCATCGCCGAGACGGAACCATAATGTCGTCGGACCCGAATCCTTGGTGGTAGTCAGGCCTGCAGTTCGGCTCGAACGGCGTTTTCGCAATTTGTCAGTGGCGGGATCCGGTGATATCTGGACGGCGAGGGTTGGTAGCACTGGTCCTTGTTTGCGGTGGGCGACCATCTGAACCTGTGAATCCGTGATAGACGCTATCGAGTGTTGTTGAACCGGCTCCCAGTCATCCTACAGCGCATTAGAATCTGCAACGTTAGACCAAAAAAGGGGGGAATATCACGCGAGGTCCCCTTACCCGAGCTTTGTATACCGACAAATAGACGGTATCCGATTGTGGTCTCAGTTGCGGCTGTGCCTTGGATGCTCGGTTTCCGGCGTCCTTAATGCGAGCAGCGACTTGAGAAAAACCGGTATTGGACGGGAAAGCATCCCTCTGGGGGCCGATGACGATATATCGGGGCTAGCAGTGCATTTAGTATATTTCGAGTGACATATATACAGAATATACATTTTGCGAGTGCGCATCGCAGAGAAGATGGGACTTAAATACCTTCCACACAGCTCTACCGATTATAGTACCCCTATCTGGGGGGACGAGTAGAGTACCCTCCATATTAGATTACGCCGTTTGTCGTCGTTACGGCGTTGGTTGCGCGATAGGTCGGGATTCTGCCGCGACTTGGTCTGTACGATCGCGCACAGCAAGCGACAGGTCGGATGCAAAATCGACTTGGTACATTAAGGATTAAGGCAACATATTGCAAGAAACCAGATGGCTAAAGAAGGGAAAGACACTGTCTTTTTTGCACGCTTTGTACTTAGTAGGAGTAGGGGGTAAGAGCAAGAGCAAGAGCAAGCGTAAGAGCAAGATTAGGAGAATCGAGAAGTCAAACAGCCAAACCCATCCATTAACAACAAATAAGAAAAAGAGAGGAAGACTTTCGGGTCTTCCCGACGACACTCTTCAAGGCTTTCTTCTTTTTACCGAAATCGCACACTCAATTGGCCCGTCGCAAAAGCAGACGCAGAATATGAATATGATAGAGCCAACCGGACGGAAGGGGTGGCAAGTTAAAGATTTAGAAGAGAGGTGTAGGAGAGACGTATTAGGACCGTAGGTAAGTATTGAATGGCGAATGGCGAATGGATTAATGAGTTAATTGGGTTAATGGGTGACTACTAGGTAGCAAAGTACATAGTACATAGTACGCAGTATGTACGTCGTATGTAAAGTGTAAAGTTAAAAGTGTAGGTAAGACTTAAGTAAAAGACTGGTAAGTACCTGGTAGTAGCATCCATGGATCAATTCAATGTTTTGCTGACGAGACGAGGCTTGTAGTATGTACTAGGTAGAGTAGACCTCTGGGACTTCTAGGGCTTCCAAGGACCAAGGTTGTAGACGTAGACTGTGTTGCAACAGTTTTAGTTGAACTCTGAGGACCCCCCTAAGAAATTAATAATTATTTTTAATGCAAGTCATTTGGGTGCGCATTCCTTGTACAGTCTAGTGAGGTCCCCATGTAGTGTAATAAAAGACTCTCAGTGCTGGCTGTCTGGTACTACCTGACAAGTCCCTACATGTACCGTACCGCTGTTGTACCTAGATAATTGTACATGCCCAGATGTAGCACGAAAATGCGGCAGGGGAGTACGGGAAGCAAGTCTGGGTTCGACGTTTGAATGTTCAAGGTTGTCAAGGTTTGTCAGGCAGTCAACTGTCAGGGTCGTCTGAGACCTTTCCAGGTACTGCGCGCCTTCCAAGATCTGCAGATAATCATACAAATCTAGATGTCTACGTAATTTGTAACTGCCATCTTTTTTTTGTCTGTTGGGTTATAATAACGGGTAACTACATGTATGTAGTAAAGGGAAAGACCAGACCAAGGAAAACCGTAATTTTATGACAATTCAGAAAAAGAGGCATAATTGTAGGTGAGACAGAATATGTATTGTACCTGCCTACATCATGTACTATATGGCCTATTAAATACAAATACTTAGAACAGGTCTAAACTCAATTGAGTATACCTAGCACCAATTTCAACAATAAATTTGTCAGTTGCAAAGGAGTAGCGCATTTTAAAAGTTTATTAGCTCGACATCTGGAGCAAAGAAATCGAGGAATTATTTCCGGAGCTAACGGGTATGAAGGGTAAGTACCTAGGACCTAGGTTAATAGGTCCTAGGTTAGAGAGGTAATATGAAAAGTATGAAAAAGTTATGCGACAATGCCACGAGGTATCATAATTTGGCCATGATGTGCCAAGATTTGCTATGCCTTTAACTAATTCCACTTTCTCTCTTTATTCAAGTGAGACAAGATGATACTATGTAATATGATTCGGCATATTACTCAAGCGGTTATACTACTAATATGTACTAGACATCCAATGCTAATACTACATACATGTCTTAGACTCTTAGTAACGACAATGAACCTCGATCATGGAAATAAGTGGTTTCAGCTAGAGACGAAGGATTCAGGCACAGGGATATACTCCGCAGAAAGTGGTGTGTTTCGTCCCAAGTCTGCCTAGTCAATGTAGTCAATGAAGTTTAATGCTGTATCCGACGAGCTGGTCACACTTTGTCAGTAACCCAGTAACCAACCTGGGCACCACCGGCAGTAACCAGATAGTGGCTAGCTTGCTGGAGTCATCACTGGAGGCTAACCCATAACCAACCCATAGCCCGGAGGTTTACTATGTACAATACATACAATACATAGCAGTCTACGACTCTACGACTATGAAGAAACACCTGCGAATCCGCGGATCCAGACGCCACCAGCCCACAGCCGGATCACTAGGTACTTCTTTTTTTTTTCTTTGGAAGGAAAATAACCTCCTATGGAAGCATACCTAGTAGTATCCACATTCGGAAACTCCACGATAACTCCACTATCTTACCAATCAAAGTCCTTTTTTGGCCTCGGTTCATGAAGACCTCTACTATATAGTAGTAGTATGTACACATACTATACTAGGTAGTCGATTGCTCGACATACGAGAGGCGAGGTGGAGAACGGCTCGATGTTGAACGGCGAAATAATAACGCTCAAAACGTATACATACATAATAGTAGCGGCCAACAATTCAAGAATAAAGGGGTATCCATCCACCGCTAGTTGTAATGCGCATCCACTATTACAGTACACATCCATATATGGATACTATCTTACTATGTAGTCTATGGTATTATATACCGTACATACCGAACTTACCTACCTCCTACCTACTAGGTCCATAGTATCTAGCGATGGCCGCATGAGATGCGACCATCGCACTAAAATCAACAAAAGAATACAATGCCCCTATGAGGAAACACCATATTAATAGCCATAGCAGTGCGAACGTCTCGGGGGGTTCGTCGCCCTCTGGCCGTGTACGGAATATTTTGACCCTATTAGAGAAGCTGTGAACTACTAGTCTTCTGCACGCTTTGACCCTGATTTGACAACAGACCAGTTTGCCAGTCTGCCAGTACAGGGGGAAGTCCTTCTATTGGACCATTGGTCAATCAGCTCTCTGCAACTAGTCTGATGCCCATGTGTTTTGCATGTACATGTTGGTAGACAAGGTGGTAAGGTGGATCAGTTGACATTACCATCTGTATGTATATGCAGTAGCGGTGCAGCAAGATTCCAAGCCAGAAGGTGTCCTCAATGGATAGGTCGAACCGCGGATGTACGCAGTTGCAGCGGCTTGGCGAAGGAAAACCCACTACTGCAGTTTTCTACCAGTGTTCTAGAAGCCCACAAGGCGGCGACAAATGAGGATTGAATAATACCGACAAGTAGCAAAATGCTACTACATAGTATAGAACCCGCTCAACATGGAGTCTACTGTCTGATAACGACCTAGTTACTAGGTACCTATGCTTATGGTCTCTCTATCATATGTAAGCTATTATAATAGGTCGATCGAGATTATAGATGGGACGGAAAAGTCGCATAAAAAAAGCAAAAAAAGAAGTGATAGACTATTTTAGTCATCTGACGGCCAGTCTAACATGGGAAGATAACCGACGTCTTAGGGGGCGATCCTGGTAAGGATCAGGGGTAAAACCACATCGCGAACGGTTCAATCATCGGAATAGTCCCCGCAGTCTCAAAGAAAAAAAAAGGGGATAACCCCACTAACGTTACCGTTGAGATTTAAATCTTTCTGGCTTTGTCGTTTTCTTCGTGGCTTCGACGGCTTCAACACCTTTATGCTAAAATCAGATGTTCTAGGCTGCTAAGCCAAGCCACAACACTTTATTTTGAGGAGAATCGACTACCTGGCCTCATGTCTCCAGGTACCTGGTCGACAAGTAGTACGTGACTAATGTTGTGTTATGGCGACCCGAAAACGACGTGTCTCTTTGATAACCGAACAAACCGACAAAGTCCGAAAGTCGCAAAGTTCCAAAGTTCCAAAGTTCCAAGTTTGCAGGACTACGATCACGGCAGGCAACTTGTTACATAGTAGAGCAAAAGCAACAGAAGCATTATGAGTTTGGTTTCCAATTAGCCCCTGTTCGGCGTGTTAGGAGAGCCGGAGTCAAGCAAGCTAAAGCAAGTCGAATTTAGCGACTGCGGTCCGATGCTTCAATTTACTGCAAGCACGATAAGATTTGTGAGATCCCGCGTCAGAACATGACCTCGACACTGTACATACCATATAGTTCATAAAGTACCTAGTACCAGGTTCTGGTAAGCAGATAGTAGTAATGGCAGTGTAGCAGTCGGCCTATTATAACATCGACACCCTGAAAGTGCAAAGTTCCTATGTCCTCTGAGCATACCGAGTACGTTTGATATACTCTATCAAAAACTGAAGCAGGAGTTGGGGTGACGCTGAAGATTATCTCACCCGTCTCACCTCACCCTACACAACTGCACCCTACCTACATAGTTAGGCTAGACAGTGTAGATACTAGATGGATATTACCATTGAGGCTCCTAATCTCTTATTCGTCGTTGTGGATGTCCACCTCCGCCTTCGGCCAGTCAAAGCCACTCTCTTCACCGATATAGTGGCGATTTAGCGAAGATTTCTGCTCCTTGCATAAGGATTATGCACATCAGCACCGAAACCGAACCGGTCTTCAACTTTCTGGTCCGGTGTAACAAGTCTGGCTTGAAGACGTTTGCAAAGGCATAATATTAGCGTTGCGCCCCTTTTAAAAACGGGCGTTTTTCAATAATGCCGCCCAGCCAGATCTACTACTCAACTTTATGTAGGTAGAAACCAATGCTAATTATTACTTGTTGAAACTTGAAACAGATTCGGTCCTCGTAAATATTCGTTCCTGGATAGGATTTCAACCGGTCTTGGAACACGGTTCTCTGAGCATCCGAATTCGGAAGGTTGATAGGCAGTTGGCATCCGTCTAAAATGACCTCTTCCTTCATCCGAAATCCTTTCTGTTCCCTCTGTTTTATGCAGTCATGCTGGCGCGCATATTGAATCTACATCGACGCGTCTTATGTACAGCTTGTGAGACAGATCATGATGAGCAACCAGGGGGTGCTGAAATTATCGCGGTAAATTCCGTAGCAGAATTCCCCCTTTCAAAAATGCCTGGGAAGCCAATACTAGTTGTAGCTACGGTAGCACGCACTATCACCGAGCCCTGCCTATTCTACACACACGGGGCACTTGGAGGTAACTGCAACAACGGGCCGGCCCTTGGTACCTGGCGAGAGAAGAAGAAAAAGAATCGGTCAAGAGAAGGGCGAACGACAGCACTACACTACAATATGAATAGCCACCCCACTGCAGACCACGCCCGCAAATCCATATTAATACCCTGGATACTTGCAAAGACCAATAACCCCCACTCCTTCGCAGCATCCCCATATTAAGAACAATTCTATGGGGATCGACGACAGCGAGCAACGAGGCGGAGAAAACACGGTCCAAATTAACAGCGTGACGGTAGGCAATTCACACGTTTATGATATCCTACTTCGACTTACTTGATCAATATATTCACGCGAACAACATGCGACGCGTTGCAGGACATTACTAGATGCCGTGTTGATCGATATCACATCAGGCCCCTTTTTCACAGACCTAGCTTGCGACTCGACCTCCGACTTCACAAGGTAGCCCCTGAAAACCCATACGGTTGGGTAACATCTGCATCGAAATATTGGATTTGGGTCGACGCAATCACGCAAAAAAGTCAACCCTTTATCTGAGATCCGGCGCTCCCAAGCCAATGTTCTCCTAGGCCTCTCCCTTGCTTAGGTGGCTATCGATGTGACGGTGGCCCACCGCGTCCCAAGAAAAAGCGACGTGTGCAGGATCACAGGCTAAAGCCTAAGCAGTAAGGAGTAGAAGACTAAAAAAATACCACGTCGCCGTTAAGAAATGACCTAACGTACATAGTAGACACGAAGACGAAAAAATAAAACTCAAGAACCACCTAATAAAGTGGTTTTATGGTGGACGGCGTCGGCGGCACTCAATAGACGGCATGCAGTCAGGTCAAACAGGACAGCTCTCTCCGTATTAATGTCCATCCGGGCTCGGAGAGGGATCAGACCCGGGATGCTTCCCCACGCGGCGCAAACGGCCGACGGGCTCAGCTAAGCAAGCTAAGGAAAGACACCAACCCCGGCCCTCCACATGGCAGCTGTAATGTACGTGCGACGTACATACTACTACGTACCTACTGTAGGTACAGCAAATATACACAGCAGCAGCAGAAGCAAGAAGCAAGAAACAGCAGCCCTGGAGGTTAGGTATGTAATTGTATTAGGCTAGGCATGTAGGGACCTCTCCATGAGTCCATATCCCGCCCAAGTAAGGTCCGGGACCATCCCTCTAATTTTGGGATATAGTACGCGCGCGGTATTGCCAGAGGTCGCGGGTTGACGCACGATGATTTAATTCCTTCTTATGTGCTACAAATATCACCACACATATAGGCCTTGGCAATTTAGCCCGCAGCCAGAGAAAAAGAAACGGCACACCGGGCGAGCAAGCGCAAACATAACCCTGATCGGCGTCCGTATAGCCCGTTGCGACGAGGGCGTGGACGATGTTCGTAAGACTGAACCGTCGGCGACAAAACGGCGTCTCTCAATCTTAAATCATCAATCTTTCCCAGAACTTTTTGATTGCTAGAGCTTTTGTTGCGTTTACAAGAAAATCCGACACGGTGAATTCGTAACGATACCCTGACCGCTCTTTCGAGCTTTCCCCATATCCGTCGTCTACCTTAGCACTGACTCCCGAACTATCCAGACAGCTGGGGAAAAGAGGCATCGATTATCAGGTATATGTGGGTTAGGGTACGCGGTACGATGGGGCACCACGATTACTTTTCTTGGGAAAAGGAAAATTCCAGAAAAAAGAAAGGAGAAGTGGTCTTTGCTTTGGCCGATCCAATGCAAGGCGGTCGGTTTGCTAAAGCGTCTGATTTGAAGCCATGTGCTTCTCGACACACTTTAAATCTGTATGGCATCACATCAGATAAGCAAATACCCAGGACGATCTGCAGGTACTTATCCAGGTACTCAGGTAAGTACCGTAAGCATTCTCACATCAAGTACCTACTGTGTAGGTACGTGGACACTCGACAATTCTAGTAGTTACACACACGAAGAGGCACGAGGTAAGGTAAGATTCATTATTCCCTTTTGAGATATCTCTCTAGCCTACATGCAGAATAGACCCTAACTATCCCCTTCCTTTCATTATTCATAAAACGGTTGGGACAACCTCACCACCATCATATGAGCCTTAGTCATAAGATCAAGGCAAGAATCCGGCCATTTCATCCAGCGCCTTATTCAACAACTCCGTCGAAATGGGATCTTGGGGGTTGATAGCTAGCGCTTTATGTAGCACCTCGACGGCGATGTCGAACTTGCCTTGCTCCATGTATATTAAGCCCTTAGAAGCAAAGATGCTCGCGTCCTTGCCGCCCTGCCTGAGGACCTCGTCGAACTGGTCAAGTGCATCATCGTAGCGCTTAGCGCGGCGATAAGCGTGCGCCAGGTTCGTACGGGCCGAGATCCAGGCATTGGGTTCCGCATCAATCTCCTCGGCGACTTCAAGTGCTTTTATGAATACCGTAGCGGCGTCCTGAGGACGGTCTTGGTGATAGTAGACAATGCCCATCTCGTTGAGCAGCAGCGGATCTGTCTTGCAAAGTCCATATGCCGTCTTCAAAAATTCCTCGGCCAACGTCATATTGTTAAGAGCATGGTTCTGCATCCCCAGGAACACTTGCGGCAGGTGTGTGCCCATGAATAGTCGAGCGGCCGTCGAGTACGCCGATATGGCCTGGTCGTGCTCGCCTTCTGCAGCGAAGGTATGTGCGAACCCGATCCAAGCCGGCCCGAAATGGGGATCCATCATACTCGCCTTGCTAAAGTAGCGCCGAGCCTCTGCGATTTTTTCAATAGAAAAGTAGTAGATGCCTACGGCGAGCCACGTGCAAGGTTCTTCCGGATGTGAGTCGGCGAGGTCGTGCGCGATCAAGAAGAGCACGTTCTTCCTCCTAAGTTCGTACAGGCAAGCTAAATGTAGAGGATATATACTGAAGTTGTACTTATCCTCTTGTAGGACGGATTCGGTAATAGCGAGTGCATCCTTATACTTGCATTGCGTGTACAGTAAATCTGCTCGAGCGAGGAGCAGGTCTGGGTTTGAGGCTAGATTATAATGTGTCGATAGAGTTTCGCTTGCGGTTGTGAAAGCGGCAGGGTTCCGGTACTTAGAAAGTCTAGTGGTGTAGAGCATCCTAGTGAACTCAGCAGCCTCCTGTGAAGATCCCGGGTCGGCGGTGACGGTGATGGCATCGAAATCTAGAGATTCTAAGAATTGCCATTCTTCGTCGGGAGACATAAGTGAGTTCTTCATTAGCTGTTGAAAAGCTTCGAAACACTGGACGTCGATGCGTACGGCATCTTTGTAACACTCTTTTGCTCGGTCAAAAGCATTTTGCTTGGCATAGCAAAGACCCCTCAGAAAGCACATGGCGGCTTCGAAGCGTCTGTTAGCCGCTTCTTCCTCCGACATTTCGGCTCTCTGATTATGTGCCTTGGATGCTCCTCTGGCATGATGGGAGGTGGTGCGCCCACTGGTATGTTGGGTTTTGCGCTTCGTGGCTGTGTTAGAAATTAAGTGTGTGGGATTTCGTTCGCCAAGCACAGTGAGCGCCTCCTCAAACCGAGATTGCTTGATGAAGCAGTGAGCTGCTAGATATCGGCAAGACGGGTTTCGGTTGATGAGGTCTTGTTTAGATAGGAATGTCTGTGCCCTGGTATAGTTTCCAGTGGCAAAATGGACTTGTGCAAGCCAAAAAGCATCGTTGTCATGGTCTATGAGATTGGTTAGCTTGAGGCGTGGCACACAAATCACATCCATATATCCATAACCAACTCACTAGTCAACGCCAGAAGCTTATCCCCAATGAAAATGGCAGACTCGTACTGGGCCTTGTTCAAGGCATCCTGCCGCCACTCGCGAAGAAAACTTTCCATGCTTATGGAATCTGGTGATTAGGGGTATGCAATAATTGAGTTCAATCAGATGAGGCTCTCGAGAATTGTTGTGGAGACAATCTGGGATGAGAATCGCCTAGACGCGTTTAGGCTTTGCCGTCGTAAGAAGATGGAAAATATGAGGGTACCAAGTCCCGAAATGGCATGCTCCTCGTAGATGATTCGAATTTTATGCGACGGAACCGTGAAAATTGAAGCTGATGAGATTGTATTACTCTTTTTTTTCACACGCTTCTTCCTTTTGGGTATTGTTTACGTGCGTTGATGTTGATTCAACATAGTGTGGAGTTGTTTAGTTGACGTTCTTTCAGTTCTTTCACGTGTGGTAGGACGCTAAACGTTAAATCACTAAAGACACTAAATTTCCTAGTTTCAGCCCTAAAAAGGTGCTAAACTTTGTAATACTGTCAACCCGTAGTGCTGGGTTGGGTAAGAGCTCCCCCGTCCATGCCCTGAACAAACATTATAATTTATTATAATTTATAATTGATCACCTTCAAAAACTTATCTTGAGATTATTATCGAGACTTAAACCATACATTCTTTTTAGTTCATGAACACTGACAGTTCTACGATACCTCGTCATTTTTAAGGGAATGACTTGAGACCTAGCAAGCGTTACCTATCTCAACTGTTAATTCTGCATCAGAATCTTAAAAAGGCCTACATGATTTCGACATCAAGAAATAAGAGTCATAATAGGCTTGATTCCATATGACGAACATGAAGATTGCTTCCCCCGGAGCGATATGAGCAGAGCGAAAATGGTACGAGATTCCCGACGTATACAGCAAAGGGCCGAAACACAGTTTGGACCGATGAACATCGCTGCCTGCACTCTCGTATGTACCTAGTTGATCGATTGGATTGGTGGCTTCCAACTTAGAGATCATATTGCCCTGCCTACGAGCTTTGGCGTTTCTTAACCCGAAGTCAAAATCTGCAATATCCATAGTAAACTTTCACCTTGTAGAGAGGATGGGTTTATAAACACAACTCTCACCCGGAGCGATCCCTTCTTTCTTCTTCTCTCCCCACCATTGGAGCAACACCACTCCTCAGGTTAACCGTTTTTCCTTCAAATACACTCTTCGCCTCTCACAATGGATGCCTTAACCTTTGGCGTCAAGCTCGAGGCCGTTTTCTTCTATTCACGCGACTATGACCGACTCAACGAACCCCCGGGCGACCTGCCCCCATTAATAGACATGACCTATGAGGAATTCAAGAAGCGCGAAGATAGGGCTTCTAGATGTGTTCATATGACGAAGCTCGGGCGAGAAAAAAACATGGCAAAGGAAGTTGAACAGCGAATCATGGATTTTGCCAGAGCCCTCCCAAGGGACTCGCGTGGTTTCCGACTTCAATTTCCCGACTATACCTCGGAGGACCCGCATCGAGTGCACCACCAGTGGCGGGTCAAAGTCAGTCCATCGATCAAGTTAGATGAGCAAGGCTACGACGGCCTTGACTACGGCGGTCTAGAGATCCTATCCCCAGCTCTCTACATCGACGAAAGAAGTTTTCGCGAAGTCAAGGAAGTTACCGACTGGCTGCGCAAAACCTTTCGGACTGCCGTGCCTCCGTCTTGCGGGCTTCACGTCCACATTGGTTATGCGAAGTCCATAATTCCCCTGAGAACCCTTCAGAAACTGGCTGCCATTTGTTGGGCTGGCGATACTCTCTTTCAGCAGATGCATCCCGTGTCCCGACGCTTCAATCATCACTGCCTCGGGCCGCGAGTCAAGTCCAACCTCGGTGATGGAAGAAAGGCAGGAGATTACTACACAGAAGATGATCGCATCGTCTTGAACATGAGAAGGTTGTCATCAATTACGATGGCGGCAAGAGAGATAGCCGATAACAGGGAGCCTGATGTTGCGGCACTTCCCGCTTGCATTCAGTCCATAACCGAGCGTGGGCTAGCTAGGCGACTTGAGAACACAAAATTTGACCGTACTAAGTCGCGCATCAAGCATGCTGAGATGCCCTCCAAGGAGGAGACTGAGATTTGCGAGAAGCCGGCTTATCAGCTGACCATTCCCGACCAGCCACTTAGGCTTCTCAAGGGCCACGGCATCTTAACCGGAGCAAGAGAGCTCTTCAGTTGCCTCAACTACAATGCCGTCGCGTCTCTCATGAGCAGCAACGCGCCGGGCGCATACTGCTTCGAGAACTACCTGGATCGCAAGAGGAACGTCGAGATGAGATACAATGGGAAACCAGTCAAGACCGTGGTATTTCGTCAAGCGGCAGGCTCGTTAGACGGCCACTGGGTAGGAACATATGCTAGAATCTGCATCGGGATTGCACGGTTCGCAGATACAGCCACCATGCCAAAAGTATGGCAGTTGATCTACGAGTGCCACCTCGCAGAAACATCACAACATCAGTACGATGTTATCGACTTGCTACTCGACTTGGAACTACCTAAAGAGGCCGAATTCGTCCATAATAGACTAGAAAAGGGTTCGCTTGCCGAGGAAATGCTGCAACCGTTTCTATCGGGAAAGACTTGCACAATGTGCGACCATATTCTTCAGCGGGTGATGGCCTATCAGAAGAGTAGAACCCGTCGGTTGGATCGATCAGAAGTGCTGGAGAATTGGGAAAAGTGCGAGCAGTGGTGATAGTATCTATGACTGCATATCTGGGTATGAGGGAAGGCGTTGTGGCTTTGAGGCATGCATTAAGTCGGCGAATCTTGATTTGCTGATGATAAGCAGTAGGCTTATTCCCTACAGGTCTGAAAAGGGGGTGATGGGGGTTGAATGGGAGAATGTCAATGATCGTATCTTGTGTTTGTTTTTAAACATAGAGCTACTAGCAATAGAAATATCCAACGCCGTGTGTGAATTTTAGAACTAAAAATGTGACACAACCCGTGGTCTGAAATAGATGGTAATGATGAAGCTGAAAGTTTTACGATGTACCTAGTTGGTTGATCGGCAAGGTGTGTCAGCAGGAGGATTAGCTTCCCGTCTGCTCGCATGCAAGCCGCGCGTATTGAGCGCCGTCATTGGTGAAATGAGAACACCGGCGACCATCGACTAATCCATGCCAAGTCTGTAAGGCGTTGCTTGTTTGATGAGTGACGTAGTACAATCCAGCAAAACCTCGTGCCGTTTTGCCGATTGCCTATTGCTTTAAAATTTACCTTGGTACTTAATCTAGGGGGTGAATAGGTAACGTTCATGGAGAAGCCCCTTACAAAGGGCTGTAAGCATTCACTATACCCCCAAGGCCGACCGGTCATGGTGTAATATTCAGAGAAACTACTTTAGAAGACCGCCCAAG
Source organism: Rostrohypoxylon terebratum (assembly GCA_022497145.1). Taxonomy (NCBI): domain Eukaryota; kingdom Fungi; phylum Ascomycota; class Sordariomycetes; order Xylariales; family Hypoxylaceae; genus Rostrohypoxylon; species Rostrohypoxylon terebratum. Next base: position 264,399 of record MU385855.1, read on the forward strand.
GAGATCTATAGCATCCGTAGCCGCGTTGTTCTCAACAGGTTGCAATGCTCAGCATTAATAGATCAGCAAGTGTGGCTGCAGTCGCGTTAATCCTCATAGGTGAGCTGTGAAATATATAGGAGTTTTAAACCAATAGGTAGACTGATATCCGATCGTGTAGCGCTCTTCTTTTTTACCCACACGGTCGACGTCGAGTACCAATGGAACCGTTTCGCCCATGGCAAGAATAAAACTTCGCACGATGGAGCTGTGGCAGGTGGCATGCCTTTACGAATCATGTTCATTGGCGCCTCGGTAACGCGTGGTGAGGTATCAACAGGGGATCGAGGATATAGAAAACAGCTGCGAGATAAGCTCACGTCCCTGGGTAATCCGGTCAACTGTGTCGGGTTCAACCGCTTTGGCGACTTCCCCGACAACGATGTCGAGGGTTACGGCGCCGCACGAATCAGACAACTTCGCGATCACGCGGAACAAGCTGTACCGTACCTCCAACCGAATCTTGTACTCGTCCAAGTCGGCACCAGCGACTGTTTCCAAAAAGATGACCCCGCAAATATCTTGACACGGATGCGCGACCTCGTCGAGTATTTGCTAGAAGCCTCGCCGAAAGCTACGGTCATCATGTCGACTCTCGTGACGACCCCAGACCCAGAAGTCGAGCCATGTATGAAGAGCGCGAACGCACAAATCCGCCAAGTAGCCGCCGATCTAATCCGGGAAAAGAAGCCGGTCGCAATAGCGGAAATGCACTACGATCAGGGGCTTCCCGGTCGACCTAAACCTGAGGACATTGGAGGAGACCGTATCCACCCTACAGATGAAGGTTACTTCATGATGGGAGATATCTTCATGGAGAAAATCCGCGAGGTGGAAGAGATGGGATTTCTGAAGTACCCGACGGATAATGGAATCCCCGAAGACGGAGATGCGAGCAGAGAGGTTGAGGACCAGCTTAAAGAGAAGGCGGAAAAAGAACATCCTTTGAAAGCATAGCATCGGAGTCTAGGCGTACATTTGGATAGACGGGGATGCCGGACGGACTCTTGTGATTCGCAACCCGATCCGGTCGTCGGAACGGGTGCCTGTATCCGCACCTGCTCATCTTCTAGAAAATCGATGTTTAGAGTCGAGAACAATAGAATATACCTCGGTTGAGGAGTTCGATCTGTTTTGTAACATCTAAAAGTTGATTGAGTTTCGTTAGGACAATGGATCTTTCAACAAATGAAACGTGATGCACTTGTGAGCAATTTGATATTATGCATTTTATGCAAATTATACAGAAACCCAACTTCCCAGGGAAACTACAGCCTACAGGACCAAACGCAAACTTTGAATTTTATGGGAGAGCACAACCTGCAATTGAGTTCCCTCTCATAACTTCCATAGAGAAATGCCTTCCATTCATAATTTCCCTGACGCTTTTCAGCCACTTTTTGCGTTGAATCAAACAGCATATGAAGGTATGTGCCGTGATTTCCGCATTTACATTAATAATACCTACCTAGGACCTAGGACCTAGGTACACGGCGACGAAGAAGCGTTCAAACTTGGCTGCTGGATATTCCCGTGTGGTGTGCTCAATAGCGGACTTCCGACTAGACCAAACTCCGAAGTTGCCACTCTAGGTTCTAGAGAGCAAGTTATAACTCGCTTGAAAGCCGGGTTGACAACGAATGTCTCGGTTGCCTGCAGAAACAAAGCTGCCGTTGGGGTCACCGCTAGTCTTCCGCAGAACCCCCCCTTTCCGAGTCCTATGCGGCGGCATTCGCTCCCGTCGATTTGCAACTCCGCTTCATTGTTGAAAAAGCACCTACCTAGCATCGAAGTGCATTTCTCTGGGTTCTTTGTACGTGTTCAATGCTGGTTCTGTGGTTCCTCAGGATAGGTGTTCTTGCATGTAAGCTAGGCGCTGTTCATGCGCGAAGGTATACGTTTGACACTTTTTAATGTTCCTCCTATACCTGAGAACTACCTAGGTCCTAGGTACGGTAGAATTGTCTTGGAAGTCAATGGAGGTTTGAAGGTGGAAATCACAGACTGGGTACCTAGGTCCTAGGTAGGTAGAAAAATGATAGCTAGAAATGCACTATAACTCTGTTCCGTATAGGTACTAGGTCGTAGTACAGCTCTTTATGGCTTGATATCAGCGCTCTTAGCTACCTCTTCCCATTCGCCGCATATTTTGATCATGTTCTCGCACTTATCCCTAATTCTTCCCCATCCATCGCTTCCCAGGGGGACTCGTAAGGGTGTCTCTTTTCCTTCAGCTACGCCGGTTCCCTTGACCAGATCAATCATAATTGAAACTGCCTTTTCGGCGTCACCTGGTTCATTTCCCACTATGCCTGCCTCGATATCCCGGGCAGCTGCATTAAACGGAGCGTAGTCGGGCATACGTGGAGGCACATGGTTGATTTTGGCAAAAGCTCGCGTGCGAAAGTAGCCTGGTTCTATGATTAGGACCTTCAGACCGGGCGAGAACATAGCCAATTCTTTCGATAAGCATTCAACGGCACCTGCAAAAGTAATTAATGAGTACTCCATATAATTTAAAGGTGCCTCCAGGGCTATATAGAATACCGCGAAGAAACATTCGTAAGAGTGACAAGTTAGGTACCTTCGAGTGCAAATTTACTACCGCAGTAGCCAGCCGCACCAGGATCAGCATGCCAACCTGCTTGGGAACTGAGATACAAGAGCGTCCCTCTGTCCTTAGCTCGGAGCTTTGGAATGAGAGCTCTCGTGATGTTCAGGGGACCGTGGAAATTGGTATCGAAGACATCTTTAAGCTCTTGGGCACTGTCATTTGGCCATAAAAATGTTACACCCATTTACAATCGGTACAGGTCGAGTCAACAACTACTTACGAAAGTTCCTCGACAGCACCGCTGAGAATATAACCAGCGTTGTTCACGACGACATCTATACCGCCTGGGTATATATCCCATGCCTCGGCCATCTTGGCCTCGATTTCGGGGACAGGTGCTGTAACATCGAGTTCGAGTATTTTGGCACCAGTATCAACCAAATGTGCAAGCTTCGACGATGCGTTACGACCTGTCGCAATGACATTGTCGCCCAAGGCACGGAGCTGGCGGACGAATAGCTCGCCAAAGCCGCTAGAGCAGCCAGTAATAAGCCAAGTTTGGGGATACACCGCCATTAGGCTCGATCTAAAACTGTAGATTATAGCTTGTATAAAAAGGAAAACTGATCACTAGAGCAAAATATCGAAGAGAGAAAGGCCTTCGACTCGTCGTGATAAACCTACTGTTAATATAGCAGTCTTGGATTACCAATACATATTTTGGGGACTTAAGCCGAGTACGGAAAAGCGAGATTCACCATGGGCCCTCTGATCTATGGTCACGTCAAACGAAACTCACAGCAAACGTCATTGTCTTATGCTAATGGATATATCGTCACCCCAATCGCTCCCTAGAATGCGGGCAGGCGGGCTGGCGGGGTGGACATCATCCGGATCAGCACTAAGCTAGGTAGGTACCTAGTATATGCTATCACCTCGCCAAGAATGATTATGAAGCAGGCGGAATTCATATAGATAGGTCAAGTATCTAGTATGAACTAGATTTTAAGTCATATCCTAACGATTTGTTTTATATGAAATATTGGCGGTGAAGGGATGACGGAAGTTGATTGAATTAGAGACGCGGGTGAGCTCCAAGGTTGTCAGTTTCTAAGTTCGTCTAGTCGGGTGTTAACAGGGAGAAGTTTTGAGGGGTCCACGTTCTGAGACTGGATGTCTTATCAAGCCACAAACTTCAAACTGTCTTTCGTACGAGACATTTTACATAAATTGTTTCTGGCATAAATTAAACATAAATGTTATGCAGCCATTACTTTATGCTGCATATCAGTTCATCTTCTCATTTACCCCAATCATCGGCGCAAAACCCCACTTCATCCACTTCATCCACTTCATGAGAAAATCCTCATTCAACTCTCCGATAGCTTTCGGCCTTTAAGCTCAGGTAAATTTGCGACATCCTCTTTATCCCACCAGTATCTCATCATTATCATAACGAGCTACATACTTACACTAGTATAGATCCATCTCTAACATATGTGGATATTCGAATAAAAATAATGCTATCACCAATCGGAATGGCTTTGTTCCTGCAGACCTCGGGACCACCAAGCCTAAGTAGGACCTAGGACCTAGGTTATACCGTGATCTAGAAGAACAGAAGAACACGCGTTTTGTGGGTGTGTGCGATCTGAGCGATCTTGCTCTCAAACCACGAGACAAACACGTTTCTGTACATCATCTGCCAGGCACAATGTAACTACTAACGAGCCATGAACAAGGGACTCTTATTATTAATGGATTTCCCTCATTCCTCATTGCTGGGAGCTGCCAAGCGCAGGGGTAGCTGACGAAGCTGACACCTCACAAAGACGTCTAGACATTCCCCCTCTAGGTAGGTCGGTAATAATAAAGGAGGCTTATATTGATACAGTTAGATCAGCCAAACCTCGGAGTTAAAACCAACTGCTGGCAGCCGACTTGCTCAAAGAAGCCGCGCGGATGGATTGCTATTCGGCACGATATCCCATGGACATATTACCAAACGCATCCCTGGCTGTAGGATCACAAAAAAACAATCTCAACAACTTTGACGACCTACTCAGAGGGGATGATTGGGATTGGACAACCGCAGCACCGCTATGGCGTGGAAAAAAGAAAAAAAAAGAAAAAAAGACGAGACTAGACCCCCTGAAAGTTGGGGTGAAATCACCCGCATGTAAGTATAGCATACATCTTACTGCAATAGAAACCGGTAGTTCAAGGCTGATCCCAGCTGCAAAAATCTAGATAGCACTCTTACGTGGGTTTCACTATTACAGCTATTGCCGTGAACAATAGAGCGGGAAGCTACTAGGTAGTCAGGAACCGCCTGTTTCAGCCAATCTGCGACGGTAGGGGCCGCGACTAAGCAACAATATTGAAAAGAAACCCAACAGCGAATCCTTCCAATTTACCACCTTCCTTTGTCCTCTTACAAAAGCTCAAAGAGCCTTGTGGGCGGGAAGGCCAAACCACGCTTCAGCGGGTCCCCAGGCCGCCAACAAAGCGCCCTTTGAGAGCAGATTATCACGAGCGATGCGACAGAAATAGCCTTTCAGGTGGGTATCCATGGATTCGGTGGCTCGGGGGTCTCAGACCAGCATACGGCCAGCATATATAAGTCGAATGGCCTCAACCCAAGATGTAGGTTCGTCAGCAACAGGTCTTTTTGCCCATTCTCTGCATTCCTTCACTATCACAGCCAGTCGGCCAGTCATTCCTTCTAAACAAACATAAAAAATTTGTTCAAGTTCAAACCCACCCTCCTTTCACACATACAACCCTTCAAGATGCGCTGCAGCGTACTGTCCTTCCTTACCTCCGCGGCGGCTGTGTCCGCCGCTGTCATTCCCGAGAAGCGCGGCACTTCCATCTCCGTGACGCCGCACGACTCCTACTCGAGCTCGATCGGCGTGCTGGGCTGCAAGATCAACACCAACCGCGCGGCGTACTGGCCCTCGGCGCCGGACTGCAACAACCTGTGCGTGAAGGTGACCGCGAACGGGCGGTCCGTGAACCTGCTCAAGATCGACCAGTCGGGCGGGGCCTACGACATCTCGTACGACGCGTGGAACTACCTGATGACGGGGAAGAGCGCGACGGCGGCCCCGACGGCCGGCGGCGGGCTCGCCGCCACCTACGAGGACGTGCCGATGTCCGAGTGCGCCAGCCTGCTCAAGGACGGCCAACACCTGTCCTTCGCCGCCGCCAACAGCATGAACTTCATCAGCTCGTGCTCGGCTAGCACCTGGGTCGGCCAGAACTACGCTCTCTACAACATCCTCAACACCCAGTGCACCTGGGGCTACGACGAGCTGTGCCACCTGCCCGACCCCAGCCAGGGCAACCAACCCATCTGCGAGCACCAGCTCGGCCTCACCGTGGCCCTATCCACGTGTCCCGTCACCAACATTCTTTACCCTAGTGGCCAGACCTCTATTGCGGTATAAGACCCTCACCATCATTACCACTACCACTATCACTATCGCTAAAAAACCCTGGCGTGGTTGCTCCTGTATTGTGGAGTTTTATTTGAGGCAAATGTGCTTGAAGCACCTTCATTTCCAATCCATAGATCTTTTTGGTTCCAAGGATTACATACCCACCACTATCGTTCACTGTAGATATTAAAAGCTGCTATATGCTGTACATAAAGTTAGACCAAGCAGTTGCCTCATTTATACATACATTTACTCTTCAAACTACTTACTTACTACTCAATCTTATGCGTGTGAAGGTTTAAAAAGACATTAATATCGTGACATGTGCTCACTGAATACTAATTTGAGATCGTAGAATGCTCTCTCAGAACTACTTTAGTATTTCAGGTATACCTCAACTATATGACCAACCAACCAACCATCAATCAGTCAATCCCGCCAGCCTACCGAACCACCCGTCCGATCCAGCCCAGCCGGGAGGAGGGGGAAAAACAGTGAAAAAATTCAGACATACAATCAATCCATTTCCATACAAAAACTCAAACACCTGTGTCATGCAAACGATTAACCACCCTTGATTGGAGAGGAAGATGATAAAAAAAAAAAAGCGAGGATCCAGATGCGGCAGAAGACATCATGATTGACAGGACCCCCGATCCCCACTCCGTTCCCCCTGTGGTGGTGATAGTCTGAAAATGCGAAAAAAAACCCGCCCTTCCATCGTACACGCACAGAATCTCATTCGCAGCAGCTCTTAATGCGTTCATTATGATTTTATGATCCCGTTCCTGGGGAAATCCCTCGTTATCCTACACATTATTGCTTCGTAGCGCCATTCCGGCCTGCATGCAGTTGCCATTTCATCTGAATGGAACTAAGCGTTAGGCCAGCGCTGTCGCAGACCGTCGACCCAGCGCCCAAACAGCACGTCGGAAAGCTGCTTGCAGTGTTCCATGCCGGGCTGGGCGGGCTGGCCGGGGAACTTGGCCATCAGCGCGGCCTTCTCGAGGTCCCGGTCGCGGTCGCGGTCTCGCTGGCTGCTCTTGCCGGGACTGCCGTTGCTAGCCACTGTGAAGCTGGACTGTCGACGCTTGTGGCTCTTCAGGTGCGGGTTGTTAGACGCAAGGACGAGCTTCGCCGGAGTGGGGTTCTGCTGGCTTGGGGTTTGGCTCTTGATGACCACTGTGCCCTGGGGCGTGGTGTCGTAACCCTTGGCATCGTAGCCTTTGACGGAATCGTTGGTTTGCTTCAAGAAGGCGTTTGACAGCTTGGCATCATGCTGGATGTTCGCGTTCAAGTTACGCAAGAGATGGTAAGCGCCCTCCGGATCAACGGAATCGAGCAGCGCGAGTGCGTCGGACAGCTTGCCGAGAGCGTCGCGCTTTGCCATGCTGGATGTCTGAGCATGCAGTTCTGCGAGGGTGGGCTCAACGGCCTTGGCATAGAGGCGGCGACCGAGGAATGCTTCCTTGCTGGTTGCTTCAACCGCATTGGGGTGTTTGTTCTCATCTGCGGGGATGTCGTTTGATTTCATCGATGAGACCTGACCGGACGTAGAACCGTCGGAGGGCACCCTTCTAAAGAGGCGTTGGGATGAGCCTGAATTGCCGAACGACATATCTGGCTGAAGTGGTCGTCGCATCGCCGGAGCAGGCGGAGCACGTGCGGAACCGTTAGTTGACATCTGAGCAATCGACTGCTGTCGTCGCATAGTAGCTTTGCGCATGGTGGCTGGAGTGGCAGGAGAGGAAGGTTGGAGAGGAGCGTCCTTGATATCCATTCTGCGCAATGCTTCCTCAGTAGAAAAGATGGAAGATGGTTTTCGGGACTTAACAGTTGGCCTTCTAGGTGCAACTGATTTGACCGTGTCGAAGACCCACTCGTCGGTATCATCCTTAGGGGAGAGATCTCGCAAGGTTTCCTGATAAAACGAACGGCTCTTCTTCTTTGTTCGAGTAGCGTCGTACTTGCGTCGTCGCTCAATCAACTCCTGCAGTGCTTCTACCTTTCCCGACGACTTGATAAAACGGTGCTTGAGCATTTCTCTGGCTGAGGGTCGTCGGTCCGGGTCCTTCATAAGACACTGCGACACGAAGTCTTTGAAATCTCTGGAGAAGTTGCCCTCGAGTCTAGGCGGGCTACATTTAGGAATTTCGAATAAGGCTTTCATAGGGTGAAGGTTGGAATGGGGCGGCTGGCCCAATGCTAACTCGATAGCTGTAATTCCTAGAGACCATATATCGGCCTTAAAGTCGTAGCCTTGTTGCATAATGACTTCAGGTGCCATCCAAAAGGGCGTACCGACAAAGGTGTTACGCTGTGACTTTATGTTCGTAAGTTGCGCTGCCACTCCAAAGTCGGCTAGCTTGACCTTGCCCGCGTCGGATAGGAGGATATTGGCAGCTTTGATGTCTCGGTGGATCTTGCCTTCGGCGTGAAGGTAATCGAGGCCACGGAGTAGTTCGCGACATATGATGGCAATGTGCGTCTCGCTGAAGTATGACGGCTCGGGTTTAAGCTGTGAAAGGTGGTACGTCAGATATAGAAACTGTGTGGTGGTTTGGCTGTGACATCTTACCAGATCAAGACACGATCCACCTCCGAGATACTCCATGACAATCCATAGCTTACTTCCTCTTAAGAAACTAGCTTTGTATTGGGTGACGTAAGGACTGGCACAGGTGCTAAGAACAGAGATCTCGGCTTGGATGTCTCCTATATCATCTTCGGTAGATTCGAGATCAATCTATTGGGGTATGTGTTAGTCGACGATTCCATTAGGTAGTTGGACGGGTGAATGCGACTTACGAGCTTGATAGCAACGACTTCTCCTGTGGCAATTTCAATGCCCTTGTAAACTACACCAAAGCTGCCACCTATATGTACGATATACGGTTAACAAATGTCACGTTAAAGGTTGTCATTGGAACGGTGTGGTTGAAGAATTAAGGGAAGGGAGGAGACATACGGCCAAGTTCCTCGAGGACCTGGTAATGGCTTGTGATCGTCTCGGATGCCATTGCGATGTTGAATTATTACGTTTCGTGCTTTGAATTTTGCGAATTGCTCAACAGCAATAAAAATAAAAATTACAAATCACGGCGACAACAATAATCGTTGTCCAGGCTTAATAGGCAGTAGCAGCTAAGTAGCTGCGGGCTGCGCAGGCAACGCAGTGGTTGGTATCGAGTAATGCGATCAGTGTGTCAATAAATGGAGAACTTTTGTGCAGTGAACGGACGATCTGTGGATTGGTATTTGGAAGAAGGTGATTGGAAGATGATGAAAATCGTCCTCGACAAGCAAAGCCAGCAAAAGTAAATAGCGATTGAATAGCTTAGCTAGCAAAAAGAACAATTAGAGGAATTGCGACGATTTGCAATTGTTTGGAAAAAGTTGAAGGTTTGTAGTTGTATGTTTAAAGTGGTGTTAATAATGACGACTGTGTTACTGTTTAAAGTGCGATTAGGATTATTGCGATGGTGCGTCCGTTGTCCAGGTGCAAGCTCCTAAAGAGCTATGACCATCAACAGATTGCCGTTATGGGGACTAGTGGGCGAATTATCAGGCGGATTAACGTTGGGTTCGCACAAACGGCTCGGAGCTTAATACCTAATCTACCTATACCTGAGGTACCTCTAGGTAGTAGGTACTATTAGGTGATGGATATGGGTGGTCGTTCGTAGGTCGGCCTTTTCTTCTTGGTCAACGTAAACGACGTTAATAGTTGAGTTCGAAGTGTCGTGATGATGCTCATGGTGGATTAGGCCGAGAAGAGTAACTAAAAAGAAGGAAATACGTAAAGCTGCATATGATGGACTAGATTTAGTGATAAAGCACACAAGAGACGCATGTATCGCCTTGTGTTTTACATACCAGTAGCTACATTAGCGGCATTGAACATATGCACAGCCAATCCGGGATTTCGATTCGCGAATGGCCGATAAGTAAACAAAAGTGACGTGCATCCATTGTCCATCGATTCCTCTTATTACTATTATGTAGGTACCTTTTTATTTTGTCATTATGCGACAGTTGCGACAATATACGACCACGATCATGCGCAAATGTATTCATCTACATGGACATAAAATACAAGAATCGGATAAGGCAGTGGTGAAACAATCCATACGAACTAATCGTGGGCTTCGTAGATTTCATCTGAGATGGAGGAGAAGGGATGGCTATGATAAAAGGTGTGTGTACAAATACGTAGTTCACATAATAATTTGAGCACTGTATCCGATGTCCACGGTCCGTGTACCTATGCTTTTTATGTACTCGAATACAGTGCCTACACTAGTGTGTACATCCTGTAATACATCCTGTACATCCATACCCGAAACTTAATGCGAGTGCGGGAGCCATCAGACCTTATTCCTTTTAAACTTGCGGACCCCTAGCTGAACCGTTACCCGGCAACCCAGAAACACCCCTGCACCACCCCTCTGTTTTCCTACGATGGTCGTGCCAAGACCCATAAACTGCAACTTGCTCCAATTACTGCCCCGAGCTTCTGCTATTGAACCGCACTTTTTGCTCTCATTATCCCAATCATAATCGACAGATCTGACCTTGATGTGCTGTCAATCCCCATACTTTGCTGCTTTCCCCTACAAACCTGCAAGTCCCCAAATTCCTGACCCTTACCACCTGCTTGCCTAGGTGCTGCTTAACTTGCTTAGCTTAAGCAGTACATGGTAACAATCATAATAATCCAGCGTATTATCGGACGGCATTGTTGATCCATCCTTCGGGGACCGGTACCCACGAACGCACATTGCTGCTGCTACAATACTATTCGTACCACACCGCCTCAGATGCTATCGTCTTCCTCTACTGCGTATTCTGCGTGTTTACTCCATCGCCTTGCAGCAAGAACCGGAAGCGCCGTAAGGGATTTAGAGTAAAAAATCGAATTCCTCTTAGGCCGAACCGACTTTGACACATCCTCCATCGCCGCATATTCTGCAAAGCTGGCGAATAACCGATTACTTGCACTGCGAATATCGGCACAATGGGGTCAGCACCACCGCTACCCACGCGGTTTCCGTGTTGGTGCAGAGCCGTTTATTCTTGGGGAGGAGAAGTACGTGATTTGCTTCTTTTTTTCGACGTCGAACTTTTTTGCGCCTCCGCCTCAAACTTTGTTTACTTTTGCTAACCGCCGCACCAGTCACAACACGATTTAGGATTCATCGAGGGCGATTTAATAGAATGTCTCAATGCAGGAGATGGATCGTGGTGGACGGGAAGACTGCGACGAAATAAGACCGTTGGTGTCTTTCCCTCCAATTTCGTCGAGGTTTTACCCGAGGATTTTCGACCTGTTACAAGGTCTGCGAGTCCGTTGACGTCGAGTCATTCCCCGAGTCCTACAAACACGCCGCATAAGTCTAAGTCGCGAAACTTCCGCAAACCATTCGAGGCTTACGCAAAGGCACCACATTACACAACAGCAAAACAACCCGAAATAATACGAAATACATCGAATACACCTCCGAGAAAGAATTCGGCTAGCTCGTTCAGAAACGATGCGCGCCGCGGCGCTGACCGCGGTCCGTCGCCGTCTGAGCTTCGGGGACATGGATCGAGAGGACCGTCGCCGGTACCTCCTCCCACGGCGAATAGTTACGCCCCTAGAGGCGCGTCCCCAATACCTCCAATGCACGCACATTCACATTCGATGCCGCAATCTCTTTCGCGCCCCCATTCCAGGGGTCCTTCACCGGTTCCTCATCAAAACTATAATTACAGCCGAGGTCCGTCGCCAGTGCCGCCGCCCGCTCAGCAATACGGCTCAAGGGCTCCGTCGCCGGCTGGCTCATTCAGCTTCAAGCCGTATCGCCCCGGAGCAGAGCGCGACTCACCACCACCTCCCGCTCCACCCCCTCATCGTCATGTTATCACGAGAGGAAACTCAAATGCGTCCCATATGTCCCATGCATCATTTGAGACACGACGGCAAGAAGGATATCATACACCTAGGGTTCCTTCACCACTCCCCCAATCACCAGCCGGCGATGGCTATACCCCGTCGCCACTGCGGGAGGCCATGGATGGTGTAATAGAGCAACTCGACGCGTTAGGCATGTCCGGTGAGCGCTCGACCGAATCCCCAGAACCGGCGTTAGATCCATGGTCACCCGAGTCCTTCGACCTAGTCCAACGCCGTTCGCGAAAACGAGCGCAAACCAGACCTCTGGCTTCTAGAAGTATGCATTTCGAGGACTCGGGGTACGGCGGCTCTTTTCACGGGGGCTCATCGCAGGAAAGCACATTCCACGGCGGCGTTCCGCAAGAACACCCGCTGCCGCAGTTGAACAATTACGTGGAGAGGATGGAGAACCGCTTTCGCAAGATGCATCATCAGAGCTCGAATGCGGGGAGCATGGATAATGAGGACATGGGTCCGCCGCCGCCGCCACCGCCTAAGAACCCCATATACAGTCGACCGAAGTCCTCGATGGGTGATCGCGACGAAGGTGGAGGACGCAAGTTCCTACGAAAGCAGAAATCGTCTTACGAGGTCGGTCTGCTGGATAGGACAAGTACAACGAAAACGACCTCAACGAATTCTTCATCCGGTAATAGAAGTACCGCAACGAACAGCACTCAGCGAAGTCTGATGAGTGGCGTCTCGGCTGGCGGGATCAGCGCTACAAGCGCTGGTAGCCTAGCGAGAAAGAACTTACGGGCGCGGAGTGCTTTGGGATTTAGGGATGGTGATGGCGATGAGGAATGGGATCCAAACCGACCGACTACGCCATTTACGGGTGTATCTTATCATCCGAGTCACTCTACATCCGCAATGAGACCCCAGTCGCAAGCTGGCTTTAATGAAGAGGGGATTGCTTCTGTAGGAGGTCTCGTACAGCCAGGAACTACGAAACCTAAGAAACAGAATTTCATCAAGAGGATTTTAGAGGCGACGAAGACCGGTGTTGCTAGTGGCCGCAGTAGTATTGCGACTGGTTCGGGGTCTTCGCAGGCTTCGCCAACTAGGCGGTCGATTGTCCCTAATGGGATCACGGCCCTGGCAGGTGGTGCTAGTAGCACGAACCTAGTGCGAGACGCGGCAACGGATATGGGGCTTACGAGTGGTGTAGACTGGGTCCAAGTACGAAGAGATGTGAACCGTTCGAATACGTTAAGCAAGAACGAGCGAACCGAGCGACGCGACCGCTGTCTGATGCTGGATTACCCGGCAATAGATCCCGTCGATGAGCTTTATGAGAGCGTTGAGGGTGACGAAGGTGCCGACGGCATGCCAGTGCGCGAGCCGATCAATTACCAAGCCATCAATCTGAGTCAAGTGGACAAAAACTCCCGCTTCGTCAGCAGTCTGCCGTCAATGACGACTGCGGTTACTCTAGCGACAACTTACGTCTGTAGACCATACAAAAGCGAAGTCCAGCGCCTCCGAGCGATCTTTACCTGGGTGGCGGAGAAAGTTAATTGGGAGGAAGATTTCGATGGGGATATAGATATGCGCCGAGTGATCTCAACAAAACGAGCCTGCTCTGAAGAGTACGCAGTACTTGTTCACGAGATGTGCGCAGCGATCGGCATACCCTCTGAGGTGATTCGTGGCTACCTGAAAACTCCGGGCGAATTTCCCGAGCCCGGGATGATGCCTCGATCAAACCATTGGTGGAACGCTGTCATCATCGACAACGAGTGGCGCATGATAGATTGCTGCTTGGCAAGCCCCTCGAACCCCCACCGCGGACTTTACTCGGGCGCCAGCAATAGCACCGCGGAATTCTGGTACTTTCTCACCCGGCCAACTGAGCTCTGCTGGACGCATATCCCTGAACATCACGGCCAACAGCATATTTGCCCGCCGGTTGCTCATGAGACATTGCTACACTTACCTGGTGCTTGCCCACCTTTCTTCAAGCAATCGATTGCTATGGTCGATTACAATACCTCCTTAACTCGCATCGAGGATCTCGAGATGGTGCATATCAAATTCATCGTGCCCTCGGATATCGAGGTAGCGGCTGAGGTCGAAGTCAAAGGGTTTACACGCGATGCAGATGGTGACTTGTTTGAAAACGGAGAGGTGGTGAAGAAGCGTGCGCTCGCACAAGCAGATTGGTACAATGGCGCAAAACGGTACACAGTGAAAGCACTCCTTCCGGGTGACGAGGGCAGCGGTATCCTCAAAGTCTATGCGGGTAAGCGTGGGCTTATGCACAGTATCAAAGATATACCACACCCTCTGGCGTTTGCATTGCCAATTATGCACACGGGCGAAAATCCACCTTACGAGTTCGTCACTCGTCACCCGACGCCACATGCGCAACGTCACGACATCTATGTCGTCCAGCCACAGTGTCAGCGACTAGCACTAAATAACACTTTTGTGTTCGCTATCCGCCAGCACCCGTCCAGCCTTTCGGGCGGACCATCCAGCAATCCGGGAGGTACAAGTCCGATTCCGTTCGCGCGACCGGGCAGCGCTATGAGCATGTCGAGCAGCGCGGCGATATCAAATCCAAGTTCGGCGACGGGCAGTATCGCAGGCAAGAAACCGGCCAAACTAGCGATCCAGACACCCGGAGGCAAGATCCTGAGACTCATGCGCAAGGAGGACCGGAGTGGCAGAGGCGGCATCGGAGTCGGCGGTCGCGCCCCGATGGAGGATGAACCTAGCGACGGTGGCACGTGGGAGACTATCATAAAGTGCTCGGAACGCGGAGTCTGGCGCGGATTAGTGCTCGCAGACCGCACGGCCAGGTGGTGCGTCTTTGCGGAGTGGGTTTGCATCTAGAACCTCCTCGATGGTGCCCTAACTCCGCCCTCCGCCCTCTGCCCCAACTTTGAGTCAAAACTAGCGACAGGGGGTTCCACATAGGTGGTAATGGTGGTAGTGGTGATGGTGGTGCGTTGCGGCGCTTAGTACGAGAGTACATGTACAATCCAGGATTCCACATACGCGGCACAGTGATACTAGGTACATGCCTAGTATTGAATGGAGGCCCCGGGGGTTGGAATTCGGGGAGACTATGGGGACAACCTACCTACATACAGTACATACCGGGCGAAGATCTGTTCATACTGACGCGCCGGCGGAATAGTCGGCCGGACCGGATTGTGGTATATCCTGTCCTATTTCCTTTGCTTTGCTTTGTCTCTCGTCTCTTCTGCATCTACTCGGCGTTAGTGGACAAGATAACGTTCCAGGAAGGAAACGTTGGATTCATAACTTTTCATTTCTGACGGTCGGGATGGGGAAGATGCTCGATCACCTTGGTTCCTTTTTTTTTTACGTTTCGCACCGAGAGGCGTTTTCAGGTGGCATGGACGAATTAGGAGGTGAATGTTATCAAAGGTACCGACCGACGGTGCGATGTTGATGTTGTCAGATTCAAGTGTACGTGTAATAGGAATTGAGGAATTGGAATGCTAGCTATGCTGTGCGCATAGCACTACCTGACCGAGAGTTTGTCCAAATGTTTGCTGTGACCTTTTACTACCTAGTGTCGCTGAGGATCTCTGCTTGTCCCTCTCATCTTCATTAGGTGTTGGATGGGATGGAGAAGGGCGGAAAGGCATCCGATGTTTGCTGTAGTTTGTAGCCTCGTGTCTGTGTCTTGTGATTGTAGTAGTTTATTTTACAGTGACTCAACTTTAAACTAACGTACTCAGAGTTAGAATGGCCTTTCGGAGCCGCGTGACAAATTGGTAATAATATGAAGGCTTCGTAGGTGCGATACTTTGTGGATAGTTTGTGAAGATGGCACAATGTCGAAAGTTCTCGCATTTTGGTCTACGGGGCTACCGGAGTAGCCCGGAGGTAATTACCAGGCAGCTGCCAGGTACCTACCTAGTAAGACCTAGGTAAGGCGAGGCCTGTAGAACCTTGGAAATTTAACTTCAGCTGGGAGTAGGCGCAGTCTTTAGTCTCGGGCGGGCGAAAAGTTAAAGTTCCACCTGACAATGCTCGAAACATCTTTTGCGGCAGGCGCCGTTGGTAAGGATCGGTGCGACCGAAGGAAAGTCCAGAACAATAAGCTTTTTTTTCTTTCTATTACCTAAGCCTTCATGATCCCTTGAACGCTTGAACGTCGTAGAAATCTAAAATTCTTCAACACGTGGCAAGGATCCACTAGCAGAAATTAATTAGATCCTTTCTTTGTAAGGTTTTGGAAGGTTCAATGTTGTAATGTTGTATGGCAGCAGGCAGTCGACAACTTTTCAATTCTGAGACGAGGGAAACGTTTCGGCGAGCATTTACATTCTCACACCTTCATCAACGCATCGTCGATGTTATCGATAACTTTGCAGATGGCGCAAGCCACGCAAGCCAATCAGCTCAATAAATGCAGCAACCACTTGGGGGCTTATGAGGCAATAGATCCGAGTCGGTCCGTCTTCGCTGTCTTCGTTACAAATGCGCAGCTTTAGTGGCTTGACCTCTGGAGAAGCTGGAGAAGCTGGAGCGGGAGAGGAGATGATTGAGAGAAACACTCGAAGAAAGATTATTAAAACACTGGATATGGAAGATGGAAGATGGAAGATGGAAGATGGAAGTCTCCAATTGATTGACACCGACGAACTGGAAACGCAATTGACCCGTCGTCGCGTCGTTGCATCGGGCCACCCTCTCTCCACTAGGTACAATACGTTACAACTTACAAGATCCATCTTCAACCAATTTTTTTTCTCTGGTCCCTGGGTAATGTACTGTAATTATCTTTTTTCCGAGCTTCTCATTTGCCCCTGAACAATTAGGGTACTATCCATCCTCATGACATAAACAGCCTACTAGCCAAGACTGGCCAATTGCCGCGTTAGACTGGCACTTGTCTGCGGAGCCGCATCTCTTTTTTTGATCCTTTTTTGGCCAGGGGACGGACCATAAAGTCCAAGGAAGATTGGAAGCCAACGACTAAACGGCCGACGCTATCGCCGTGGCTCCACAATCTGGCCGAATATACCGAGTCAGGTCCAACGCCTTAACTCTGCGTTCAGTCTTTCCACAATCCTCTATTTGAAAGAAGCCTGGATTTCGGCCGATTTCTCTTCCTTGTTCTTTTGTCCCTCTAAAGGCCCTTTTTCAATGCGTCTTTCCCGTTTCTCACACCAGCTTGTCACCGGACCGATCAGTCTTTAAACTCTAATGCTAATGCTGGGGAGAAACTGGGCTGGCAGGTTGGTGGAGCTCCTCATCTCATATTCTGGAGTTGACGGGGAAGAGTACGGGGGAGGCGAGAAGAAAAAAAAAACCCTCTTCCCGCAAAGACCCTGAAACTAGGTAAACAGATGGGGTTTTGGCTTCGCTATTCGGATTACCATCCTAATACGAACTGAGCTATTACACCGAATTCTTGTTTGCTGTTAATAGAGCTGCGAATCTTTCGCATAGACCATTGCAGCAACATATCCCCGAAATCCTTCATGGGGTGATAAAAATATTAGACCGAAAAATATCAATTGTCAAATGACTGACGAAGACTCGGAAGCTGTGATGACTAAGAGATACGAGCAGTCACAGGAGCAACATCCGTCACAAATTTCCGGATTCCTAGGGCCGCCGAATTTTTACTAGGATGATCTAAAAGAAAAAAAAAACTCACGATAGCTTCATAGAATAGCTCAGTATGGAAATGTCAAACGAACTGTTTCCTGGAGCAGCTGGAGCAGAGTAAGTGACTGTGGGGGTAATAGCTATGATTTTCAATGTGAGAGGTGTAGGATTGCATGACGCGTGTAGAAACGTCGGGATGAATGCAACCTGCTAACCTTTGCAAAATCCTATCGCGTTCCAGAAACGTAAGGTTCCTAGACTAAAAGAGAGCTAGCGGTGGCCAGCTTTAGCTGGTGACCCCGAGGGGACAGAGCATGGAGCTCTGGAGTGCTCTGGCGTATTTGCGGGTTGACCTCGTGTCCGTGCAGAGACTTTATGGAGTGATTGTGGGCATCAAGTTGCAACCATTCTATCTCAGGCATTGTCCGGGGAGCGGAGGTGGGTCAGGAACTAGCTGAACTTGAAGAGATCTAGTAATTGACAAAACCGCGGCGTTGGTAATTTCACTCGCATGTGTATACCCTGGGTATATTTAAAAGACGATCCCTCCTTTTTCACCTATACACTTTGTTCCTCACTTCTCTATCACATATTCTAATATCTTCACTACTACCCTCCCCACCATCCCCCCTAACCCTAAAAGATCTACATCAGGCACTCGTGCCAATAATCCACAGTGCTTAAAATACATTGGGTATATATAGGTAAACAAATACGTATATATATCTTACCATCCCACCAACCCTCTTCCATATAATCGGAAATCGGGAATCTCACGTCGAGCATCGATACCTCCGATAAGTCGACGTAAAACTATCACAATGGCCGGCGGAGCCATTCCACAAGGGTCCTCGGACGTGAACCGGGTTGAGGCACCCGTCACGCTCAAGGCCTACCTCATGTGTGCCTTTGCTGCCTTCGGTGGTATCTTCTTCGGATATGACAGTGGTTATATCAGCGGTGTCATGGGAATGGACTACTTTATTCACATAATCGAAGGCCCTGACGCCAAAGTTCTCACCTCGATGCACAAGTCTTTGATCACTTCTATTCTCTCGGCTGGTACTTTCTTTGGTAAGCGGAGAGGATACAAAAAAGCCCTATTTCTTATGATTATCTAACTAACCCACGATCAGGTGCTCTTATGGCTGGTGATGTTGCTGATTGGATTGGTCGACGAACCACTATCATTCTCGGATGCATTGTCTTCTTAATCGGTACTGCTCTCCAGACCGCCTCTTATGGCCTGGGTCTCATCGTGGCCGGTCGTCTCGTTGCCGGTTTCGGTGTTGGTGCCGTTTCCGCCATCTTGATTCTGTACATGTCTGAGATTGCTCCTCGAAAAGTTCGTGGTGCCCTCGTCTCCGGCTACCAATTCTGCGTCACTGTCGGTCTTCTGCTGGCGTCAGCTATCGACTACGGTACCCAGAACCGAACTGATACCGGTTCTTACCGTATCCCCATTGCCCTCCAGATGCTCTGGGCTCTCATCCTCGGAACCGGCCTATTCATCCTCCCCGAATCCCCTCGATTCTACGTCAAGAAGGGAAAGCTCGACCTCGCCGCCAAGGTTTTGGCTCGTCTACGTGGCCAGGCTGTGGAGTCTGATTACATTCAGGACGAGTTAGCTGAGATTATCGCCAACCACGAATACGAAATGTCCGTCGTTCCCCAAGGAGGATACTGGAGCTCCTGGGGTGCTTGCTTCAGCGGATCCCTTTTCAAGAGCAGCAGCAACCTCCGCCGTACTATTCTCGGTACTTCGCTTCAGATGATGCAGCAGTGGACAGGTGTGAACTTTGTGTTCTACTTCGGTAAGTGAATTTCGCGAGATACATTATCCTATAACCGATTCCAAAATGTGATACTACGGAATATACAAAATGATTTCGCAAGATTTGGGATTTCATATACATCCGTAATATCACATTTCGGCAAAGCTAGATTATCACTTGATTCAAAGTCACGTTCTAATTCATTACAGGAACTACCTTCTTCAAGCAGCTTGGAACCATCGACAACCCCTTCTTGATCTCCCTCGTCACCACCCTCGTCAACGTCTTCTCTACCCCCATTTCTTTCTGGTCCATGGAGAAGATCGGACGACGACCTCTGCTTATCTGGGGTGCTCTTGGCATGGTCATCTGCCAGTTCATCGTTGCTATCATCGGAACCGTCACCAGCGCTGATGCTGCCGTCAAGACCATGATTGCTTTCATCTGCATCTACATCTTCTTCTTCGCTAGCACTTGGGGCCCGTAAGTTGATCCTCATTCTGGTTAATTACTATTCGCATGCTAATAACCATACAGTGGCGCCTGGGTCGTCATCGGAGAAATCTACCCTCTGCCCATGCGTGCTCGTGGTGTCGCTCTCTCTACCGCCAGCAACTGGCTATGGAACTGCATCATCGCCGTCATCACCCCCTACATGACCGACGAGGACAAGGGTAACCTCGGTGCCAAGGTCTTCTACATCTGGGGCAGTCTCTGCGCCCTCTGCTTCATCTACGCCTACCTCCTGATCCCTGAGACCAAGGGATTGACCCTAGAACAGGTCGACCGCATGTTGGAGGAGACCACCCCCAGGACCTCTGCCAAGTGGGTGCCTCACTCTACATATGCCGCCGAGATGGGCTTCACGGATAAGAACGCCGGAACTCATCACGAGCACGTCTCCAAGGAGGAAGTTTCAGTGTAATAATAATTTCGGATGTGCTGTGGTGAACCTATAGGACATGAAGAGCCTTGGGTATGAATAAGCATGAAGTCTAGGCATAAGGCATAAGGCATAAGACATAATCACTTCGGCGTTGGGGCCGGTCTAGATAGACCGTGGGCATGCAGTTTTAAGATGAATCAAAAACTCGTTAACATATATGATATGTGTACGATTATGATTATCTCTGGTGAAGCGAGATGACTACCTATTCTTTTCTATGTAGCATATTTCATTATTGACTTTCAGTCAGAATCTGGCTCTCGTATATATTACCAGGTCCATTTAAAAGTATTGGACTTCATATATTAAATTCAAATCGTTCTGAATCTTTTGGGTTCCGTTTGATCTTCTCAACTGCTAAAGCACGCGTCAGACTCTTTTCTGTTTACCTCTTAGGATTCCTGATTTCCAATAAACCTACCCCAACATCACGCAGAAGGGTCGCTTTATGGTCGCTACGATACTCCTTTCTTACGCAACTCTGAGTCGTCTCTACAGGTTTTAACTAACTTGTAACTATTCCCGGAAGGTCTAACCTATATCAGTAGCAACGGGTCTTTGTAGGTAGTCATCGATATCGGAGCTCTCGGCCTACCTGGTCGCATATGTCAGAGTATTCCCGAGCCGTGTTCCGCAAAGCAGTAAACATGGGGAACCCGATCATCGAGAAGAGTATAGCGCTGTTGAGAGGCCCCAGAGTGACCGCGTCAGCATCTCTGGGGAAGCTGGGAGATACCGAAGGCGAGGATTTATCTGTGTATCCCATTAATAAAGAGACACGTGGCAGACATATCCTACGCTACCATTTCCTCTTCCCGTTGACGACGATAAGACAGGCCGCTACGAGCTAGTGACTGCAAGTTAATCGAGCTCTTTAGATCTCGCGATACAGCGATCTATCTAACAGGTCATTACAAGAGTTGGAGATTGAAAACGATCTTTAGTGCGCAAATCGGCCCGGGTATAGCGACGTGAGAGTCGGGTATACTTGAACTCGGCGGCCTCCAAAAGTCACCATTGGATTCTCTAGGTCGATCACGCTCAAACAAGTTAACTACTCGGACCAATAATGCTATGGGGAAATCAATATTCAACTTCTACCTAGGCAATAAAGCTTATGTGTATCTACGTCACTCCGTCAATCGAGATCTTATCACAAAAAGCATCACTGACATTGTCGCATTTCGTAAAGCTAGGTACGGCGTTCAAAGATAGAAGGTCTATGGTGGTATAGTGAGGCTAGTCAAGTCGTATCCGCTGGGCTATGACATGACTGATACAGTCTACATGGTAGGTTTTCAGCTTCCTACCTACCGCCATGCAGAACTGTTACGCAGCAAGTTGCCGAAGCGCGGCACGGGATTCGATTCGGCTTGGTGAGCAGAGCGTGGCAAATATGTCAACCTCTAGACGCCGTATCGTGGGTGAACAAGAGCCCGATGACAGGCGCCAACACAGGCACGTTGGCGCCTGAAATCAAAATGTGACGCATGTCCACACTCTCAGCGCGTCAAACCGGAGACACGTCGCCCGAGGGGCGGCATGAGACGCCCCTGTGTCATTCTATCCAAAGTATCGTAGCCGTATTGTAGAATTTCTTCATACACAACTGGGTAGCTATCCAAGATTGGTGATCTTGAAGGCTTCGTCATGGTTGCCGGCGCCGAAAGCCCAACGAATCACGTATTTTTCGGCGCTGGTAATTTTACCAATTTATACCTGAAAGGGAAAGTCAGCACATGTCGGTTCCGAGATGAAGTAAGATGAGTATCGAAATTTAAGGTTGCGGTGGCTCTAGAAAGAACGCATAACAATGATGAGATTAGAGTGCCTGGGGAAGCTCTTGGCAGCGAGGTCAAGGCGACCTTAGCCACGGACAAGTTTTTCTAGAACGTGGGGGCTGCTTTACGAGACATTTATCGGCCCTTCTGTCGACAGCTGGATTCCCATTCTGTCTCTTTGCAGAGACGTATTCTCCGCGCGGCGTATTGCCTCATCGCGCGCCTAGCGAGGACGACTTACCGACAGGCGCGCTTCGGATAAGCTTACCCCTATATTCCCGGCAAGTAATGTGTCGCATCCACACGTCCGCAGGCTGTCAAAAACGGGCAAGCTAGTCCCGCAAAGGGCGAGAGAATGTCGTGAAAGCTGCTTCCGCGAGCGAATGAGTGTTGTACGATCCCGGCCAATAGGAACGCGGGATGCTCGATGGTTTTGGGACCATAAAAGGGATTAGGGAATGCGCAGAATCTCATGGCAAGTTACATACATACAAGCCGTAGGGCTTTGCCCAGTGGCCACGCCTTTCTCCTTGGGGGATAACCCGTATTAGCCGGTAGCAGTCTCGCGATCGAACCTTGTCCGGTATTTCCCCAAGCGGCTGGAGCTAACGGGACAGCTACCGTCGGTAGCGAATGAAGCAGCTTGAATTTACCCATTTACCTAGTGTGTATCAGAGTCATAAGCCGGCTACCGTATAACTGGGGACCTCGGGAACCATTATGAAGAATTCTATCCACGGTTCTTGATATTGAGATAGGCCGGTACGACACGGCAACGAACTGTACGTCAGTGCTTCCTCGCTGACTAAAGTTCGATCGAGGCGATTGTGTGCATTGCATCATAGTGAGCTGAGCCAGCTGATAAATGTACCAAGTATCTCCATATGGCATCCCGAAAATACGTTTTTTCGGAGGCGGAAATGGGTCAACATCTAGGGTCACGGAGGACCATCACTTATCTTCCGAGACTAGGATGCTAGGTCAAACTACACCCTGTCGGTGATATAGATTATGGTGCCTGGTATTGTTCACGAGAGCTCTAGACCTATCGTAGGATCAAGAAAAGGCAAGGTTGGGTGGTGTAAGGGTGGCAAGCTATACCGTGAGCAATACGTCCTTGATTTGGGGCGGATGCTGCCTTGGTCGCCCACGTGCTGGATTCCATGCAGAAAAAGCATCTTCGGTTCGTGCATGAGGCGGGAGAGGAAAATACTGGGACGTAATGGACGGCTCCCGCATAAATCCACGAAGTATGCAGGCCGGGGTTGTAGAGGAGGGGAGACTGAGATACATGCAACTTGGAAATGCGGGCTGAAATGTTTATTCTGGTCAGCATCTTGGCCTGATTCTCTGTAGCTGAGAAAGGAATTTAATCGTCATGACGTCCTTGTGGATCGTCTGGTCCACGGCAGATAGGTCTAAGAGTATTTCTGGTTCCTGAACAGGGCTTCAGGGACCTGGGGCGATGCATGAATTTGCGAGAAATCTATCGATGTTATTGCCGGAAAAGTAGCCGCAACTGAGTGTAGATAACCCTCTTGGCACTATCACGACCTAAGTTGCGCGTATGTGCCTACCTACTTACTTACCCGTCCCCTAGCTGAATTCTATGAGACGTATAGTCTTTTTCGTCAGGTATCTGTTAGCCAAATGGCAAGAAAAGAATATTCTCGAGTGTAGATGGCATGTAGGTAGGTATTTATTGTTTAGTTGCGGCCTGTAAACCTGCACGAAGACTGCTTCACATTGCTTGAGTCTTGGATGTGCACGAAGTTCATCTTATCTGAAAATCACTGGGCGAGGAACACTGTTAGCGTCATGTCGCCGATAAATTGAAGCGGACTGTCTACGAATTGTCCTGACTGGAATGTTTAGCCGCGACGGCATGTTCGTGTAGTCTCTAGGGTGAATGTTGTGGTAAACTAAGTGATATGGGAGAATAGATCATACATATTGTACCTAAAAGCCGTCAGCCTGTCTCGACCTAACTAGGGCGAAGATATCGTGGTCCATAGACGGCTGGCATCCCAATCATCAGGTGATGATTGCGCAAGTTGAGTCGCAATGTGGCTTGCGCTATTCCCGCTCGGCCGTTAGGATCTTAGTTGCGCTTCCATGTAAACTGTTAATTGGACGAAAGCGCAGATGGGTTCATTATGAGGGTTATCCATGTGCCGTAGCAAGACAAGGGGGGAACGAGATGTCGAGCAGTCACAATCTACATATTACCTGGTATGGCGCAACGGCCAATGACCGGCGTACGGTTGGTTCCAAGCCTGTCCAATCGGTAGGTTCCATGAGGCGTTTCTGTGTCGTGTGAGTACGAATTCGACGATTCGACCTGATGAAAACCACCATCAAGCCATGGATCCGCCTTGTACACTAGCCCGGAGATGAGCCTGGAGCATCGTCGGCAATGGAAGCCAATTCAGGAGCTTGTTTCCCCCAACCCAAACTAAAATGCTGCCGCGGAAGAAATGGAGATCGAGATGTGACTGGTCTCGAACGTCGGCAACATCGCCAAGGCGATGAATCGGAATATTAAGGTGTCAAATAGTCCACCTCTTGGATATTGACATGTGCGTCGGAAAGACGACGATGGAATACGGGACCGCCAGTTTAGTGGGCTGGCGTACGCGGCTGAAGTCTCGGACAGCCGACATATTGGTTTTATTCGCGCCTCCCCAAGTCAGAGCAAGCCTCTGGGTTCACAATAGGCTAGTTAGGTAGGTGAGGTGAGGTCGGTTCCCGCCCTCCACACCTCATTCCCTGAACTCGGGGTCCCGACTACTAGCTAGAACTCCGGGACGGCTTCTTGCATGAGCTTATCCAAAATTTTCGAGACCTAGCATCCATAGTCTTAGAGGCGTAGATACGGTCCAGGTATAGGCCAGGGTGAAAATGAAGTGGCTGTTTTCGTACAACGGAGGGCATCCTTGGCATGAGAAAGAGGCGAAGTACCTACTGAGCAGCGATTTCGTACATGACATGTCGTCAATATGTCACAGGAGACGACAGCGTCTAATTACGGGGGAATGAACCGCAGGGAGGAAGGGCAAAAGGAAGCTAAAGAGAGGTTTAGCGCGTTGCGAAGTTGTGAGGGAGAGAAAACCGATACAGATGATCCGTACGATACGCACGAAAAAAATTGTAGAAAGGGACAGGCATTACATACCCATGGATGCCTCATACCCTAGGTACATACATAGTAGTATACCTAGTAGTATACTACTATGTATGTCGATGCTATACAATACCTACAGTGACCAACGCTACGGCACATAGTACTATGTAGTATGTAGGAAGAAGGACCCTGGTACTAGGTTAATAGGTAGTAGATATTTTGGGAGCGACGTTCTTACCCCTGACGATATTTTTGCAGGCTTTGCAGACTTTGGTAACAGCTTATCGATACAAAATACCCCTTGCTAAAATCAAGGTCTTCATGGGACCATGGGTTCTCCAAGATTCCAAAGGTTCCTTGTCTCCTGTTGCAGCGGACAACTTGCATGTCAACAGCAGCGAGGGATGGGAACACACGGAGAAACCGAGATCTAAGGATAATTAGAAAAGAAATATGCACAAGATCACGGCAAAACGTCTCAATTGTAAGATAATATGCTTTAGACTAAGTAGTTTCTTGCCTCGTTGCCTCGTCAAAGAGGTACGGCATTCTCTGTCTATCGTCGCATTTCAGCTCAGCCCTACGAATAATGACCGTTTGAAATATACCTTGCATAGTGGTATTAAGAATTATGAATTAATTTCAAAAAATATATTATCAAGATTGACGAGGATTCTTGGTAATGGCTAGCGGTTGTCAATCCAGGATTCCATGATCGCCTAGTATATATACCAAGCTTGGGTTCCAGTATCACTTCCAGAAACTATAGGCAGAGTACCAAGTTAACCGTCTTTACTGTGTTTCGCGAAGTACTATATCTATACGACGCAGCACCCAGAGGTAACGTGTACAAACATGCAAGGTCTGGACAAGGTCTGGACAATTCCTAGTAAGTATGCAACTGAGTGCATTTGTGCACCACCTGCATCATACCAATCAGCTCATGACTTGGGGAGCTACCAAACTTGCCTAATGACCTACTACCTTTCTACCCAATTACGTAGGTAACTAAGACAACATCTTAAAATCGGATCGTCGGTTTCGTACCAAGTAGTTATCGAAGTGCGCCGTGCTTTTCTTTGCACACCTGTCTATCGTCGGATCCCAGTTACAGCCGGTTGCATATCGACTTGGTTAACTTGGCTAACTTGGCTGAGCCTCGGCGGATGAAATCTCCAGTGTCGAGAATATGCCGGCATGCGGAGATTTCACTGTTACTTGGGTCTAACTCCTTCTGTCCGCTTGGTTCCAGACCCTTTCATAACCGGGGTTATTATATGGAATCTCAGCAAATCCAAATCCATCGTGTTGAACGGAAGCACGTCTGACGACAGTAAAAAAGTTCGCTAATGCGCCAGAATCGTCTGACGTAGTGGTCGAGGCCCTCGGGGAGCCTCGCGAGATTCTTGAAAAAAAACTGAAGACATAAGACATGGCCCGCCGGGGGCTAGCGGCTTTCAATCCGCCGCCATCCGCATCATCCATGAGAATTATTAGGGTTGGTAGCTTGCCCGCCGCAAGAATCCTTGCGTCAGATCTCTCGAGATGGTAGGTCGATACGTCTTGGCGAGGTCCGGCAATGGCTGCATCTGCAGAGAGATCTTCCTTACTACCTACCTGGGCCGGTGGGATGTATAACTCTTTGGAAATCAACACTTGAACGGCAGGTCGACGACACATAGCCGACGTTGAAACTTCTGGCGCCTCAGCGCGTACTGGTCGAGCTACCTACCTATTTATATCTCGTGGAAAGTATGCTTAGCTGCCTACCTATGTAGGTAAGGCCTCTTAGAAGGATCTGCATTCATACTATTTTGGGTAGGTGGCCCGGGCTGCGCTCAATGTAACATCTTGGAATTAATTCTTAGCAACTGTGGCGTAAAATAGAATACCTGGCTAGTAGTCTGTAGGTAGGTAGGCTGAAGGTACCCAAAACCGGGTGCCAGCTTTAAGCGTCCCCCTCTAAGGATTTCTCAAATTTCTAGGTACCTTTTCAAGATTTACGTCGTAGCTTGAGTGCTAAATACAGCTCAGACCGAAAATACTAGAAGGCAAAAGGGTAAATATAGGTGAATATGCAAACTAAAAATTGGCTTTTTGCAATTCATGCTACGGCTGCATGTGCCTGTGCCGCTAACAGGGGGTTTCATTAGGGACCTCCCCCTTTTTCTCTCTTCTCTTTCCACTCCTGCGATTCGTGGTTTTTTATAATCGGATCCACTTATAATTTTCAGAAGGCGTAAAAGTCTCGAGACCTTTTGACTTTCCTTCCAAGGTTGTACTACTATGTATGTAAGAGTAAGTGGCTTCAACATACCACCCTAATAGAACATGAATCCACGAAAACATCCGACTCGCCGGTCGAACATATGCTAAGGATCCTATAAGCGAAGATCTGAAGCATCGTCGATTCTCTCCGGGCTTAGATTTCTTCTATTAGGGAGGATGGGATTAAGTGAAAGCAAGACTCGATGGGCGGCACATGTGTCACAGCTACACTACATGTGACCCTTTGGTTTAGCAGGTCTAGCAGGCCTAGGTACTCAACAGGCGGATGCGCGCTTACGGTTACTCAAAGCTTACATCGTCGACTCTCCAAAATGGGCTGAGGATGGGGTACCGAAGGCAGGGTAGGTTACCTACCGACCTAGGATACCTAGTACCTACAGCAAGCTACAGCAACTTATAGCAACTTACAAGCAACCTACATAGGAGGTAGGCAGGTTGTTACATTGTAACATAACCTTATGCAGAAGATTGATACCCGAGAGTCAACAATTCCCGATCCCTACGGCTACCTGCTTACCTACGTCGACGGCACCTCGTGGGGGCGGTTTCGCAGCTTTTCAACATTTCGGCCGACTCTCAGCCCCTGTTGTGCAAGGACGGACCGTATCTGTATCTGTATCTGGTCCAGTACCTGTATCTGGGTACTCTACGCCACAGAACCGCATATGACCCTTTCCAAAGTCCTTTGTACCATATCGAGATGTTGATTGACGTTTGCATTGCCGGGTTGCGGCTCTCGACGGCGGTTCTACAGCTGCCAACGGTAATTTGTCAGTTACCTAGCCTATTCGCTTTCCAAGGGTCCGCCAGGGGTCTTTACTAGGTCCCTACGACGAATGCCTTGATCGCCCATATCCTGACAATAGGCTAGTGGATGACATAGGAAGTTGTTCAGCAAATAAGCGAGACCTGTCTTCACTAACACTGAAATAGAGGCCGGGATTTACCGAAATATCGCGTTGAGAAAATAATCGCAACGGTTTCCAAAGCCCGGGCAAGCTGCGCAATCGCCGGTTACCATACCGTCGGAACTTGACTAGGCTGGGCCTTAATTACTAGCCAGGAACGACTAATTTACTTTAGTAGCTGTCTCAGAGCCTCTTTCGTACGATTCTGCGTAACCAGAGGTTTGGGTTGGTAGGTTAGCTCAGGCAGTGCACCCAAGTGTTAGAAGATTACCTAGTACCTACCTACCTAGGTAAATGGATGTAGATACCATGGGTGTTTCCATGTAGGTAAGCAAGGAAAGCAAGTACGCAGTAAGAGAAGAGATGTGCTGGAAAATACTGCAACTAAATTGCTAGGTACTAGTAGGTAAGCAGATGTAGGTGTGTAAGCTAGGGAGTCGCGAAAACTCGCATCCCTGCTGCAGCCACGTTCCCCCCCCTCTAACGTCATATGAGATATACCCAGTTGAGCACGTTGGCGCCGTATTCGTCCGTGATATTCTTGAAACTGAAATATAATAGCAAATAAAAATTTATAAGGGCACAAGAGAAACATTCGGGTGTATATAAGGAGAGTGTTACCTTCTTGTTACTAAGCCAATGCTTGGCTGTTCGCGATAGAAAGGGGTACCGATTATATTCCAGATGTAGTAAAAATAAGGTACAAGGTATAAGGTATTAATAGTATGGTTAGTAGTATGGCTGTCAACATATTATTATTATACTAAAGATTTGCTATGGCTGGATACAAACATCAAAGCAAGGTCATGGAGTTATCCCATTTCACCCAGTCGCCATTCATGGGTGCTTGCCCATGTTAGCAGCCCATGTTCAGCCACCCCGTGCTGCAAGACATCGATAGGTCTGTGCTGGACGATGCTGATGCCAATCAATCAGCATAGATCAGTTCTGGGCACATTGTATTTTGTACTTCCGGAGTGGCGACCCGACACGCCGGTATGCAGGTACATCTACCAGCTGCGAGACTATCCTGGAATTGCAAATGTGATCTGGAATGATCAGAAATGATCCACGCCCAATCCCGCTAACCCCCTCCATCACTCCACCACTCCATCACACACACATACCATACACACACACACTCTCGCTCGCTCACACAGACACAGCTGGAGCTCACAACACGCAACACACATACACATACACGCTACTGCTTCTACTACATATGTACGAAGTATACGCGCTTCTCCTTCATTCAAACTTTGGAACAGAAAACAAGTGTTCGACGTCGCAGTCTTCACCGCCTCATCTAGTGATGTATGGCGTCAGATCCTCAATTCCTTCTGACCAAGGAACATAAAGAACATTGTCGGGATATCGTTGCCTGCCTTTTCCGTCACTATATCGCCTATTAGGTACGTATAAGTCAGCAGTAGCAGGCTACTAGGCAGGTAGGTAGGAGTAGGTAGCGATGGGACAAAGAGTCCACAGTGTAAGGTTGACTTATGAGCCTTCTTTAGGTACAATTAACACAATAAACATAATAAACGGAACGAGTTACGCAATGATGCCGGATGTTTCTCGTTGCCAGCTTTTTGTATCCCGCTGGCTTGAGACAAATCTGTTCCATGAGGTCGGTCTCGCATGGAATGAAAGGGATCTCGCGTAGCTCCACAGCTCAACTTCAGAGAGTTGCCAACTTGGAAGTCCCTCTCTCTCTCTCTCACTCTCTCAAGATCTCGTCACTCTGCCGTATCTTCATACTGCTCATATTCCATACACGTTCCGATCACTCTCAGGTTACGGTCCTCGCTAGAAATCCTTCTTGGCAACGGTGTTGGTCGTTATTTTATGAGTCTTGTTCGCCTGTCTCGAACAGCATCTGAAAGAAATCAATCTTATCGCGCCATCTTCGTCTTCACCCTGGCACGGACCCTTGTCGTCGCCCAGCCAGCCTCCCCTGATGAAACCACGGGCTACTATCCTTGCCGCAGAGCCTTCCCACGCAGCCACGCTAGAGGCATGCTCCGTCCCTGTACCCACAGAACCTCCCTACAATAGTCTAGTCAAATCGCCCAGCAAACTTTTTGAAGTCTATTCTAGATTTCGAATCTCGAAGCTGTCCAACGTCAGAAAACCTCAACGGGGATTCTCTTTTCAGACCCTTCACACACCAGACCCTTCACACATTTCACACCATCCCTATTCCTTGTAAACTTGTTTCCAACACTAATTACTTGCAATATCTCTCGTCTGTGAGCCTCTCCACTCAAATCTTAATCTATACCTCTTTCATTTGCGGCTCCTCCCAAGAGCTGGCAATCTCGAGAGACCAAAAAAAACTGCATTGCTACCTCACATACCACTAGCATCCAAACAGCCATACCACAGTCCACAATTGTAGTAGGTACCTGATTTCACATACTGTTGCACTAGGCCCCACAGGCTTTTGTAGGTAACACATTATCAGCCTACGGCTCATTCGGCGCAGATTCCCACAAACCCCCATCGCTTTGTTCGGATGGCTCTTGGGGTTTACCCACCTAGCGCGTCTTTCTTTGTTTGCTTCTTGTAGTGGCCCCCTCCAGATCTGAAGCTGTTAGTTTGGATCCTTCAACATACATACATGCTGTACTGCTAGTTCCCCCAACAACCCATGCTCGCTCCAAATTCTCTATATCAAGTCGTCGAGTGCATAGCATTGGAGGTCAGAACTCGTACTGGCAGACTGGCTAGCGAGTTGACGCGATCTCACTCCCCTGATTCTCACAAATGAAAAGGTCTATTAGCTACTAGCTACCTACCTAGTAGGTATTGTACCTATATTGCAACCTGTAGGTGGGCACAGGAATGTCTAGGAGAAATCCTCATCTGCCCCCATCGGCTCACCACTCTTATTTCTTAATAAGCATTAAAGCGCGGGTCGATGATAGGTACTCTGCATGCCCGCTCTGTCTGTGCGAGGTACAATACCTACATATCATGTACTGGTTTTCGGCAAGGAAGATCTTATGGGATCTTCCCTTGATCCCCTGTCACCACCGCCAGGGCAAGCATCACAAATCGATACCCCTTGCTCGCTACCTGGCCCACATAAACTCGCAGGCTTACTTCCCTACCGATTCGGATGCGATCCTCCAAAGCAATCTGTACATCTACCTATACATCCATGGGGCACTCATTCTCCTGGATTCCTGGGCCAGTCCTCGACGTCTGCGGGGATAGCCTGGAGGACCACACCCACCCAGAAGCGTTGATATTCCTATTGGCGTGAACCTCCACTAGTCTCATCAACGGTCATGCGTTCATCCGCGAAGTCTACGCTGAGCTAATGTAATGAAGGACCAATTACCAGCTCCCAGATGTCCCAGCCGAGATGTTATGTTTTCCCTATCCTGTCCTCTCCGCGAGGACTCTGCTTACCGCTGGACCGTACCTTAGTTTCTATTCGTATACCATCATCAAGTCCCATAAGTCCCATGAGTCTCGACATGAGGAGAACTGGGCTGTGCGAGCAAGTTCTGATGGAGAAGTCTCGTCAGTATCCCAGAATGTGTCGTGTCAGATTCCTTCTCTGTTTCGTCCTTGACCTAGTAGTCGCTAGGTGATATTGGACCAGAACCAGAACCAAGAACCAAGAAATACCGAATTCTGAACGTTCGAATACAAATTATGCCTAACAGTCTAGCAGCTGCTATTCCGTAGTTACTACTATTATTCTATTGACGTTTCCGGTTGGGGCCTGTGACGGCAAGGGTCTGTCTGTTGGTTCTCTGGCAGGCCACCATAACACGGCATTAGCCATTCAGCCGAGAAAACCCAATGGTCACGGCCCACTCGATATAGACGTTGCTACTTCTACTATCATCCATGAAAGGAAAAAAAAAAGGTGTGTGGCTCAGCAGTTATAGGTACCATGCTGGGGGATTTTTTCCCTATTACCACCCCTAGCCTATTAAGCGTGCGGCTTTTGTCTTGGTAGACGAAGCCTTAAAACGTGCATCCAGTCCCTTTTCAATATCTCTACCGTATCTGGCCAGGTACCGTCCCAGGCTGACCCAACACTCACGAACACCCTCTTCTCCAGACGTGCAGGCCCTGCCCTTTCCTCGGACCCTCCCTGGACATTTCTCCGTAAGGATGGGCGGTACCATTCGGTATTAATTCCACCTCTGTCATCCTCAAGAGCAGGGGTTACCTCGAAGGCGCCTTGTTGCGACCACGGACTACTTCCAAAGCCCAAATACATACATAACGCAAGGCCTACCGGTGTCTAGACGCTTTGAGGCGACCGACCCCACCAGACCATCATTCGAGGATCCTCGATCTATACACACGACTCGTCACAGAAAATCTATGAAGGGCAGACCTTAGAGAAACTTCTCCATATCAACATCCCCGACATCCTCTCAGCATATACCTGGTGTGGCCTCATATCTATGTCTCGCATCTTTCCTGTCATCCAACTCAGTCGGTGACAAACAGGCTTGATCATAGGTTTGTACTATTGCAGCTTGTGTTGCTTTGACTCTACTCTCGTTTCAACAATTCGATATATATATATACACTGGGCCTTGGTCGGTGAAGGGTGTCTACCCACTCCTACTCTTACAGTTACGGATTCCGAGCTTCGACAGCTATAGCTCTCTTTCTCTTACCACGACAACCTTCGAAAGTAAACAAAGCAAAGGAAACGCTATCCAAGGAAATAAAAGGCCCTACCACGATCGTTCTATATATCCATGGCATGCATGTGCGACTGTCCTCGGCGGTACTAGAAAGCACCTAGAAGATACAGCTACAGATCGCCCGAGCCTAACCCGGTACTTAAAAAGGTGCTGGATAGTCTCGTCTCCCAGTCGTCTTGCAGTTCTCTATCGATAGCCGAGATTACTGCTGACTTCCAAGCTCGAAGTCGGGGAAATAAAATTCTCGCCTTACTGTTACTCTGTGGAATAGCGACCTATCGGCCTGTCGACCGTGAAGAGTTTAGGTTTTCTTGGTTTTTCTTTGGTTTCCCCGGGGTTGAATTTGGAACAACGTACTTCGGCAAGTAGCTACCCCTAGCTTCTGGAATTATATCACTTTCGATACCCAAAACCCCTGCAACATTTCCAATGCTCGTTACCAGGCATCTCGAACCGGAGCAAAACCACTGGTCTAGCAAATTTGAGACCGCCTTCCACAAGCCCACAAGCCCACGCATGTCGAGCTACGACAGCCATCTGTCGACACAGCCTGATTGGCAGGGGCAATACTCCTTTTTGCCTCCCGGAGAGAGTCATATCTTCGCACAACCCTTCGAGCAAGTTACGGGCTCCAATAGTAATAATGACATTACTTCACAGCAGCGCCCAGAAAGCGCACACAATAGCACTCTTGATAACACAAGCCAGGCAACCCAGAGCAGCATTCATTCGCCAATGAGCCACTCTCGCATATTAGATCCGCTACCACTTGGACTACGACAACCGAAAGCAGAATCCCCTGTACAAGAACACTCTGACGTACAGGGCGCAAACTACGCCATCAAGGCAGAGTCCGCCCACGAAGAATCGTTGGCTTCTACAGATACCCAAGGACTCCATCTTGGACCGAGCCCGCTGGGCCCATCGTCATCAGTGCAGGGACAAGAGACAGCATCTGGTCCAAACCGGGACGAAGAGAGTGCTATAGGAAAAGATGATGATGATGAGGTATTAGACGACGATGAAATGGTGGAGGGGGAGGGGGAAGCATCAACGCAACCGCAGACCGCGGCTGAGCGCACAGCAGCTAGGAGGAAAATGAAGCGTTTTAGGTAGGGAACGATGATTCAGCTTCTAGTTAACATTGTTAACATAAGCAGGCTTACGCACCAGCAAACTCGATTTCTTATGAGCGAGTTTGCAAAACAACCACACCCGGATGCCGCACACCGAGAACGACTTTCGAGAGAGATCCCAGGACTTAGCCCGAGGCAGGTTCAGGTCTGGTTTCAAAACAGGTGAGATTATCGCGGTGTCTTTTCTTCAACGAAGTCAAACTAAACTATTATAGGAGGGCGAAGATCAAGAGGCTTACAGCTGATGACCGAGATCGAATGATCAAGATGCGAGCCGTGCCTGACGACTTTGACAATGTCCAAGCGCTGCACTCTCCTTACGGAGCCGTTCATGGATTAGGAGGAGTAGGACCGGGCCCGATCACGCCTCCTGTCGATTTTGGAACTTCGTCATACACGGATCACATCATGCGCCCGTTGATGGTGGATACTATGCGAAGAGGGGAGAACGATGACCATATGTCTCCTAGTGGTCTAACTCCAGCCTTCGGCGGTATCAATTTTACACCTCAAGGGTCGATGAATAGTGACATACTTTCGCCGTTGTCACCAGCCTCGAACGACCGAGGAGGGTATTATTCGAGTCATCTGACGAATCCTCTTGGGGGAGGTCAAAGAAGTTCAAACCCTTTCGCGCGACAGAATAGCCTTGACTCTGGTGTTTCGATGCATGCACAAAACAGGCAGCAAATCCGTCCTCTACAACCACTTCAGCTTAGGGAGACCATGTCGAGGTCACGACCAGACAATCTACAGTCGCCCTTACGCTCGAGTATGTCATGGAAAGGAGATTCGATAGACTATAGCACGTATTCAGGCACTAGTGGAAGCCCTGGAATCGGTGGGAGGCACCAATCTCTCTACCAGTCCGACCAGATGGGTAGCAACTCTGGGAGTTCATTAAGCTACGATTCCAACTCTTATTCCAGTAAGTGGAATATTTTCATTGTTTGGAGTAACCTGCTAATTTTCTTGTCAGCTTCGGGCGTTCAGACCTCTCCCACCAACATTAACTACTCCAGCCTTCAACAACCTTCGCAAAACAGATCTCGACTTCGAGCAACTTCTGCGACTCTTCCACTCGGCTTGGATCTACGACACCAATACCGACCCATGTCGTCTAGCCACGGCCTCCAATCACCTAGCCATTCTTCGACACCCCGAGTTACAACTACTGCGCCTTACGGATCCTCCACATACACTACGAGTTTTCCGTCCGCTCCCTTAACAGCACCTATCGACTTTTCGCTTTCCAGGACCTCAGGGATCACCAACAGGAGCTCGGTCCAGGATTACTCGATGCCGCAAATGAGCGCGCCAATCGCGCCTCCACACGATTTTAACCAAGCACTACACAGCAGCATGGGAAGCTCGAGTACAAGGACCCCGATGAGAGATACGTTCGGGGGTGGTCCCCTGAGCGTGAGCCAGGGACAGGGATCTAGCGAAAGAAGCGAGGACTACTCGCAAGAGGGCCTGGGTGGATCGGGTTCAGGGTTGAAACGAAAACGGAGTTCATTTAGCCTCTCGCAAGGAGGTCATACGCCCGGACCGGCTCAGACCTCCCAACCATACGGACACACAACTTAAAGGATACGTCATTTAATAACGGTCCCGAGATACCAACAAGGGGGGGGGTTCAAAGCACCGTGACACAGAAACTCGAAAAAACGATGTGGCGCTCTTCTAATTCTATTCGAAAATAATACCCAATTTTTTAAGGACCCTTATTAGATTACCATGTGTTACTATACTTTTTTGTTTGAATTTTTTTGAATCTTTTTTAGTTGCATTCTCGGTGTGGATGTGTCACAGTGTCACGACAAATTTGGGGAGTATTGAGCGTTTTGGTATATCGGTTGGTTGGTTGGTTGCTTCGTTGATGACTTAGGGGGGCGGAATCAGAATGATTGTGTTTACGATCTTGAGAGAGAGAAAAAAAGGACATATCAAAACAACATACTATATACCTACATACTGGAGGAAGAAGGATACGAAACCGGCGTGGCTACAGATACGGACGGAAAAGGCGTGTGATCAAGACGGTGAATGAATATCAAGCGAGGCAGATCCATCTACCTACATTTTCACCGCTTGACGCGCGAATTGGATTACCTACCCCTTACACTTGGGGCTGTACATAGGCACTTCCCCGATCGAGACAAGAGAAAGGTCTCGCGGTCAATGTAAGCTGCTGATTCGCAAAAGACGAATCAGTCTCGTGAACAACCAACTTGCTCATCATATCTGAACTCGACTCTTTGATATTTTCGTGGAGGCTTATTTCGCTTGTTGCTTGCTCTCGAGCGAGGATCCACACGACA
This sequence comes from Rostrohypoxylon terebratum, assembly GCA_022497145.1. NCBI lineage: Eukaryota > Fungi > Ascomycota > Sordariomycetes > Xylariales > Hypoxylaceae > Rostrohypoxylon > Rostrohypoxylon terebratum. Next base: position 300,942 of record MU385855.1, read on the forward strand.
GTACGATTAAACGGCTTCTACAGCCAGTCGGATTACTACATACCTTACATACCTCCTGTTTGAAGCTTGGTACCGATCTGCATTCCAAATTCTGACGTTCTCCGCAAGCCCCATAGATCTGTGTTGAGGCTCACGACTAGTAAGGCGTGAGCTTCTCTCCCGGTATACGTCGTGGCTTAGATGTCCTCAACGTAAACGACGCCAGAGCGACTCACCGAAGATGTGCGCCCCAGCTTACTACTACTACAGTACGCCAGGTTCTCCGACTGTTTGCCCTATAGCATACATATAGCATACATAATGAAGTCGTAGCAGCGTGGAGAAAGAGGGTTTTGCCCCTAAAATCGGAATGTAACGCCGATAGATGGTAAATCTCGTTTTGGAGAGATCTCGTTCCACTCAGAATTCCCCGAACACGTTTTAGCAATTAACGAAGACGGCCCTCCCTACCCAGGCAAGTCTCGATGCGACATTGCAAGACGTTGGATAACTAGCTGCTTCTCTCATGAGCTTCCTCTGCTTTTCTTCTTGAACCCTCCCCGAGTCTATTTCCGGGTGGATGATCGTCGCGCAGGTATAAAACGCGACATCGTCCCGGTTCAGGGGCGGGGTTCGAAAGGGAGAAGAGGAAAAAAAATCTTATCCCTGCAATCTTTTTGCTATAGGCCTTCTCGTTCCGGCAACGTTATACTAAATAGGCAAGAAAAAACATAGGAAAGTAGAAGGCTTGTAACATAACAGTCCATAAAACCACGATAAAACCGAGCTGTGGACTTGCCAAGGGTTCTTGTCGAGAAGAAAAATCTTGGTGAGGTCGGAATTTCGATCCATCATCATCTCACACTCCCTCACCACTTAGAGTAGAGCACCAAGAACAATTTCCTGGGACATGCGATATTCCCACCCACAGATAATGCAGGCAACAATAACGAAACGCGCGGTAACAGTTTGGAAGCTTCCCACTGGGTTACATGGATGCACCTGGGGTACTTCAAAGAGGCCAATAAAGGTTAGGAGAGACCCCAAAGCTGACAACTGCATGATAGGTTGCACAAGACGCAGCCTGCTGCATACGAAAGGGATGGGATTTATGACGGCTGCTGCGTTTGGTGCGACCCTCCACCACTTAGGGCCTTAGGTACCTAAAACTAGGAAGGCTGCTACTATGCAGGAGGAAAATTCGAAGTTATGTAGGTACCTACCTAGTAGGTAGGTATGTATGTGGGAAGGTAGTTAGGTAGGTACCTCGTATGTATTGGTAGAAGCGTGGATGATGACTGGATGGCTTGACTGCCCGACGAGTGGTCGTATGGATGTACACACGCACAGCGGCGCGGTGAGACCCTGTCGGGAGCTGGATCTTAGGTTCTTTGTGGGAGACAGCACAGGGGAACCCAACAACGATGCTGTGCCAGATACCACGACATAACGATTGGCTTAGATCCTCGGACACGGGAAGGAGTTTAGGCGGACAGCCCTTACTCTTCCCCAATCTCGAGAAAGGTGGAGGGATATTCCCGTCAAGCAAGCGAGCAAAGCAAGCATCCACCTATACGACCAACCTACATATGTATTATGTGTAGGTAGTAGGTAGGTAGGTCGTAGGTATACACATGTGTAGGTATACATACATCCAATATCTGTGGAAATACATATGGGTATACAAATACAACTAAGTAAGTAGTAGGTAGGTAGGACTGGTAGGTAACGTACAATACCTACCTACCGACCTCTTAGGTACATAGCACGCATGCCCACACACACTTCCACCATCTACCTTACCAAAAAAACAAAAAGGGTAAAAAAAGCAACCGTACGGATTTCCCACTTTCCTACATGTCACGCAGCACAACAGCAGCCGCCGCCGCTCGCCGGCAAAGATGTGCTATAATATGTCAAAGCTTAGCCTAGGGCAGGGCAGAAGAGTTGATTTCCGGCCAAGGATTGCCCGGTACGACGACCGTGCCCAAGACAGACAGCTGCGCTACGACGCTTAAGATCGCTCCGATATTTCTGGCTAGACGGTCCCAGCTCCTTCGGGACTAGGCGCCGGACAGCGCAGCAATCGGTAGTGGTAGTGGTAGTGGTAGTGGTCGTAGTGGTAGTTGTGGTAGTAGTAGTTGGCATCCAAGCGTGTTTATAAAAAGCGATGTGAAAAAAAAAAATTAAAAAAAGAAGGGCGAAAAATACTAAAATACTAGGTAAATAAAAAAGGAGGGTTTCTTAACTTTTGCGTCATTCCGCATGCGAGACAACATCGCGTTGCAGTTGATGATCATCTTGATTCTCTTGTCTTCTTCTCTGCTTCCCTCCTGCGCCTTTGCTTCGTCGCCTTCTCCCCTGTTTCGTGTTTTCTTCAGCAGCACGTTCGAGGCGCCTGTCGGAAACCCTCGGTCTAGCCTTGCGCACGTCGTAGTCATAGTCGTAGTAGTTGTATCATGTCTCGAAGGCGAAGGCAACACCACAGCTACGTTTTCTGCTCTGTTGGTTTACTGAACCTCCATCCATCCATGCCTACGTATCTATGCAGACTGCATTACAACATCAGCGACGACCGAATCTGACTGCAGTTAGATTTTAGTCAACGTGTCTCTGCGTAAGGTTGTTTTAGACGTCTTAGCTCTGTCGTGTTCTACTGTTATTCTCCCGTTCGCGTCATTACACCTTCAGGGCTATGCTTACATACAGTAGATGGCGTATAGACGGCGATGATTATCTCATCTTCTGTTATTTTTGTTGTTCTTTTTCTTACAGTACACGGTACACACACACCCCTCTCAAGCCACAGGCGCAAGCGTGCGGCAGCCTGTCGATCGGTTCTGGACGATTTGAATCTTGATCGAACAGATTTAGATGATTACTGTCAATCAAGTTCGCGGACCCGGCTGAAGCCACAGTTTGGTTCGTGTTATGCACCAGGCCGTGGCAGCCGAAGCCAGGGCTATAAGATGTGCTGTTATAGCCCCCACCCGTTCCAACCCATCAGAGGCTTGCTCGAATCTTGACTTCCCCCATTGAGACGTTGTGTTTCCCATCCCGTCCTAGTCTTGCCCTTTTCCGTACGTGTAGGTTACTAAGGTAGGCCAACCATGTACCCCCAAGGAAGATACAAGAGATGGAGTTCCTATGTGGTTACACATCGTAACATCTTTTTCATTCACCGTATACTTCTTCGGTAGGTGGCTTAGGGGTAGCTTCTAGGGACGAAATGCACGGTGACGGGCGTGCAGAAGGAAATCCAGGAAGGCGATCATTTTAGTCACGCTCGATCGAGTTCTAGGCTTAGCCCTCCTCGTTCCAACTTTCCGACCCGCGAATCATAATCTCTCATCGGTGCAGACATGACTCAGCCATCCTCCTTGTTACCTTACCTACCTTCCCTACCGCTGACTGGTTGGACCCCTAAGCCTTAGATTTGCCCCCATCTGCTGGATATGCCCTCCCTATAACCCGGGTACGCTATAGGCCACCTGGACTAAAGGGGCTAGAAAGGATCACGAGAACGATGAAGAATATGACGGGAACTTCAGCCTTGATGACCGACGGAGCCTCGCCTAGCAGCCCCCAATACTCTAGCCTACCGGTCAGGGGCTGCCTAGATTCGCTAGGAGGAAGATCGCCCGCCATTTAGGCAAAAGGTATGGAATGACAACGTATGGGGTTCCCTGGAGCCAGTCAGCCTGAGAGCCGAGACGATAGCTGGGTCTGGCCTGTCAGGATTTCCTATACGTATACCTAACCGGACAGAAATTTTCCGGCTGTGGGGGGTTAAGGGGAAAGCAAAAGCGAGAAAAGATGTCTGCTGAAGTCACGCATCGTTCTCGTGTCTAAGGAAAGGGAACAAGGGACGCCGCATAGGGGACAAGGGGAATCAGATTCCCACGATGTAGAACGATGGTAACTTCCGAAATGACCAAGGGTCGAACAGAGTAGAGGTCGGGGCCCCGGAAGGACGATCTCCAGAAACCGGTTCCTGGAGCCTAGATGCAGTTCGGCACTTTTCATCAGCAGAAGAGGGCGGCCTCAAAGTGGGTATCTTCCTATTCTACCTATCTTTATCTTGCAGGCGTAGGTGAAAGCGTGAAAGTGTGAGCGAAATGACCCAATATTGGGCGAGTGGCTTGCCGGGCGGGAGTTCTGCACCCCCGACTACCCCCTTACGCCCATACACTTGGTTCCTGCGACTTTCCAGAACCGCCTACCGAGGTATGCTAGACACCAGCAAGTTGGGTATACTAAATCTATTGCTGAAACGAGTGGCGGCGCCATGGGGGACACTATACGAGTAGCGTCCCGCGCCGAAGGGCAAGCCATCGCGGCCACGAGCCCGGTCGCGGGCCCGAAACCCAGCACCCCTCGCGAAATTCGAAAGACTTTGTGTCTCTGTGGATCCGTCTTCATCACGCCACTAAGCAGGAGGATATAGGCACCGTAATCTTTGCTTGCAGATAGATGACGATAACCGTGCAGCTGCTGGCGTCTGTGGGCTTGCTTTGTACGCCCGGTTCTTTCACGTATTTCCTGGGTACCCGACTCGGCTGTATTGCAACTCACATACACATACCTAGACAGTTTCGTCTACCTGTCCTATAGCCGCGCCCTGTCCTTGCATCTTGCATAATAATTATGGTCCTTCTTAGCACGCGATGATGCCATGCGATTTATATTTCGCCGACAGCAAACCCTAGTCTACCAGCATATGGGAGATGGCAACGGGTAACAGCAACACGAAGAACTCTTCTCTCTTCACGAATCAATCCCCTACTGAGTGTATGCTAATAGCTACTAAGTTGGTGATTTTGCCCCCTATACCTCTACATGTCCCTAAACAAGTAGGCTCCCGAAAAAGCAACCCTTGCCGCAGAGCTTAAAGTCCTGGGAATCTGGTATCCGGATGTCTTATTTTCCGTGTGTTACTTGCAAGGGACTCATGCTCATAATCTAAGACATGTAATCCCCAAGCTGTCTCCGGAGAGATGGCCCTAGAATTTCCGTTCGTCCAGGAAACGAACCTGGGATACAGACATGTGTCTTGGAATCCGGGGGCGGGTGGGCACCTGCATCGCGGGGGGTTGGCACACCCATCATCCATCTATCAATCTACCTATCTATCTAGCAGCAGCACGAGGACCTGGGTAATGGCCATGATGTTTAGAGTGTCCTGCAGGATTCTGGTATAGCGTAAAGGAACCTCCTAACGTGGGGATGCAGGTTAGGGGTTTAGACGCAGGAATAGACTACCGTACGCACTACTACTTTCTTCCCGGTGGCTTGTAACCCCCGTACGTTCGAAATGGGGCAGGCGGCCAAGAGCTACCAGTCACAAGCAGGTAAGCGGCCAGAAACTCGGTGCTTCTACACGAGACTCGACGATGGAGGGGAACAGGAACTGAACTCTGCCAGGAAACCCAACGCTAAAGCCCCCTTCTAGCTTCGCTTGGGCCGCGCTCTTACTCGCAAGCCCCATCTTCCCAATTCTTACCCATCCCCTACTACCTCCGCTAGCCGCCCTATGTGCACCGGCTCATATCGAGATCGAGGGGAAGCCAGCACGGCAGTCGTCTTCTTCTTTTTGTTTTACGTAGCGCTAAATCCTTGAATCCTAGATGCAGAAGAAGACGACGGAGTTGAAACGGTAGGATGGGTCTTGATAATCCAGCCACCGTCTGGGAAACAGAAAGGGAAAAGATACACAGAGTGCTTGATGGATGAGCGGCGTTTACCCGCTGGAGCGATCAATCCCACCACCACCGTCGGCCAGGGAAAGGAGGGGGACACAACGACGTGTAGTTGCTGTTCAGGCTACTTTCACCAACTTTCCCTCTTACAACAACAAAGGGGTAGGTCAGAACTTGTAGATTCAATAGTTATAGTCAGGACCATATAGAAGTTAAAGCATCATCTCGATAGACGAACTCGTATCTTGGTTCGTGATAATTATAGACACGCTGGATCGAATAGACATGTGTTCCCCTTAATGAAGTCAAATTGTTAATTCATATGAATTAAGGGCCTCGCCCCCTATAAGGCGCAGTGATTGCAGCGCGGTTAAACCAGCATACGGCCCTATCATAGATGTAAATGAGCCCAACAGATAGACGAATAGACGAACCGGTGAACGCGATCGAATCGTTTAATGATGGACATTTCGTAGAACAAGTTTCAAACGAGATTCAGCAATGAATCAAAATAGTTTTTCTATCACTTCCTTGCCATTATGAGCTTTAAGTAGGCTTGATGCCCTTGAGGGTAAACAAATTCAGATTTCAGTTAACCTTTATAGAGCTGAGCTTTAAGGAGAAAGCCGAGAACCACAGTCACAATAGATCTCCTAGCTCAAAGTGTCGAGAAAATCCAACCATAACGAATACTGTAGTCAATGACGAGCCATCAATATTATCTACTGTTATACCTAAAGATTCGGCTTCATCGAAAATACTTTCCATCTACATCTTGCATGTCTTCGTCGCGAGGGTTTTTGGTTTACCCCTTTCTTTGGTTTGTCCTCCATATCCCACCTTCTTTCCGTCACATCGACGTCAAGAAGAATTCAATGCGACTCTATATAGGTCAGTACCTAATATCCTCTCTCAGTTGATACATCAAAGTTATTAGTAGAACATGTAGATTGTAAGGTTTTCTGTTCTTTCAACTTGTATGGTTTTAGCTAACTATTTCCTTCCACATCCACGATACGAAATTTCCTCCCATTCTTCCAGATACCCTATTGAACAACCAGAAATGCTATATGAGGGAATATAGACACCTTGGGGAAGAAAAAGAAGGAGATATTGGGTATTTCAAGATAAACAATTAGGTAGTAGGCCAGAGGTGTCAACGAGGCGAACAGAGTTTACCTACCTACTGGATACCTACCTATTACCTGAACGACGGCTTCACGATGTACCAATGATTCTTTTACACGTTTTCCAACATAAAACCGCTCACCCATGATATGGGTGGGAAGAAAAGCAAAAAGGGGGAATACGCCGCCTTAGAGCATCACAGTTGAAGCACTAGCAGGGCTCAGCAATGGACAAAGCAAAACATTGCGATTTTAACGCACGAAACGAACGACCGATTACATCCATACCTACAATTCTAACATCGCTCGCTTTCATCAATTTATTCGCAACTTTTCCTATGAGAGTCGTGTTCCAACCTTCTCTAGAACTTCTCAGAAACCAACGTCTTACGCCACCAACCTACTGCCAACGCCCCAACATCTTCAATATTAATATATGCTGCTTCGAAGGAACTAAAATATTACCTTTATCATTGATCTAGAGCATGGTTGTTGACCCAATCTGTCGCTGTGCAGGTCAGATGGAAGTGGACACAAAAATGGTTCTGTTGGCAAGATTGAAGATAGGATCAGAAGCCCTAGATGGACATTCAAAACCCCATAACCGAACACATCTCTAATACAAGAAACGAAATGCGATCCAATTTGAGACACGTTATTCACAGCTTACGATCTAAGCCTCTATGAGTGGTTTCCAACCCAAAGGACTCTTCTCAATCTCCCCCTCTGCTTCTATGTGCCCTAAAACTCCATCTCCAACACCGCTCCCATCTTGTCACATCGTATCAACAGGCCCAACTAACTCTCCTCCCTCGCCAAACTCCGACTAGCCTGACCCCTCCTACTAACACCCAACCGACTCATCTCAATCCCGACATCCTCCTCGACCGCTCTCCCACGGCCCTCCTCAGCCAACACCTCCTCGCTCTTCCTCCCCTCCGCCCCAGAAGGCCCCACAGCGCTCCCACTCCCACACCCACTCCCACCCTCCGTCACCTCCGCCATCGCATACGAGCCACCCACACTCTCCATCGTAAACGGGCTCGCAGTCGGCGCATCCAAGACCCCCAACTCCTCCCGCGTAAAAACCCTGGGCAGCACAACCGCCCTAACCGGAATAAGCGCCAAAATAAAAACCGGGAACCCGACCGCAGCCACAGTCTGCGTGATAGCGAACGTAGCAGCGAAAGCCGCGACCTCGACGCCCACGAACGCCCACACGGCAGCCCTACGCCGGATCCGGTTAAGCGGGTGGCCTCCGGGCGTGAGCGCGCGGTCGCGGAGCAGGAAGAGCAGCTTGGCCGTGATGCCGTTGGCCTCGAGCGCCTGGAACCCCATGATGAAGAAGAGGCCCGCGAGCACGGCCTGCGGGATCAGGTGGAGCACGACGAGGAGCGGGCCGCTCATGGTGCCGAGGGTGAGCAGGCCTTGCGCCAGGTTCGACACGCGCTGTTCCACGACGTGCGTGCGTCTGAGCACGTAGTGGCCTTTCGCCTCGCCGTTCGTTTCCTCGCTGTCCGCGACCACTCTCGTCACGCAGAGCGATTCGGTGTGGAATGGCGCTTGGGGGATCAGCCCGTTCGGGAAGGGGAGCCCCAGGATGCCTGCGATGCCGGTGGTTAGGCCCAGGAGGAACAGGTCCCAGTGGAAGCCCGCGGGCTTGCGGAGGGGGAACTCGGTTCCTTGTGCGATGAGGGATGATACTGTTTACTGCGTAAGTTCTCTGGTTCTTGAGCAAGCAATGCGAGAAAAGTCACCCAAGCTTACCATTATGATCGAAATAAAACAAGATTGTAAGCAGCACCGCAAACGGTATCGCAATAAATACATCACCCACATCTATATCCCAAAACCGAACAAGCCAGCCTCTATCGGCCGTAGGGAAGAAGGCCGCACTCGTAGGCAACCTCTTGAGCTCAATGGTCTTCATGCGACCAAGATGCACGAAGCCGGTGAAGAAGATGACGGTAAGCGGGGTGCCGTAGTCTTTAAGGAACACGCGCACAGGGTGTCGGAAGAGCGGCCCCCCCCCCAGCTCGCCGCATGCATACGCAATCATGAAGACGAGCAAGGCCACCATGACGGATAGGTAAAATGGCGAGTCGTCACCGAAACGCTCGAGCACCTGAACGCCCTTCTGCAAGTAGATGAACGCGACGTAGAAGCCGAAGATATCGCACGGAAATCGCGTGACGTAACGTAACCAATTGCAGGAATTGGTGACAGCAAGTATCCAATGGAATACCAGGGACCAGAGCCCAATCCAGGTCATAAAGGCCAAGTAATTGGTCCCGGTAGGCGCCATGATATCGTAGACCGTGCTTTAAATTCTAGTCAGACATGGCAATGCCTTGGTAGAGGTGGACGAGTAGAGAGACATACTAGTTGAACACAGTAATAGGACCTGTAACTCCCACAATGACCAATGGTTGGCAGGCAAGTATCGCGAACACCACCGCACCCAAAACCGACGCCAACAGCACTTCATTCACGCCATACTGCATATTGGTCTTGGTAAACATATCGAGCGAGAATGCGAGAGCTGGAAGGATACTAAACTGCTTAGTCAGTCATCCCGTATTCTTATGTGACGAGGATTTATACATTTGCAAAGAGGCGGCGACAGGAGGCATGGTGATTCAAAAGAAATAACAGTGACAAAAAACGAAAAGAATTCTTGTTAGTAGGAACCTTAGGGTAAATATGTAGGAATAGTAACGGGCCTATACTTTGCAAAATACATATAAACCGTCGACGGCACGACGCGATAATCCCAGGCGTCGCGCCAGTCGCTCCAGTAATACGGTGCGCGGCGGCGCAAGTCATTGGCCATGCCGTGGAAGAGATGTATCTTCCACCATTCCTCGGGTTCCTGGTTCGCGCCATACCGTCGTTGATCCGTATTACTATGATTAAACTCATCGCGCGACGTCAGGAGGGAATTAGCCCAACGCCGAATTTTCGCGCCCGCCGACGCCCCGGGTCCAGCACCTCCGGATTCGGCTGTGCCGCCGCCGCAGTTACCCCCGGACGAGTGCATCGCCGTCGGAAAGGTCAGCGAGTCTGCCGTCTGAGACATGGTTCGCGGTATGGGCGAGATCCAATTTAGCGTGTGATCTAATTAAAACCAAGATGTCATCCGTATAAATCGACACGTATTGATTTGTAGATATTGATCGTTGTATGCCTAAAAAGGTAAGCAATTGCCAATAGCACTATAAGCCAAAAATGAAAATATAAGCCCGATCTCAGGCGATGTCCATATCTAAAAGATACGGCCGGTGAAACGCAACCGCCAACAACCTCAATGAGTAAATCGATGCTCACTCACGAAGTGTGAAGTCGCCGCGGCCGCCGTGGTAAAAAAAAAATACCTACCTAGGTCCTAGGTACCAATACCGGCGGTGTAATGAATTTTTAGTTAATCGAAGATGTAGATTTGGAGGACCCCGGGTTATTCTCTACTTGGTTTAGTTCTACCCTCGCCCAGAACGCCTTCCCCACAGCGACCAAGAACCGTAACCGGGGGGGCGCAAATGGGGGGCGCAAATGGGGCAAATGAGGAAAGGGAATGCGTCATCGGCACGTTCATTGAAACTCTCATCTCTCTTCCTTTTTTTTCTTCCTTTTCTTAACATCCAAACGCCGGTGCCTTGCGATTGTGAGACTCTTTTATCTAGTATTGTACAATATCTGCAGGTCGCGGCAAGATTGCATATGCTATGCTATGTGCTTCCCTTTTCTCGTTAGTAATAGAACATACATAGAATGAGCTGAGAGCTTCGAGTCATCATAAATCATGACAACAGCCCTCGATAACTCCCCGTCCCCGTCCCTGATAATCAGGTCGTATATACAAAAATTTTATTACATCCCGATCTCGCCGTTGTCTTCCTTAAATAATGCAGGGCTGGGAGGAGAAGGAGGAGGATCCGGTGCATCAGGTAGCCCCGGCGATGGTGGCGGCGAGGGCGGTCCAGCTGTTGGTGGCGGTGGCGCCTTAGCTGAGCTTCCGAAATACTTAGAAAAGTCGTCTCTATCCGCAAATGGTCGAGGACCCAACAACCGAATCATATCGTCTCGGACTAACACCTCCTTTTTCAATAACTCCTCCGCAATAAGTCCCACTTCCGCCTTCTTCTCTAACAAGAGATCCTTGCACCTCTTATACGCCTGCTCGATAATTCGTCTCACTTCGGCGTCGATGGTTTGACCCGTCTGCTCCGAGAAAGGTTTGTATACCCTACTCTCGTCGTTGTGGTAATGTACTGGACCGACCTTATCCGACATACCCCATTTCGTTACCATCTGTGTAGCCATTCGAGTCGCCTTGTCAAAATCGTCGCTAGCCCCCGTGGTCACCGTAGGGAAGTGAATTTCCTCTGAAATTCTACCTCCCAACGTCATAGCCATTCTGTCCATCAGTTGTTCATAGGTCATGAGATACGCATCTCCCGGTAGATACTGCGCGTATCCTAAGGCCCTAGCTCGAGGTATGATCGAAACCTTCAATAAGGGGTCGGCGTATTGGAGGTACCAGCCGCAAATAGCATGTCCTGCCTCGTGGTAGGCTACCGTCCTCTTCTCTTTCGGATCCAGGACAAGTGACTTGCGCTCGAGGCCGCCGATAACGCGCTCGATGGCTTGCTCGAAGTGTAGTAATGTGACAGACGTAGCGTTACCTCTCGCAGCTATTTATCACGTGAGTATATGGTAACAAATTAAAATGTAGGTGGATAGGCGTACCAATGAGGGCGGCTTCGTTTACGCAGTTCGCGATATCTGCACCGGCGAACCCCGGTGTCAAAGATGCGAGTCTGCCGCTGAGATATTCGATTTCCTCATGGGTCACGATTTTCTTGAGATAAACTTTAAAGATATCCTGTCGTCCCTTCATCGTTGGCGCATCAATGTTGATGTGTCGATCAAAACGACCAGGTCGCATCAGAGCCTTGTCTAGGATATCTGCTCTGTTGGTACCGGCGAGAACAACAACCTGGTCCATGGTGTTGAAACCATCCATCTCTGTGAGAATCTGGTTAAGTGTGGCCTCTCGTTCGTCGTTACCCCCGAACCTTTGGCCTTCTGCACGAGATCTACCGATGGCGTCAATCTCGTCAATGAAGATGATGCATGGGGTATTCTTGCGTGCTGTAGCGAAAAGATCCCTGACCCTAGATGCACCAACACCGACGAACATCTCGACGAATTCTGAGCCGCTCACGCTAAAGAACGGCACGCCTGATTCGCCGGCTGTAGCTTTCGCAAGTAAAGTCTTACCTGTTCCGGGAGGACCGGCGAGGATTGCGCCGCGTGGAATCTTCGCGCCAAGCTTTTGGAACTTTTCCGGCTTCTTGAGGAAGCTGACAAACTCCATGATCTCCTGCTTAGCTTCGTCCAGGCCGGCAACATCTGAGAACTTGACTTTGATTGCCGTCTCGTGGCTAAAACGCTTTGCCTTGCTCTTGCTGAAGCCGAAAATACCGCTCGACCCGCTGGCGCCGCCAGGACCACGTCGTGAAGCCCAGACAAGTAAGCCGACAAGGGCTAGCGTGGGTCCGAAGGCTAGTATGATGTTAAAGAGCGGGTTTTCGGGGGCGTAGCTCACGGGTATCCTCTCGCTTGTGGGGATTCCAAGCTCATTCTGAACGTCTTCTAGACGCCTTTCAAAGCCATCGCCTGACGCAATCGTGAAATAGTAATGAAAGCCAGGGCGAGCCGCAATGGAGTCGGGATAGACGGATTGGGTCGCTTCCCGGTTTAAGTCGACACGGACTGTGTGACCCTGAATAACCATTCTTTCAACGAGACCCTTCTCCAGAAAGCTCTTCCGTAACTCCTGCCATGTGATTTCCCGGCTACTCTCCTCCGCGAAGGACGTGTAGAGCCAATAGGCAACGGCTGAACCTACGACTGTTGTCACCCAGTCGTTTTTGTTTAGAGGATTGTTTTCGGGGGGAGGGGGAGGCGGTTTTCTCGAATTGTTCGATTTGAAGCCGTTGAAGTCCCTTTCGCCCTGGCTGGATTGCTGGCTGGATTGCTGGTTGGATTGCTGGCTGGATTGCTGGTTGGATTGCTGGCTGGGTTGCTGGTTGGATTGCTGGTTGGATTCCCGCCGGTCCTCTTTCTGCTGCCGCCTCTGCCCTGACCCTTGCGAAGCTTTTTGCTCGTCTAAAGACTTCTTGATGCTTTCAACCTTAGCTCCCAATGGAGTATGACTCAAATGCTCCTTAGCTAATCGTTTGCCCAGGGTGTTGACGGCTTTCAGTGCCCTGCCAAAATCTGCAGTCGTGGCTGTTCCTTCCTTTTGCTTCCTGATTAATTCCTGTAAGTCCACTGGTACTCCAGTCACTCTCATGTGTTTGAGCATCGGCATGTCGAAAAGTTCAAGTAATTTGTTCGGAATGACTTTATGAAACTCTTTGAACTCGTCCTCGGTAAGATACACCCAGCCCTCAGGTAGCGGTGGCCTGTTTTCCTTGCCTGCCCTTGGTGCCTTGCCCTCTGTTGGGCCCGGCGAGCTAGAACTTTTCATTTCCGGTTTCGACTTAGTATCTTTAGATGGAGACGCCCCATTCTTGCTAATCTTCTTGTTATTATCGGAATCTTCGGGTTTCTGGTCGGAGTAGTAGCGCGACTGTTGGGTACGCCAAGCCGACTGCGACGTGCGCAGGAGACGGGTCGTTCGTATAGTCGTGCGGGTAGAAGCATTGAGGGAGATGCTAGCGATGCGCGCCAGACTGGCGGATCGTCGTAATATGCTTGACATGGCGGGCGACTGCTAATGTACTGCCAGTGTTAGTGACCAGCCGCGGGGTCCGCAGTGAAGGCGAGGCGAAATATTTCTCGTGTGCGCAGATGCCGTACTATCTTATGAGAACATAAGACATAAGGCAGCAACCGCCAATACAGCGGGCTGTTCCTGTATTAACTGGAATCCGACCGCAGGCTGCGTCGGGAATTTACAATACAGATTTCCGAAGTTGGAGGAAGTTAAGAAATTGAATTCGGCTCTTGCGCTGACTGATTTCCAGTGGATGGTGATCATTCGAAAGCTTCCCCGCTAAGCCTAATCGACTTTAGTGAGCAGGTATCTCTTCAATTACGTATCTTTAGTCACGTGATTTGTGGGGATATCGGACTTTAAGAGCGGACTGGCGGGTTGTCGGACAGCTCTAGCGCTGCTGGTTCCAGCTGGCAGCCCAAATCGAAAAGAGACTGCGCAGTCTTGGCATTCTCATTTTCAAAGGCTCTACAACTAATTGTCAAAACAACATCCTGAAATAATACTTAGAATTCTTGAAAATAAATTATAATAAAGCTAAAAAGCTACTCAATCTAAATTTATTTTTTTCGAATTAATTATTCATTATTTTACTCCTTTATTGTCGGTTTTTACTTATGTTAAGCTTAAGCTAGCTTTGCCAAGACTGCGCAGTCTCTTTTCGATTTGGGCTGGCTGGCTGGCTGGCAGGCTGGCTAACCTAGGTCCTAGGTCCTAGGAGGCTGGCAGAGGTAATACCTAGAAGTGCTCTACTTTGGATGGAAAATCAAGTAAGGGACTCCTACCATTTCTATTTATCGTGCATTTTGCTTAATCAACTTAGGACCTAGGTACTAATCTCACTTCAAGTGTAAAAATATAGTGTACTCTGTTACTACGATCTACCAGCTCCATACGCAATAACAATCGCTCACTACCCCCATAAAGGCTAGCCACTTTCCTATGAAAGATATTGAGTCATTAATCATCAGCGCAACATGAGGAAGGGTATACCGGATATAATATAAATAAAATACAATGCCAATTCAAACTCTTAAACATTCCTAGGAAACTCCACGAATCCACGGCCTTTGATCGTTTCCGGCGGAGGCCACAACCGGGATTCTTCGTCTTGACTGTCCAGACACCTACTAGCGTCGCTCAGCGTGGACATGTCATAAGACTCATCCTGCCCTAGGTTCCGCCGCTTGAGGTTCTGCCTCTCTATGTTCTTCTGCTCTACCGTATCGATCGCCCGGCCGCTTTCCGGTCCAGATGATGATGTCCCAGAACTCTTGCGCCCGTGTGCCAGGATCGCTGGGAGGAGTCGGCTGAAAAAGGGACGAACCACTGGCACCGAGGCGCATACAATGCCAAGGTTGACCTCGATAAAGCAGAGTATCACTGATTTTCCAAGGTTAGTAGCCACCACTATACGGGAGTTTCGAGAAAGAACTTGAGGATCCTGCAGAGGCCTCATATGCACTGTGTATACTCACTATCAGGTACGGCGTCCCAGTCATAATCTTCGCTAGCTTCAAGGGTGGGAATGTAGGTAACTCGTTTGAGAGCGACACAACATACTCTTATTAACCAATTAGCAATTATAACCGATATTATGAAGAGCATTCATATAATGCACTTACACAATTCCCGTTGCGAAGAGTAATATCACCGACACTTTTTGTCTCTTAGGGAGCTGCATTCGAATTACCAACGGTATTGGCAACAACAGAATGATAATGTCGATACCGATATCTGCCGCACGTGAGTAATCTCGTCACAGATGTTCAACTGTCATTTATGACATACTACAAATACGTTAATTTTCGTTGAATGAATCGGGAAGCAGAGTAATTTCACTATACCTCAAGCTACTCAGGCTAATGTAGGCAGGATAAGAGTCGTAGCACACGGCATCCAAACTCTCATTGATGATACCCTCAAGTGGCCTGCAGGCCAGCGATTCAACCAGCGCCGCCGTCACAGAATAGCAGGTTATAATCGCGATGCATATATAGCAAGTCCAACGAAACCACATGTGTGGCGCGAGCCTCAAGTATAGAACCAGCATGGACATCTTGGCGAAACTGACGCTAAATATAAAGCTGAGATAAGCTAGCAGGCCATACTAAGATGGAGGTTAGCTGTTGCGAAGATATCAAGAGAAGAATATCATATTTACCAATCGTTCGCCGATGTGGTAAGTATCCTGCAGGATATCCCAGACGTGATATGTGAGGCCATGATCGATGTCTATTCCGGAGATCGGATTAGAATCAAGCTAGAGGTCGACCCCCTCAGATTCCCATACCTTTCTTTACAAATACCAGCATAGCAACCGAAATTGTATAAGAGGCAATTACAAGCCCTTTCGGTCGAGATTAGCTAATAGCCTAAATAGGAACAGTTGCCTTACTCACAGTCGTCGGGTTCGAGCTTCTTCTTAAGCATGTAAACCCTCGTATAAAGACGGAGGCTGAGCGCAATTCCGGCGATGATAGTGGTCGAGATGCCGGCGGCCATCAGGCTGCCTCGGCGCGTCGGTGGGTTGACCGGAGTGCG
Source organism: Rostrohypoxylon terebratum (assembly GCA_022497145.1). NCBI lineage: Eukaryota > Fungi > Ascomycota > Sordariomycetes > Xylariales > Hypoxylaceae > Rostrohypoxylon > Rostrohypoxylon terebratum. Next base: position 317,075 of record MU385855.1, read on the forward strand.
GACCTGGCCTGGTGGAGGCTCGGCATAATAGAGGCTACCATCGCTCATCGTGAGGACCCTTCGCCGCAGCCAAGCAGGAACAGCTCGTGGAGTTGCAAGAAGCTAGGCCGAACCGGTATACAGCTTTCTTCTTTTTTTTTCTCCAAGCTGAGGTGCCGACGTCGAGCTCAATATAGCGGCGGTCTGACGAAGGGATGAACCGGCGGGATGGCACAGGAATATTAAGTCATGTCTCAAGGAAATCCGTAGCCTTGGCCAGATGGTGTGATTCGTGTGATTCGCTGGCATGCAGCAAGCCAGTCAGACCGGCTAACCCAGCTGCTTCCTCCTAGGGCTGCGCGTAGGTGGCGGGATGATATTAGGTATTAGGTATTGTTTTTCGTCGTTAAAGTGTTGCTTGCAATCGCTATCATCTGCCAGACCGGGATTCATTTCTCTAGTCTAAGATTCATTAACAGGTCCTCTTGTGCTTATGCATGCACATTCGCAAATAACTATCGAGCGGCTAAAGCGACCATGGAACCCAACCCAAAGATAACCCATGTGAAAAAAAAACATCCACCAGTCCTTTCCAAGTCAACTTGAGTCTTGAGTCTTGAGTTTGACCACCGTTATTGATCAACCAAATTCTGGACCAGTTGGGTGGGCTTGCCGCTATTCGGTGGGTAAAGAAGAGAGAAATGAACCAAACAAAAGTGTTGGGTGATCGCATCGGACAAAAGCCACTCCCTGTTAGTTACAGATCTCGGTAGACCACGATATAACCCTCGCACTTCCCCTCCTCAGAATCGAGCGAGGAGGCACAGAAGGCCCAACCGGAGACACACATATGATAGACTTTCTCCAACACTCCAATAGGTACGAAGTGGTACATCTGTGGCTTGCCAAGGCTCATAATTACTGAAGGGAGGATTATCGTTACGCGCCCCCCCAGTCCGAGGTCGTCGACTCTTTCCCGTTTATTTCTCTTCACTCACCGCCAAGCAACTTTAGGTCGCCTTGGCAGTCTATTTTCTTATTGATACCGCTAGCTCTGCATGCAGTGCATGGGCTAGCAACCACTACGTATAGGTAGGCATGGTTTTTAGGTCTCCTTCAGTGATTTAAACCCCTCAAGAGAAATGCAGGAGGGTCTTCAAGCTTCTGTTTGAGACCTCTGCTAGTGGGGTTGATAGCTTGTTGTCGAAGTGAGACTTACGGCAGGTGGGACGTCCCCCATTGCCGGTAATTAGCATATCCATCTAGATTCTACATAGTAGTAGAAGATTTTGAATACCGAAGAGAATCCAACTTATACTAACCAATTCCTACAAACAACCACGATGCCATTGATCCTCTAGGTTCCGATCCTGGTACTACATTGGAAGACACCTAGTACTACTACCTATATTGCGAATCAAGGATACTTGCTCGGTCTCGTTTTCGGGTCCCGACACCATGGGACGGCGTGGTACAAGATCATGGGGATGGCTAAACCAATACACATACCTAGGTCCTAGGTCCTAAGATGCTGGGTTGTTGACCTAGAAGAAGCTAGTCGACGACTACTAAACTGCAAACCAAACTTACTATGCAATCGATGAAGATCTAACCTCGAAGGATTTACGCTATATATCAAGTTAGATATCACTCCCGTTTCGGCGGATTTTCTCTTCCACGTTTTTTCAGCAATACCATCATCTTGGGTCTCGATCTACCTTCTATGATCGGAGTTGTTTGCAAACACGAAATGAGGTTCCGGGCATATATGCGTTGTCTCTGAGCATGGCCCCATGTCTAACCTCGACCGAGATTTCCATCGACCTCATTTTACTGGCTAGACCTAATGGCAATAGGGATCGACTTGAGTAATAAACCAGAGAACCGGTCGGTCAAGGGAGCACACAGCGGTGTGACAATCAGAATGGCAATACAAGCCTAAAACGCCTGACTGAAAAAGTGATTCACGATGGCTGAGATGATACGGCGGGTCTTATGCCAACTTTATCGAGCCCATGTCTCCCAATCTATCTCTTCCAATCACATACTACCACCAGAATTGCAATCACCTTGTTGTGGCACTCCAGTACCGTGTAGGTAGGTAATACAGCTGACGGTCTTCATAGACGTAAAATTGGCTTGAGGACGGATCTGCTTGCATTCGTACTTGATTTAGATCGCACGTATGCTATGTGCCTTTCAATTAAACTATCAAAGTCCGGCGGTACGTAACCCTATTGCGCAAGGGGTTGGGTTGAATTCCACGACATGGAGAATGTTCCGATCGAACGCAAACACCAGTGTACGACAGGTTCAAGATGATTTCCGGGGAACCCACGATTAGGTCCTCGCAATAAACAGGGTATTCGTCGGACTTTGCCTCGGACTATGCAGGTGGCCGTGCTCCGCTGCCAGCACAAGTCAGGCTTACCGGTTTCCATTTGTTAATACCGCAAGACGCAGACGACGATTAATCCGACGAGCGGCAAAACAGGCGATCTAATCGACATGTATTCCTAGAGTTTCCAAGTTGAAAGTCGCGATAACAAAAGAAGCCGACCGCCCTCCTGCGCATCGGCACGGTGCATCGTTTTTATCCGACTAGGTACTGCTCGATATCCTTATCCTCCTCATCCTCCTGCAGCTCTTGAAGTCGTTTCTCTTCGGCTTCCAACATCTTCTTGAGCACATTTCTCTGCCGCTTCCGAGCCTTCTTTCCCCAGTCCGAAGCCGTCGTTTCTCCTTGTTCATCGTCATCGCTCTCGTCCGGTATACCGATCTCGCCACGCAGTTGATTGGGAGAGATTTGCGTTTGTCGCTCTTCCTCTTCTTTGAATTGCTTCTCGAGTTGCTTCTCTTGGTGCTTGGCACCCATCTTGATGATGTAAGGTCGCAACAGGGCGTATGCGCCGACGATGATGACGAGTCGAATCCATTGCTTAGGCGTCATGGACGAGAAGGACTCGGTGACATTGTGAGAGAAACGATCTCTGACTAGCGTGAATAGTTGGTTCACGGAGTCGAACAGATGGGCGACGAGGTCAAAGAGTTCCGACATGCTGGGCTCAAGATTGTCGTGTTTCTGCTGCAGCTGATGGGGAATGCGCGGAACGAGTCGCAGACGATTCACAATGCGATTCTATGATAATTGAGGGATAAGAAAAGGAATAAGAATGACGAGTAATTATTGTAGAATGCTCATGACAAATATGATGCTTGTCGGAAGCTTCGGTATTGTGAAGCGATGATAACAAACAGTTGTTCAAATGTATGGATCCATTGAACCTGAGGTAAAATCAAACAAAAGATCTTTGGGCGAAAAAAGCCTCTTGGCATTAGCGTGCACAGACCCGATTAAAGTGGTACTCTCTTTAACCTTAATTGTGCTGTCGCGTCACGGGTCTGACGTAATTTAGACGCGTTCAATCATCCGCCGCTATCATCTCTCCTAACCCAAATAACCCAAATCAAAACAGCTTCAGAGCTTCTATATGAGCCAATTAGTCGACTATGGCGAGCGAGTCCGATGAAGAGGTACGCGAAGTTTATATTATTAAGACAACATTTCGAAAACCAAATCGGCTAACGTGCAATGCCAGCAACTGAAAGCTGCTTTATGGTTCGCTGTGGGGAAGATGGTCGATGAAGAAACCTTGCGGAGGAATAGAAACGTCACACCTCAATTCATCGGAGCTTTGACCGAGATGGTCTGGGCCCAAATAGGTATATATATTTATCTCACTAGATTTTCCATCTCTGCATCTCTGAGAATAACTTAGAACGTGGCCTAATGCTTTCTAGAAAACGTCGCGTTGGATCTAGAAAGTTTCAGTCGTCATGCAGGACGAACAACTATCAACACAGAAGACGTTCTGCTCCTAGCCAGGCGAAATCAAGATCTGCACGCAATCATTAAGGATTTCGTGGATAAGCAGAAAGCCGCAAAGGCGAAGGGCAAATCGAAAAGGTGAAAACGACCAATAGGCCAACGCTTATTTCACATTCGTCCTTGGCCTTTTCAGTCTCTAGCATGAGATGAGAACATAACAAGGTTATGCATCTTCGTCTTCAGGCTTATTTCATGACTTCCTAGCACAACATTGAGCACGGCGTTCAAAGGAATTTGGTTCCAGGCATTAGGATGATTCGGGAAAGCCTGTGATATGGTGAAGGACACCTCGGAAGTAACCCTCGAAACCCGTTCATAATGTGAATGAGATAAATGGCTATGTGCGACTCATCAATGCTGTCATCATGTGTACCAGTACACTGAAAACCATTATTGAGTTACATGAATACAGCACACCTTGACACAAGCCTCTCGGCGAATATTGCATTTGAATCATATATCAAGACCAGGAAATACCCCTAATGCCTCGTAGTCTCAAAGAACCGCCTCAACTGAGGTCTTGGGGTCGTGATATTTCTTGTAAAAACCACCGGAATAATCAACCATTTCTTGGAATGGGCATTTGTTCCGAACTCTAGAAATTACATGTGGCCAAGCTGAAGGCTGTAGATATAAGGAAACACCAGTTTCAAGACAATAGAAAACCAATATTATCCACCAATGCTACTCCTATTTTATATACCTCACAAAGATGTTTCATAGAACAGGTGCCTTAATAGGTTTATGCTGTAGAAATTGTAGCAATGATCGAAATCCAATCAATGGATACTTCCATTGTTGCCCATCGCTTAGTTTTCATGAGACCATTTAGTCAATACATTTTTCAGCTGAATAGGAGGAAAGCGAATTCTTAGAAGAATGGCCAAGTGCTCATATTCATTTTAAAACTATTTTGTACGATTCAACGCGAGCTGAAAACCAAAAGACATAGCGCTGTGCACGGGTGCGCAACCTTAATATTAGACAAAGCCCGGTAAAGTGAGATGACGTCATCCCGATACTTAATTTTGAACTATCAATAAGCGACACGTTATTGTTTATTGTTAGTGCACAGATACTACGTAGCACGAATCATTGCGGAAATAATGCAGATAATGCAAATAATGCAAATAATAAGAATCCTCAGGAAGGGTAATTCCGGACATTCACGTGCGAATCCCCTTGTTATGTGTTTGCCTGTTTGCACCGCTTTTCTTTAATAAAGGCTGCTTTCTGCGACGGATGAGGCGGATAAATGACGATCGTCATTGGGGGTGGATCGATTGTTAAGTGTGGCTGAAGAGCAGAGCTGCCACAGTTTCCGCCACGAGCACTGCACGAGCTATGACGATTTCGGGTGGCTCTGTCATTGTTGTAACGAATCAGAGAGTTTACTGTTTTTCAGATCCCTGCGGCCCTGCCAACCCCTGTCGACAACTTAACGTCACATCGGTACATAGTAGATCGGTAGTAATAGCGCAAGAAGCTCTTGTCGAATCAAAGCTTGTGGAGGGGTAACTTGATCCAAAACCGACCCAGAATTCGAACGACTTTGACCACATTCGTCATCATCACGGTTCCAAGGTTAATTAAATTGATCGGATTCAGTACACTAGTAGAAAGTGCGGTCATCATCCGACCTATTTTTTAGTTTTTAGGACCAAGTGCCGTTTGATATTCTCAATCTACATCAAATCTCTTTCACCGATCGACGACTATACCCAAGCAATCCGGGATACTTAGGACCTAGGTAAATACTACCTAACTACGACCGACCAACTACGACCGACCAACTACGACCTACCAGGTAAGAATTAGTCTCATCAATCCCCATTCAACCTTAACCAACCAACCTATTAATTCCATTCCTGTCCCCCTTCCCTTTGTATTTGGTTACTTCCTACACTTTTTATGTCCACTGTCCAGACCTTTCCTAACCCATCTCGGAATCTTTGGATCTCTGTAGAACTCAACTCATCAACACACACTCGGCATTGCACGACACGCCAATTGTACAACTGACACCCGAAAACTAACAACCATACAAGCAGCCAACAGCAATCGTCAACAATCGCCATCATGGGCGCAAAGGCGGGTTTCGCGCTTAAGCTGCTGCAGTGGTTCATCCGAGGCATCCAATTCTGCTGCAGCGCCCTCATCCTCGCCATATTCTCCTACTTCCTCGCGACCCTCAGCAACCGCAATTTGGCAATTCCCACATGGACTCGCGCCGTTGAGGGTATATCAGGAATCGGTGTCTTGTACACCCTAATCGGCTTAATGCTCCTGTGCTGTCTCGCCGGCCACCCGTTCACCTCGTTCATCGCCATCGTCTTGGATATCTGCTTCATCGGCGCCTACATCTACGTCGCCAGCTCCACTAGAGCGGGAGCTAGCAGCTGTACCGGCACCGTTGACACTGTTTTCGGAACCGGAGAGGCCACGAGCTTGATCAATGACAAGCATCCGACGTACCGAGAAGCTTGCCAGATGGAGACTGCGTGCTTAGCCGTATCGATAGTTGCGATGTAAGACACCCACCCCTCAATGGCCTTCTTCAATCCCATCTACGCAATCGCGATGTACTAACTAATCTAAATAGCGTCTTCTTCGTCTTCTCCGCGCTTCTCGAAGTCGTCCTCGTCCGCCACCGACGCAAGGAACAGCGCTTCGGCCCGAGTCCAGCTAACAACTACACATCGGGCTACGCCAAGCGCCGGGGCCTGCTCGGTCTCTTCCGCAAGAAGCGCCCTGCCGCACCCGAGGACAACCCCAACGCTCTGCCCGCTCACGCGCAGCCGAACGAGTTGCGCCAGAGTTACAACACTGAGACTACGGCGGTGGGACCCGAGGCCGCAGCGTACAACAACAAGTACCAGTACGACGGACAGGTAGCGTACCCCGAGACCGGCACTGCGACTACGCACACCTCCCCGGCTGGCTACCGCTACTAAGCAGCTCGGACCTTAGGACGTATGCATGGGACCATTAACGAGGACGGGCATGAACACGGTGAGGTTTACCCAAGGGAACCTCGTATGAAGCAGATTCGAATTGGAAGTGTTACCCCGCAGGGGTTTAACATATGGGATGATTGTTCCTCGCTGCTTCACGGAGATCAGAATGAGATTTTTTGCTAGGCACAGTTTGATGGCATGTGGTTGTTCATGATAATTCCACTGTCACAAAGTTGGGACCATGTACATAATGTGGATGGCCATTGGCGAACCCCTGGATTTCGGGGTCATGACTGGGAACTCTGTAGTTATGTCAGATGAATCAACACGATATTTGCATTCGTGATATACCCCATGTCAAGCGTCGGATAGAAGTGATCAAATATCGGGAATTCGTAGGAGACATAAGCGTGGTCGTAGCACGAGAACAACGTCGGAACCTGGCACTCACATCACACTCATGTATCGAAGACAGCAATGCTCATTAACGTCCATTATTTTATTTTATTTTACTCTATTTTTCATTTTTACCCAACCCACCCCATCTACACGCTCAAAGTCCCCTTCGTACTAGGCACCTCGCCCTCCTTCCCAGGCACCCTACTCGTCGCCTGGCGCACCGCGACCGCAAGCGCCTTGAACGCGCTCTCAGCGCGATGGTGGTCGTTCTCGCCCCTTATGCAGTCCACGTGCATGGTGACGCGCGCGGCCTGCGCGAAGCTCTGCAGGCAATGCGGGATCATCTCGCAGCTCAGGTCGCCAATCTTCTCGCGCTTGAGGCCGAGATCGATGACGCTGTAGGGGCGGTTCGAGAGGTCGACGACGGCGCGGGACAGGGCTTCGTCGAGCGGCGCGTAGGCAGAGCCGAAGCGCGCGAGGCCCGTCGCGCTGCCGAGCGCGGTGGCGAAGGTGTAGCCTAGCGCTATGCAGCAGTCCTCGGCGGTGTGGTGGTCGTCGACTTTTTTTGCGGCATGTCTCGTCAGCTCCTCATGTCTGGGGGTGTGATGGATGGATGGATGGGGCGGGCGCGGGGCGGGCGCGTACTGTGCAGGTCGCCTTTGCAGGCTAGAGCCAGACTCCAGCCGGCGTGCTTGGCTAGGGCATGCAGCATGTGGTCGAGGAAGCCGATGCCTGTGTTCACGCTGATGGTTTGCGACTTGCTCGACTGGCTGGCATGCCCCTCGGCGACGGAGGCTAGCAGGCGGGCGTCGGTGTCTGGGGGGAAGTCCCCGCCGTCGAGGTTCAGGGCTAGTTGGATCTTGGTCTCGTTTGTGTCGCGAGCGAGTGCCGCCCACCGCTGGCTGGGTTTTTCTGAGCCCATTTTCGAGGGACTTTGGTAGTAGATCCTTCCAAATGAATTTTCGAGAATAATCAAAGTATGACCGTTTAGCTGAACGGGAACGGGACGTAAACCTTAATCAACATTTTTTGATAGGCCGAGCATCGGTTTAGATGCAAGGAAAAAAAGCTACTGCGGACGATTGACCAACCAGGACAAAGCAAATTACTACATTTGGTGTAACAGGCTCATGGTGCCCCACCTTTGGACCAGCCCCCTCTATCGATACTCTCGATAACATCCATGATAAGGGAAAGGTTCCCAAAAATATTTCTGCTCCAGAACTTTACCACAGCGAACTCCAAGTAATAACATCGATTTCTTCAAGTTGCTTCTCGTCGCAACTCCACACAACTCACAATGGCGCCGTCGCGAACAAAAACCGTTAAGAACAAGCATGCGGCGAACAAGTCTGGCATCAGCTCTAGTAAATCATCAAAGGGGGGTCCGTCAGATGGCGTGAGCAAGTCGAAACGGAAAGGACCCGTTCTTTCCAAGCAGGTGAAAGGCAAATCTCTCGCCGATTTGATCAAAAAGAAAAAGAAAAAGATCTACACAGAGAAGGAACTCGGAATTCCAGAGTTAAACATGGTGACGCCCGTTGGAGTTATGAAACCCAAGGGAAAGAAGAAGGGCAAGGTCTTCGTGGACGATAAGGTATGGCTACCAATTTAAAAATAGAAGAGCACCTGCATTTTGCGCAATTCGAAGTTCTAACATATGTCGCTGTGATAATAGGAGAGCATGAACACCATCCTCGCTCTCGTTCAAGCAGATAAAGAAGGAGAAATCGAGTCGAAGATGATCAAGGCTCGACAATTGGAGGAGATCCGAGAGGCACGAAGGGTCGAGGCGGAAAAGAAGGAAGAGGAGAAGAAGGCGAAGCTGGACCAGACCAAGGAATCGCTCAGGAAAAAGAGGAAGCGAACTAAGCAACCCTACGAAGATGCCGACGATGCTGTGATCAAAGACGCTACCACCTCCGGAACGAAGGCTACGAAGTCGAAAAAGAAGAGGGTGTCGTTCGCTTAGGGCCGAGGAGAGTCAGATCCATATGAGTTTTAACATCAAAGTGTGGCGTTTTGGCGTTGGTTCGGGTTGCTCCCGAGAAAATTCGACCTCTCGTAGATGAGATTAGCATCAAGGCATTTTCGTGATACCCTGAAGACAAAGTTGACCTTACCTAGTATTTATCCTCAATGCATGAATCGATGTGCGAGATGGCTTGTCCTATGCGTCATCAACTTAATCCATGCTAGATTTTGTGCTACCCGATGATGTGTTATATTGTATGACTGACTCTAAGGGGTTAATAAACTACAGGTGTTTGGGAATCTAAAATTTCCGTTCATTACACGGTTCTAGGATTGCTCTCTCATCTATGGAGTCTCACGCCCACACCGTACATGATACATTTCTATAATTCAAGGCTTCCAAAAGATGTTCAATTCAAACACGTCTTTCCCCTGAGAGCCGTATGTCTTTTGAATCACTTCAGTCATCTCTTCCCTCAGGAATTTCATATATAGGTACCTATAATCGTCACCAACGGTACCGGTCACCAATTACAATGAAACGCGTTTCCCTTTATTCATACGACGATATGACACGCTCCATGTAGACATTCGTTGTGTTCAATGGATTCTAGGGAATGTCAAGCTACGGTAGGTATCGTGCTCTGTTTTCTCGACATGGTTGTAATACTAGGTAGGCAACCTAGAGAGTTAAAGCTCCTAAGATGATATGAGATATGCGTATGAAAGCTAGTCAGCTCCCGTATCTTCGCGCTGGTGTTTCCTTTTCTGTTATGGGATTTTGGAATCGCACAAGATAAATTGGATGCCGCATCAATTTCGTGCCCTATATGGTGTAGGCCATTCCCTTAATCCCATGTCTCTCTCTTCAAAGAATAAGCTGCTGATTTATGTTGTAATAATTATGGATTATAGCGAGGCATTCGAAACCTTCTGCATAGTCAACGCCCTCTCGGAGGCCGACGAGAATTCGGTAGGTACAGACGTCTTCTTGACCTTACTCATATGAAATATTCGGCAAATTCTAATTCATACTATTAGACAATGATGCTACCCTCTACGAATGAATAGGCAGACTGACGGTCAGCGTTTAATGGAGGCGTGTTGATAACATTGAGATTCATACGGATTAGGAGAAAGGATTGCCTAAATTTTGATGAAAACAGGACCTGCCTTGACATAACATAGCCATTGGGAGACGAATGAAGGAGGACACATCGCAAGCGAGCCGTCAGTGGTTTAGGAAGAAATGACTGATCGAAGAACAGGGGAGATAAGCACACTTCGCATACGACAAAGACCAGGACACAACCTAGAGCTCAGCCTACGTTGGCTACCGAAGAGATCAACATGGATCAGGAGCCAGTAGATATATTATAAATTTTCATGTAGGAAGTCTGTTGGGCCGTGGTGAAGTAGAATGCAAAGAATTGGATTGAATTGGTCTAGAGTTACAGCCCTGGAGGCAGATATCAGAAAGGCCACCTATAAACCGGCGAAGGAGAGGCATGGCCTATTGGAAACACAAGCTTCTAGCTTCGTGCCCTAGGGCAGCGAGTTCGACCGGAATCTTTTCAAGCCAGTGTCGACATTGAGGAATAGAACTGCGGAAACTGACTTTCACTTTGATGAACTGATTTTTATGTGGTGATACCAGATACTCGGGTTTAAACCATAGAGCTTCCCTTTTCAATTGGTTTTTTATTATCTCAAAAGAAATTTAGGAGGAATTACAACAAGGATACAGCTAGTACGATAAAATTATGAGATCCATTTGCTTACATATTTATAGCGTTACTAGTGATCCTTCTTCAACTTCAAAGTCATCACAAATCCTTTGCCTTACTATTCTATTGTCTAGCCATGTTTGTTGTCGCTAATGCTTCTCAATGGTGTAAACTAGGGCAATGAGCTTGTTTGTCTCTGATGTGGGTTCTGTTTTCTTAGCCAGGAATAACATGGGTTAGGTTTCTTCCAGAAGAGGCTCACGCGTTGCTGTGAAGCTAGAAGTTAGAGCACCACGATGATCCACGATGGTACGCGTACCTATCGTATGCGGGCTGGTGAAAAACTAGGATATAGGCCGAAGCTAACCACTAGTGAGATCTTGGCCTGGAGCTTTGATGTGTTAGGTACATTGCATTAGCAGAAAAATATCTAGAGCTTCGACTTCGTGCAGACGAAAATAATCTGGATTTATATTTTTTTCGGATTCTAAATCGTAGTAATTAGCTGCAGTTCTAAAGATCAAAGTAACTAATTTCTTTTCATACAGACGATAATTTCTTACCGATTATGACGCAATCTCTCGAGGAGGATGGGTGATGGTACTAGAATTGGTTCAGATGGTTCAGTACCCAGGGACTGCGCGTGAGCATCCGCAATATAAATGAGGCGGCCAGGATGGCCCACCCATCGTCTCGGAGGTCCTGATTCTAATTAGTAGTGGTATTATTAGGTCGGGAGGTTCGACCGATCTAGCTAGTTGGGTAATAGTAGAGTTACATAGGAGATCAAGACCTTGATCTTTCAACAACAACAACAACAACAAAACCGGGCGGTAGACGCAGACGAACTTGAAATCTCGACCGTAGTCGGCGAGAATTATACTATGTAGATCAAAGAATTCCTTATTGCAACCGTAAACTTGATCCCAACCATGGTGTGATAAACCCAACCCAGATTATCTGCCCACATAGAGAAATCAATCAATCTGAATCGCGTGGCTCTCCAGTAGATCTGCAATATCTGCAATAGGCACATGCACCGAGGGAATACGAGCTACTCTACAGCCACCCATAGGCTATCCAAGACACAACGGGGACAAGTGGTATTATGCAAGAGATATCTTACCTGCCTTAGCTACCCGTGCCTAACCTCGAGTGGGCTTGTGTGGGATTTAGCTGATATCTTATTGCAGTTCCGACTTCGTGTTCCGTGTTCCTGCATATGTCGTTTAGAGGCTAGGTAGACCTGGATTGGAGGTGTTTTTGGCGTTTTTTTTTCTTTTTTTTTCATTTTATTTTAGGTATTGTGTCTTAGATTTTGTTCGCGTCAGCGTCTCTAATAATACAATACTAACAGCCAATACTAATGCTAATAGGCAATAAAAACAATAAGACATGCATATACACATATACATATACATAAACAGCACAGGCAGCGTAAAATACATAGTAGAATATGAGAACAGAATTGTCACTTGTCCAAATAATAATAGGGGTTTCATAAACCTGGACTACTCTTTAGGGGATAGGGAAATGGGGACAGGAAGAAATATCAGGAGTGGTGATGATAATGAAGAAGGATAACGAGGATAGCAAGTGATGGCCGAATGTTTGCAAAGAAATTCCCCGTGTCCCTGGCCAATTATAGGTGGTCCTGTCATGTCCCTGGCAGTAACTTTTTCATATGATTGGCTCGTATGTTTATGGCCCCCTTGTCAGAGGGACAACGCTCAACCGAAGCGAAATGAGCAGAAACACCCATCTAGCAAGCCATCGTCCATTTACAGCGAGACAAAGACCCCCCAAAGGCACCCCAAGCAGCCCAAGCACCCCAAGTCTAGGACCGTACGCCATAATAAGTCCATATTCGAGTTGCCCGGTAAAGCTAACGATGGTTGGGGGGTGTCCACTGTTAAGAAGCATCTCATTTTAATTTTTGGTCGGCAAACATATTATCGAAACGCAGCCGTCTCCAGGTCTCAATTAATTTCTTTTTCCCTCTCTTTTTACTCCTTTACCTCATCCTCCTACTTCCTCCCTAACCGTCGAGTCGACCGTTCGTCGCTCTGGTGTCGATGATTCGGTTCCAGCCTATCACGCCAACGATGAGGACCCGGTAACGATCAGAAGGGCTATAACAGAAGAGATTGAAGAAGAAGCAGCCGCAGTAGTAGTAGTAGTAGTTGAAGGATTCGAAAAAAAGAGGAAAAGAAAAGCAAAGCATTACAAGGGGACGATAATAATACGATAATGATGGGATACTGAATACTACACTGGACGATCTTCAACTTAACTTTACGTATACACTCATTCTGTTTATCAGTTTACCATTTTCGACCTGCTAGTCAGCAGTCAGCCAGTCTCTAGCCAGCAACCAGAAATCCAGCAAGCAAGCAAGCAAACAAGAAAGCAGAAAGAAGGAAGAAAGCCGGACGAGTCAAGAAACGCACCGCGCGCCTCCGATCCCGTCAGCGAATCCGACTCGACCTTCTCGACCTAAAAAAACTAAGACTACCTAGTTGTATTCTAGTACAAGCTTACACGCAACGCAACGCAACTTGGAAAGCTCGTATTTCTCCATTTTCACCGCCACGCGCGATGACAACCCCAGTCTCGGGGTCTTCACTCCCTCAGGCCCGAGACGTACATCAACACAATCATTTTCACAACTCCAGAGACAGCCACAGCCGTCATTACCAACACACCCACCATAACCACCACGCTCGTTCTCAAAACAGGAATAGCAACAGCAATAGCAACGTCAACGTTAATAACGATAACGTTAATGTCAACGTCAACTCCAACGCCAATACCGAAACCGATACCTATTCTGGTAAAAGGGGCCACAAACGCACTGATTCGGATGAACCCACTATTATCGTCGAGACAATTTCCGTTCTTCAGATAATCGATTCGTCTGGTGCGACCGTTACTCTTCAGACCCTTACGCCCTCGGGAGGTTTTACGCCAGCGACTACGATCAATCCTGGATCCGACACAAGTACCGTCGACCCGTCCACTGAGTCTGTAGCTGCTCTAAGTTTACCTTCTATCTCGACAGCAACTAGCGACGATGCAGGCGCCGATAGTTCGTCGACAACTTCCACTTCAACGATAGACCCGACCGTAACACCGTCGGAGTCTTCGATGCCTACTTCGTTTCCCACATTATCTTATTCGCCTTTGACGTCCACTCCTTTATCAGGCTCTTCCGTTTTTCCTTCCTTGACTGGCGTGACTAATACAACCCAAGGTCCGTCCTCTTCATCCTCATTTGCATTTGCATCATCATCTTCTTCTTCGTCTTCAGTTTCCCAATCCCTGTCCCAATCCCCGTCTTCGTTTGCTATTCCCGCTACGTCGCTCTCAATATCTAACTTACCCGAAGCATCATCGTTGTCATCGACCTCGATTTCTTCCAACAGCACTTCTTCCACTTCAACAACTTCAATTCTTCCCTTCTCCGCAGAAAGTATCGATAGCTCTGCTACATCGTCGCCAGTATTGTCTAGTAGTAGTAGTAGTAGTAGTTTACTTTCTTCTAATTCTTCGTCCCCGATTTCGGTAACGACTACGACAAGCTCCGGTTCCAGCTCCGCATCGATTACCTCCGAATCATCCGTGTTTGCATCCTCTACAGGCTCAGGTGGCGATGGCGTAGGTCTAGGTGGCAATGTGCAACCATCCTCTTCGAGCACGTCGACCGCCGACGGCGCTTCAGGCTCGTCTTCCAGCGGGCCTGGTGCAGCCACGGTCGCGGGCAGCGTGCTAGGAGGTGTGGCTGCACTCGCAGCTATCCTGATCCTAGCACTCTATCTCCTGCGATGGAAGAAGCGCCAGAACACCAAACAACTCATGCGAGGATCTGGTAGCGAACGGGGTCCCGGCGGTGCGTTGGTTGAAAATTCAGGGCCCGCCGGCGGAGGAAACAGCGGTGCTATGTCGGAAACACGACGACGCTCGATTCCCTTCGCCATCCCCGCTGCCTTTGCCAGCTTGACCGGTCACAAGCGGAATTCCGGACGTAGCGGTGCCTCGTCGGATGGTGGCGAGCGAGGGTTTTCTAAGGTATCCGGTAGGAAGTTGCCTCCGGTCATACAATTCGGAGGGGATGGCTACTCGGATCCCCGAGATACCATGATGAGCGACCAGTCGATAGAGTACCGGGACTCGCAAGCTTTCCCCGGAGTAGCCAACGCGGGACCGACTAGGCTAGCCCTTGGTGCCCCGATGCGGCCGGATAGCGGTATCCCTGTTTACAACCCTGGGCCGGCCCGGACACCCATCACGGAGCAAGCTCCCATAACGCCCCCAGACACGTCGCCCCTCGAGCCCCCTCCCAGAGATCCGCTCGGACCGTCTCGCCCTTCTCAGGACGGTTCCAACCGGTCCCATGTTTCGGTCTCCCGGTTCACCGAGGTGTTATGACCCTTGGATTGATACCCTACCTTTGTGCTTGTATACATTTCGTTTTCTTGATGATACCTGTTTGATATCTATGTGTCGGGCGTCCATACATGCATGCTTTGTCACAGCATCGGGTTGGCGTTGACATTTTGAAATAAAAATATCTCAAAAGAGGGTCTCATAGGGGGAGGGGAAGGGATGGGAAATAAAGGGCAGGCTAGCTTTTCAGCCGCGCAACAACTTTTTATTTTTCGCACCTGCGTCAGATGCAAAAATGACCATTTCTTGTAAATAGCCAGATATCGACCCGAGCCTTCGGGCTGCCGGGGTCGACAACAAGGGCACGGCTATCGCGGAGTCGAGATCGCAGCAGCTGGTCTCCTCCCGGCCTGCTCCTAATCAAGCATAATTATCATCAAACTCATTTTCCAGCTATGCTTATCTCGGGTCCTGTCTGAGGACTGTTTTGAGGCACCCGAGCCTAACGAGCTGTGTTATAATGCCGGTGGGCAGGACGTATTAAGCATATCCAAGGCATTGGTATCAAGTTATTTTAGCCCACATTAACGGACGGAACCGAGGAGTTAAGGCGATACTTCCGTTCAGTACATAATATAGGTAGTAGTTCTTGGTGGGCATATATCTGGGCGCCAGTCGCGCACCGCTAGTTCGCTGCTTGATCTACAGAACCAGAAAACTTTCCCCGTCGAGATGGGAGGTTGAGACGTTTATGAAACAAGACTGGATCTCGCATCCCCCTACCCACAAGCGCTTTGGCCCGTAATGACAAATTATTGCGCCGATAATTTATAGGGACAAAGCCTGTTCAGTCAGTAAGAACGAGAAGAAAAAACGTAGCATCTTTAGTTTATTCCCCGTATGCCTTTCCCCCGGACGAAGCTAACGTACTTATGTTAAGACGAGCTTCCGGTTCCCGCCCAAGTGGCGAGTCTGTCGAGCCTAGACTGTGTGGATTACTATAGTAGGACTTCCCACCCACCCCATGCACAGCAGATGAAACGAAAGCCAATTCTTTAGGGTGATCACATCAGACAACTGGGACGCACGTAATAGTAACTTGGTTCCATGGGGAAACCCTTAGAAGGATTCAAGCTTATTAACTATTAAGCCCATGCACATGCGGTCGGCGGCCTCCTACGTCAAATAGGTATTCGGCCATGATATGATGATGTCTACATTATGTCGCAACTTGATGAGAATGTGTAAGCTTATTGGACCACAACTGACGTGAAGGATGCTACTGGGATAGCTCATGAGATTCCAAAATGGGCAGATATCCTTGGAGTCGTCATTACCTACTCCCCGACGTTGTTCGTAATCGCATCAAAACCCGAAATCCGTCTTTCTATAAGAGACTTAAAAGAAACTAACATCGCTGACAGGACGAACTAACCAATGCACGGGGCTTTAGTTGCCAAAAAGGGTAGGAGGGGTTACATACCTACATAGGTCCTACCTAGGACCTACATAGTAGGACCTAGGTAATATTACTGTGTAGTGCTGGGTGCCTGAGTCTTAAGTCTCTCACGCAGTAAAGGATTCTATAGCTATTCGGTCTTAAGCTTGACGAGGTGGTTGGCGGAAACCCCCCCAGCCAAAATTTATACCTCCTTGGCGCAATATTCTGTCTTGAGTAGACTTGGGTTGAATAGGTTCTTACCTAGCGGCGTGGCAAGCTTGTGATAATAATGATAGTAATAAGAAACTTGAGATGATTATTCAGAGGGATTGCGAATATGAAATACTCTAATGTGCGCGCGTGGCAAGACCCTGCCGGCACTCAGGTAGAAAGATCCCCTCAAAATGCAACGGTACTTGATGCACCTAATAGTACCAGGGCATCCTTGAAAAACAAGGTACGTAGTATTTACTGAGTATCACAGACCTTCAGGTAGTAACAGGTAAAGCAGGGTGGCCTCTGATTCGTACATATATTCGAGAACCACTGTATCATTGTCAGGACTAGGAGTGAAGAAAGTCATTGCACATCTCCGAGCGCCCGTACCTTGCGTGCTGGCAGCCCTGGAGACTAGTTGGGTATCCTGGCAGTTAGACTAACATAGGTAGTAGTATAATATGTCAAATATTAGTCTCAGACGAAGATTTCTTTCCAATGTCTCAAACCTTGCATCTCTTGTTTTTGATTTTCTTCCTCTTCAGTCGGAGGAAAAAAGAAAGGCAAACTGAATCTAGATTATTCTTTGAATTCTTATTTTCTGATAGTTGACAGCGCCTTATTATTCCACTAAGCCTCTAAGCCACGCGATTCGAGTAACCCAACTTACATATCGATTCATAGAAGATCTTAAAATATCTCTGAATTCTTACCTATCAAAGCAAGCAGTGCCTCCACTTGGCTTTCCTACCAAGTTTAGAAAAAAACGAGTACGAATCCGCGAATCTGAAAGCCCCCATGCACCCATACTTAATTACTCGGCGTTTAAACCCGCTCCGGACCCCTTAGATAAGTTACCGGGCGAATTACAGGCTCGCTTCAAGTCTTAGCTAGGAGTCTAGGACAAGTCTATTGGTCATCTCGCCCTAGTTCATAAAAGGAGATAGACAAGGGGATCGATCGCTCACACGGTACACCCATACCATACCACCCACCAGAGCCACCAAGAGACCCGGGGCTTGTTCGTGGGGACTCTTAAACCTGCGGATTCCAGGTACTAGACTACGTACCTACCTAAAAGTTACCTAGATCGAATTGTTTCTACAAGAAAACGTCAACTTACATACATCTACTTTAATTAACCTGATCAATCACTTTAGAGCCCTACGAGACCATCCTTGTGGTACCTTCGTGGCCGCGCCTACAACCCTTTTAATCATCCCTAGAGTGAACGACCACAAACCAACACGACGAGAGACAGATGATGGATCACATGAGAGTCGACCCTGGGGGCTTCCAGATCCCAGGAATGCCCCGTCCACAACTGATGAACCAACCGCCACAGATATTCGGAGCTTATGGTCATGATGGTT
Organism: Rostrohypoxylon terebratum; assembly: GCA_022497145.1. Classification (NCBI taxonomy): domain Eukaryota; kingdom Fungi; phylum Ascomycota; class Sordariomycetes; order Xylariales; family Hypoxylaceae; genus Rostrohypoxylon; species Rostrohypoxylon terebratum. Next base: position 335,416 of record MU385855.1, read on the forward strand.
TGTCTGTGCTACCACCGGAGCTCGCGGCTCAGATGGCATTCGACCCATCAGCGCTGCTTGACGATGCGAACGAGGCAAAGAGACGGAGAATCGCACGGGTGAGCTTTTATACGTACACCTTAGGTAGTATAATGCTCGTATATCCAGACTAATCCGATTGTTGAAGGCTTGCGATATGTGCCGGAAGAAGAAGATAAAGTGCGATGGAAAGCTTCCAGCTTGCACGCATTGCATCAATTACAAAACAGATTGTGTCTTTACGCAAGTTGAGAAGAAGAGAAATCCTCCGAAAGGGTATGAGCACAGACGGTACCACCAACTAACAAGCTTCATATAAGGCTGATTTGAACTTGTAGTGCAAAGTATATCGAGGGATTAGAAAACCGCTTAGGACGCATGGAAAGCTTGCTAAGGTTGTCGGGTAAGTCTCGAGTTGTCGGCGTATTTCAAATATTCTGCAACAATTCTGCAACAATTCTGCAACAACCGTATCAACTAACGCGACCGAAGGTCTGCTGGGAGACGACGATGAATCGACCGACCTCGCCACGCTCGAAAAGCGCCTCTCAGAAAAACATCAGCAGTCGAGACAAGCTTCACAAGCGCTTACCTCGAATCCTACGTCACCATCGCAAGCCACCTCCGGTCACGATGGCACGGTATCGACCCCGCGAAGCTCGATAACATCACCGGAACCGAGTAGAGAAAAGGACTCCAGGAAAGACCACTCTCCACAGCCAGAAAAACCAAAGGACGAGGAAGAAGTAGAAGCGCTATCCGAAATGATGTGTTCATTGGTGACGAACCAATCAGGCGAAACAAGATATATAGGTAAGTACCGGCAAGCTAGTCAGCTGGCTGCATGACCAGATGCATATCCGCTAACTTTGCGCCAGGATCCTCCTCCGGATTCTCTATATTTTCACCAAAGGGTATACAGTGGGTGAATGAAAAGACAGGGGACACATCATTCCAGCAGATGATCTCCGAAGTTTCCATTGACGATCATAAATGGAATCATTGGAAACCTGAGATCTTCAGCGATCTCTTTCATCGTCCCGTCTATCGGCCACTGCCCCCCAAGCCTGAGGCGCTATCCCTGCTCAAGGACTACTTCGATAACTTCAACTGCATGTTCCCGCTATTCCACCAACCAACTTTTATGCACCTCGTCGAGAGGCAGTACTCCAATGACCCCTACCAAGGTTCCGGGTGGTGGGCGAGCCTAAACGTCGCCTTGGCCATCGCGCATCGTCTTCGAGTTATGAGTAATCTTGTGCCGCAAGAAGATGATGATAAGTCGTGGGCGTACATGAAGAATGCCATGGGCGTCTTCTCCGAATTAACAATGCGCAACACTGATTTACTTAGTGTACAGGCTTTACTTGGAATGGCCTCTTTCATGCAAGGTACTCCAAACCCACAACCCTCATTCTTACTCGTCGCGGCAGCCATCCGGTTGTCACACAGCATTGGGTTGCATAAGCGTGGAAGTGGGTTTAATCTGAACCCGGCCGAAATTGAGCAAAGAAAACGAGTGTTCTGGATAGCGTATATGTTAGATAAGGACTTATGTCTTCGATCTGGGCGTCCTCCAGCACAGGATGACGACGATATGAATGTCGAACTTCCGGATGCCGATCCTATTGACAATATCGGCAACATTCCTCTTGCCGATGGGAAGGGGAAAATGAATTTATTCCGAGCCATGTGCGAATTAACAGTCATCGAAAGTCAAGTTTATAAGAGGCTTTATTCGACCAAGGCCACCAAGTTATCAGAGGGTGAGCTGTTACAAACAATTGGCGAACTCGACAAACAATTAGAGACATGGAAAGACAATATCCCACTAGACTTCCGTCCGGAACACGAAATAAAGGCCTCCCACACCCCTCTCATACTACACGTCGTCATGTTACATTTCTCATATTACAACGCTCTCACCACCATCCACCGCATGTCCGTACATCACGGCTACTGGACAAGCCGACTCTCCAACTACGCAATCCAAGGTTTAAATGCCAGACCCCTGAATCCGCGAGTGTTTGCCTCGGCGGCTCTATGCGCATCCGCCGCGCGAGCGAGTATCCAACTGCTCAAGTACATCCCACAAGGCGATTTCTCCTGCGTATGGTAAGCATCATCTCCATCTTCACATCAACCCCTTTCTCCCTTTCTTCCCGTTTTCGCAAAGCTAATAAAATTCAGGCTCATCCTCTACTTCCCCGTCTCAGCCCTCGTAACCCTCTTCGGTAATATCCTACAAAACCCACTCGACCCTCGCGCCAAATCCGACACGAAGCTCATGAACCTCGTTGTGACCTTCCTCTCGACGCTCGGGCAAGAAGCCGAGACAGGCGGTGTCCACCGCATGTTAGGCGTGTGCTCCGAATTCGAGCGGATAGCGAAGATCGTGATCGACAAAGCCGAGCGCGACACCTCGAAGCGCAAGCGCAAGAGCCACGACCACCGAGCCTCCGTAGCCTCTCCCTCCGCGCTGTCCCAGTCCGCGCACACGCAACACACGCCGCGCCCTTCGTCATCGGCCGCGACGCCGACACCGAGTTACGCCACGCAGTTGTCGCCGAAGTTCAACGGGGAGCAGAACCGTGCTAATAACAACCATAACAATAACAATGGGGGAGGATATAGTCCGATGAACACAGCCTCTTCAACGAACGGTGCCGCGCCCCGCGAGGGCCCTAACGCTTGGCCCAGCGCCGCATCGACGCCTGCACAAACCGCAAACAATAACAACACTGGACAAGAATGGAATCCGGACGCGATGGACTTCGGCAACTTCTCCGAGTTCACGGGCTTCGGGCAACCGATCGCATCGCCCCCCTTACCGGGACAGAACGGGTACCAACCACTGCTACCACAAGAGCTGTGGCAGATGTCCGGCGGTCTGGACTGGGACTGGGCCGAGTTCACGGGAGGCGCGTATCCGAGTTTTGAGAACGGGAAGACGGACGGGGGGATAAGTTAAAAAAAAAAGATCGCTCTAACTTAACATCTCCTCCTCCTTCCTCCCCCTTCTTTTTTAAGAAAGAAAAAGTACGTGTGCTATATACTACCTACGGCGGGACCCTAGCATAGCGCCAGCGACCCCCAAGATCGGCCGTTCTGTTCGCGGGTTTCGACGGATTGCGCGGGAAAAAACGAGACTGGAAGTTTCGGATTGATTGGAGATCGGGGCATTTTTGGTCAACGAAGCATGAGCATTTAACGGTAATGGGATGCGGGCGCATGGTTTTTTTTTTTTTTGCCAAAATTGCTTTCATACCTGGGAGTCTTTTTGCTTCAGCACTTTTTTTGGTTTTTGGTCTGGTTCTTCACGCGAACGCGATCAACGTTACTGTGACGGCCGGCATATCTATTACTCAGCTCATGAGGAGTTTCGATTTTGGGTTTGGTTTTCTAGTTTGCTTTTGTCTTGATCTATACCTATACAGGTTGGGTATTGTATAATGAGGTGGGATATGATGGATGGATGTTCATGTGGCAATTCACCATTTGAGTATTTAGAAAGTTGAGATCTGTGTATAGCATAAACTTGATCATTACGTCTTATTCTTGCTTATGCGGTGATGATAGATTCATAAATTGATTCTACCATCTACATGTGTCGTGGTAGTCGCCCAAGTCAGCTATGCATCAGTGGCCCGAGTCATCTGCTGGAAGTTGCCGATGGCTCTATAATGGCATAACTTGTTCAGGATTAGGTGATTATAATAAAGTGTAGATCAGCGTTTCAGGAACCGTAACATGAACGCTAAATGATATGCATCGTCGTCCGTCCAAACGTTGATCTAATCGAAAAGAGGGGATGGGTACAAGGCTCAGGGCTGACGTTGTATCCAAGAATCCTCGGCCAAGATCATCAAGCTTGACTTAAATCAGCAAGTCGCATTTCCAACTTAACCTTGTATCATACCGAGACTTCCTCGTCATCGTTGTTGGCTCTTAATTACCTAGGACCTAGGTGCCTATACAGGTATGTGGTTCTAATTGCCCCGTCCCTCTGTCATATCCATGGATGTTTGCTCGGATGGTGCTAATGAAATTCGTAAGAGGTGAATTGCAAACATGGCCCAACCCGAAGCTGGACAACTCCACCCCGGCGATCAACATGAGATCCCGAATTTCGAAGCTCACGAATCTTCCGAGTCGCTAAAGGGTAGGATTAAGAGACATTACGAGATAGCTTCGGATTACTACTATTCCCTATGGTATGATGTACCTGACCCCTCTTCGTTGATGGCTATCTATGATCAATTCACATGTGGCAGTTGAGACTAAATTCTGGTACTTCTAGGGGGCAACACATACACCACGGCTTGTTCAATTCTGCCGACGAGACAAAGGAGCAGGCTCAAGTAAACCTTATCAATTACCTACTTGAGATCTCGGCTCTGCCAACCGGCTCTAAGGTGCTTGATGTTGGGTGTGGCATCGGTGGCACAAGCCGGTTTCTCGCACGGGAACATGGAGCTGAGGTCACAGGCATCACAATTAGCGGGCGGCAGGTTCAGATTGCAAAGCGATTGACTGGCGAGGAAATTGGCGATACCTCTAAGGTCTCGCCGGATACTTTCTTGAAGTACCCGGGCAAGGGCGGCGAGGACGGTGGAAAAGTCCGCTTCCTTGAGCTTGACGCTGAGAAGATGCTCGAGCACTTCCAACCGATTATCCAGGAAGGAAAATCTTTCGATTGCGTATGGATCTCAGAGGCTCTATCGCATCTGCCGAATAAAGAACTCTTCTTCTCTTCGTCCTTTTCCCTTCTACGGGGTGGAGGGTCTCGATTGGTGATTGCAGATTGGTTCAAGGCACCTGATCTGTCGCCCGAACAGGTCGAGACCGATATCAAGCCTATCGAGGACGGCATGCTACTTCCCCGGCTATACACAGTGGACGAGTATATAGAGTTCGCAGAGAAGGCCGGTTTCAAGATTCGCCAGAAGCCGATTGATATTAGCAAAGAGGTCGCTAAAACATGGTAAGTTAGCTAGGTGTCCCTTTACCGTGATCCTGACGTGCTAACTATTGCATAGGGATATATCATGGGCACTTGTATCTTCTCCCTCATTGTGGGCATTTGCTATCTCTCAAGGACGCGACGGACTCTCATTCCTGCAAGCATTCAGAGCAATGAGAAGGGGCTACGCGAATGGGACGTTCAGATACGCAGTTATGTGTTTCGAGAAGCCTTAGGTAGGAACTTTGTGCTGTTCATATTATTGTGTTTATACTAGCGGCAGCACAGTGAATTGGCTGAATGCGTCACACCAATCATAGGTAGTTGCTCGAGTAGGTACCTATATATGAGGTCATCGCGCCAAAGTTGCTAGGCGAGTATGGAGGAAACATACATGACAGTACCTGATATTCAAACAAGTACCTACTCTTGTCGTCTGTACCATCGTAATAGGAAATCCCAACAAAGCTCACACAAGAAGGAAACTGACTCAATTGAGTCCTGTTTATCATATTTCTCTGCCGTATGGCTGTCCCTTTCGGCTACCTTCTGTTGTTATTGGGAGAGATTCTCTCCATACGAACTTCTGTTCTTTCACACAATCCCAATCGAACGGCTTCATGATTCGTTTGAATCTGTTGGGTTGACGGTTTGCGCCTTCTTTTGGATATTGCCCCAAGTTTTCCCCATTATATAGGTCGATGATCTTCTTGCAGTCTGCTTCTATTGCAGGCCTGGCTCTATTCTTGTACCAGTCGGTTTGGGCTTTGTGGTCCTGCCGAGAAGCCGTATAGTAGGCGGTGCGAAATGGCGGTCGTTTACTTTCGTCCTTTCCTTGATCGTTCAAATCAAGATCATCGCCCTCCCATTCTGTCTCATAGATGTATTCGTAATAGAAGTAACCCTTAGACTGATGCGACATGGTCGGTACAAACAGAGTGACGATAGTGGCTTAATTCATGTGCAAAATTTCTCGTTATAGTCCTGCTCAAGCGTCGGGATTGCGTGATCGGAATAGGATGTTGCCAGATTACAGGTGTGTATGGTTGAACAACTCCCTTAGAAAAATCCCTCTAGGATGTACGCGCCGACAGCCTGATTTGCGAACTTCTCACATATCACCTGCATGACAAACCATCCATTCAAAGCCAGCAGCACCCCTGCGATATAATCTGAGAATCCTCCACGTCAAGCAGTAGCCGAGGCTTTTCCCACCATGTGACCTGCTGATGTATTGATGCCTGTAGTGATACACCAAAGTAAATTTTTAAGTCATGTATAGGGTAGGTCATCGAAGGGAAATGCCACGTAAAGACGAAAGATATCCGAAAAGATGCCTAGGTAGTGTGATAGTGTGATAATAAGGATTTCACAGCCTCATTTGCTTGATGGACCTTTGCCACATTGCTGCTTTTGGCGGTCTCGTAGCTTGAGCTGCACTGAAATACTGCTCGAGTCTTGAGGTAACCTGCTTTCAGCTTATACATCGCCTTTGGTACTGGACAGCGCTCAGTTTGGGGTTCGCGGTCCCGTGGGAAACTTCCACCAAGATAAACGCTCATTGTCCTAGAATCCTGTTTAGAGCACCTGGTGTAAACTGTTCATCGCGAGACCTCGTTCCATAAGAATTCGACATCGCGTGCTTACACATCAACTAGAGTGAGTGCTAGGTACCAATAGGAACCTACGAGTGAAAGCCCGGAATTCTCGACATATTACTGCAATTACTACCTAGATAGATGGAGTTAATATATCAAAATTTTCGGGCGTCACGAAGCTGTGGGTAGAAGCGAAATTGGATCCGAAGTATCGAGATGATCTTAATTGAATGTATGTAACTTATTAGGTATTGGTCATATTTAGCCGCATCGTGATTAATGTGCCTTAGATTCCCAGGCACGTAAGTGTTTGGTAATGCTACGATACGCATTCTATCGTTACTGATCAACATTCGGTAGCGATCACGGCGACATGCTGATACGAGGAGGACGAATGGATTGACGTCTCAGAGAGAGCAGAAACAATACCCAATTTCCGGGCTAGTGGCAAAATATGATGGGCATTGGCTTCATGCTCCCAACGATTGACGGATTATGACACAAGAGGCTCTGAATGGGAGTGAGACAGGTTCATCAGCGCCGTGTTGCAACTTGCAAGAAGCAAGACGGGAGGGAACAAGCTTAAAGGCCAAGAAGATCGTGTCCTTCCCGAAACATCATAGCGATAAACGAGTTGCAATGCGGGCACGGTTACGGCACATGAGGTAGCGTCGCGTCGCGTATAGCCTTTGGCATAACCGATTCGGACAATCTTCTAGAAAATATACGACGATCTCGGCGGCACTAAGACATGCTTCTTGAATATTCGTGAGTCACGATATTTGATATTCGACGCTCACCGTTCGCGGAGAGGGATCTAGTTCTACGTCCGAACCCTTGGCGGGTTGCGTGTGGATTCGTTAGGGTCGAGATAGATTGTAGCGGTGATGCGTCCTGTCAAATTTGAGCACTGTGACTCTGTATATTAGCCTACTACGTAGTAGAATATGCTTATATCTCCGCATTCTGGAGAATATTGATCACAAGAGGCTCTTGTGTGGGGACCAAACTGCATGAAAGAGGTAAGCGGTAGGAGTTCCCCAGTATGGACGAATCGATGTTTGAGCTTGGTGGAGATGTTCCAAGCGGCCATGCTCTTCAAGCTCGTCGGCTCCAGTGGAGACATTGGACTAGACCGTTGACAGGTTAGGTTTTGGTTGCTAAGGCGGTTCATCAGACGGACAAGCTGGTCTGAAGAAATCTACGACCGTGTCAAAAATCTTCTTCTTTAGTATCTTTAGTAAGATTGCAGTTTGAACAACCGCCTCTCAGGAAGTTTATTGTGATAGGAGTGCATGCGTTTCGGCCATCTCTTGACGCCAAAGACTGTTTGTGGAAATATCGATGGGAACCTATGGCATAGTAAAAAAAAAAATACGGAGGCACAGACTTGTCTGAGTGTACCTAAAGCGACCCTAAAGCGAAATTAGCCATGGCTATTCCTACTATCCAAGCCTCGTGGCATTTCAGATCGGAAGAATCCGGGTCGTCTGCAAGGATCAGCAGAAGACGTATGGAACACAAGAAAATTCGGGACTCGTCAGCCCTGTCAGCCCCATACATCGGTGTAAATGATCCCTTGTACATAGCATCGTGATCAATTTCGGGCGAGTGCAAGATTGGGTCTCCAAAATCCAACTTTTTCTCACGGATAGGGGTTGCTTGAGCAATCAGGTATGATTTCCATGATTTCGTTAGTCAACGGTTGGAATTCTTTAGTCATGATATTCCACTATTTCTGCTCACTAAAACCAAGTACATAATAGTATCTAATTTACCCCAGATATGTACTCCGTCCTTGAGAAACCCCGACTGTTGACGGAGTACAGAATGAATGGGATTCTGCAAAGGGGGTAGGGACCCCCAACTTTTGAGAGTCCTGGAGGTGAATGGAAAAGGAATGGTTCGAACGGCTCCTCCAAACGCGGGCTTGCGATTACATGTACATTAATCATTATCATACTATATATCAAATCAGAAACATTGGACGGTCCCAAGTTGGGAATCTAGCTTATGCAGGCACACGCAAAGCCCAGCCCCATTGGCGCATGCCGGACACAGGTTAGAAAAGTCGGGACTGCGGGATCGACGGACATGCAACCTGGAACGACAAGGATTAAGGGTGAATCCGATCCCCCCAAACCGACCGGAGTCCGTGTTGCAAGATACAGACAGTAGGTATCAGCAAAATTTTCGTCAGTGTTGTTGTCGCTGCGTGGTAAACAGATGTTTCGAGATCTGAAATCGATCTGAGGGAAAGGATCACATCTTCATTGGTTACAGAATTCGAAGTTGGGCATACTCTTTTATATTTAGCTACCTGTCAACTGATATTTACGATTGCTCATGCGCTTATGGTTTATCAAAAAGATCAATATCGTGACTTTAACGTGGACATGGGAAGCGGAAGCGGGTGACATTAGAGAGTTTGAAAAAAAGAGAGAGAAAAAAAGTCCACTGTTAATAGTTCAGGATTGTTTCCCGGACCAATTACGAGCTGCATTACTTTCCTAATTTGGTTCATCTTTCTCTCTCCTTGGACACCGGTCCCGTCAAGGTGCTGTAGCTACTAGCTAGAGGTCACTAATGTGACTAATGTATCTATTCCCGTTATCGACCTAGTTGTTGTAGACTTGTACTGCGTACCTAGTCATAACCTTCGCAACTACGGGGAAACCATCTGATTACTCGTAGTCTTGTCGTCTCGTAGTTGCGTAGTCTCGTACACAAGACTGGTATTTCCAAGTATTCTGACATATTACAGACCGGATCCCAACAAATTTTTGAACAGTCATTCGTGGGGAAGGGGAGAAAATCGGAAATTGACGAGTCTAAATTCGAAATGTAAAATGTCCATCCTTCATCCATCGTGTTCCCTCTCACTCAGTCGTCATTCATACCATTTCCCCATACAAATCAAAAGCATATTGCTAGTTTTGGAAGTTTTGGACGATACTTTGTACCTTGTTACTCGTTTGCTTGTCTGTGTCTATGCTGATCTAGACACGCTTGAATTGGACGGCGGAATACTTGCAAATCTTGGTAAGAAGCCCGTGCTCTTCTGGTACATTTTGTACCATTTTTGGTAGCCTTTTTACCTTTTTTTTTTCTTCGTGTTATTCGTTCCGTAACTTGCCGATCAGCCGTCCCCCCCTTTAATAACCCCCCTTTAGGTTATTAACAAAATACATACTACAGCGATCTGGGTCAGCTAGACCTAGTGTTTGATACCCTATGAAACCCCAACGAAACCAGGGCTCACGCTTGTCACAGCTTGCACGCCTCCGTGTTAGCAGCCCAATGAGAAGCGATGGAGGTCTGAGTGCGAGGATATCGAGGATTTCAAGAATATCAAGGATATCAGGAACATCTCGTACAAGGGTCCTCGTCCCGCCTCACATTAGCGCTGGACTGCCGTTATTAAGAAGCTCGTCTGCACCATCGAATGTCATCATTGACGAGCCTGATCTTGACCTTGTTGGAGCCGGACGACGGACTTTGATTAAAGATAGCCATTACCATAACGGCAATAATACAAAAGATTACACGATTACCATTCGGGACAGTAATCAGCAGACACACCACCACGATCACCCACATCATCCTAGTTCCTTGCATTCCTTGCATTCCGGACTTTTCTCTTGCAGCACTACTGGTAGTGGTATCCGAAAGAGGGAACCATCATCTACGCCCACGCCTTTGCCTTTGCCTCTTCCTCCGTACACGTTACCCATCGTACCCTTCACGTTACTTGCACCTGGTTCATCTGCTTCCCATAGTACTTCCCATAGCGCTAGCTCTATCGGACAGTCCTTCATTCGTCCACCTGCTCCGTCTTACCCCATCAACTCAACATCCATATCCACATCCACATCCAATTCCACATCCAACCGTTGCTTTTTAATACTTCCGCACCGCCCAACACCGAGACGTCCAATGGCGTTTAGTACATACAGCACCGCCAGCTCAGATATATCAACGCCTCGCTCTGCTTCTCCTTCTGCATCCATCATCTCTGCGCGTTCTTCCCAGTCTTCTGTCTCTAGCAAACGACTCTCCTTATCCTTGCAACGGAGACAATCTGCATTAAACCCAATGTCCACAGTCGATCTTGCTGCAATTGAAGAACAGATGAAGATGGCTGCTTTAGACGGTCTCAGAGGCTACGCACAAAACCACTACGGAGAAGTTCAACAGTACAGAGCTACGGAATACGTACCGCAATCTTCCGCCTGTGGCTACCAAGTATTGCGAGAACCTCTGTGGAACAAAGGTATTTTTTGCTTATTTTGCTTATATCTACTGACTAGCTTCCAATTTATTTCCATAGCTTCAAAGCTTTTCGAATTTTCAGCTTTTTTTAAGCTATTCCCATCTTAGCGGTCTACTGACACCTAAGCTCTATCTAGGTCTTGCCTTCACACCAGAGGAGCGCGTCTCTAAGAACCTGACTGGCTTAATACCCCACGCCATGGAGAGCGCGGACACCCAGGTCATGCGATGCATGAAGGTGATCAACTCTAGACAGACCAACATCGACAAGTACTTGTACTTGTCCGCTCTCAAGGACCAGAACGTAGATTTGTTCTATCGCGTGCTCATCGACAATGTCCGTGATCTGATGCCCTTGGTCTACACCCCGACCATCGGCGACGTTTGCTTGCAGTACTCGACGCTCTACACGCGCCCGGAGGCGCTGTACATCTCCATCAAGCAGCGGCGGTCGATCAAGACGATCCTGCGTAACTGGCCTTACCCGGATCCCGAAATCTGCGTCGTCACGGACGGATCCCGCATTTTGGGGTTGGGCGATCTCGGTGTGAATGGTGTGGGGATTTCCGTAAGTTTTTCGATGGCTGACGGCTAAGCTTGGCCTACATGCCTAGGTACATTAGTGTACCGTGCGATGAACCCGTGGCTGACACCTACCTAGATTGGCAAGTTGGCGCTCTACACCGGCGCTGCTGGTATCCACCCCAGCAAGACCCTTCCCATCGTGCTGGACTCCGGCACCAACAATGAGACCAACCTCAAGGACCCTCTGTACCTTGGTCTCCGCGCTAGGCGTCCCTCCCCGGCTGTCGCCCAGGAGTTCATGGACGAATTCATGGAGGCCGTGGCTGAGGTCTACCCCAACATGGTCGTCCAGTTCGAGGACTTCGAGACCGAGAAGGCCTTCAACTACTTGACTCGTTACCGAAACAAGTACAGGTGCTTCAACGATGACATCCAAGGCACCGGTGCCGTCGTCTTGGCAGGGTAAGAAAGCTGAACTTCCCCAACCAATCACAATTGAGTAAGACTAACACGCGTACAGTTACATCGGCGCTGTGAACTTGTCCGGTGTTCCTCTTGAGGAGCAACGCTTAGTCTTCATGGGTGCCGGCTCGGCAGGTGTTGGTGTCGCAAAGCAAATGGTTGAGTACTACACTCGTCGCGGCCTCTCGGAACAAGCTGCCAAGGAGAAGTTCTGGCTTGTCGACACCAAGGGTCTCGTTACCACCGACCGAGGCGACAAGCTGGCCGATCACAAGAAGTACTTCGCTCGTAACGACAATGCCGGCCACCAATTCCGCACCCTTGAGGAGGTCATCGAGTATGTCAGACCATCAGCTCTTGTTGGTTTAACCGCGACTTTCGGTGTCTTCACCGAATCCGTTGTCCGTGCCCTCAAAGCCTCCGTCGACGCTGGCGGGTCTGGACGCCGACCTATCCTATTCCCTCTCAGCAACCCTCTCACCAAGGCTGAGTGCACTTTCGAGCAGGCTGTCCAATGGACAGACGGCACCGTCATCTTTGCCTCCGGTTCTCCTTTCTCACCTTTCGCCGTCAAGGCCGGCGAGCGTGCCGTCACCTACTGGCCCAACCAGGGTAACAACGTCTACGTCTTTCCCGGTCTCGGTCTCGGTGCCATTCTCTGCAAGGCATCCAGGATCACCGACGAGATGGTGTACATCGCCGCCGCCTCTCTAGCCGAGTCCTTGAACGCGGAAGAGATCCACAAGGGCTTGATCTACCCGCACATCGAGCGTGTCCGAGACGCCAGCGTCATCGTCGCCCGCGAGGTGATGAAGGCCGCGCGCCGCGAAGGCGTGACCACGCTCCCCGAAGAGCAGTGGGTCGAGTGGGAAGAATGGGGCGACGTCGCCCTAACGAAATTCATCAAGTCGAAGATCTACGACCCCTTGAAGTGACTAGTACCTAACGCGCAAAAACGAATAGAGGAAGAGAGGATAATGAATGCATAAAGAATCATGGTCGGCGTTAAACAGGGCGGTTGACTTTTTCTTTTCTCACATAAACGTTGGCATAGTCATGTACTTGTCGGCACTCGCTTCCATTCGAAGGGAATATTCAAAGATATCCACTGGGTTTTTATTATTTTACAGGCATTATCACGCTAGATGGACGTCGATGGAACGTTTGGTCTTGAAGGCTAAAGGCTAGAAAGTGCGAGGGTTAGATTGGCACTTACGCTGGCATAGGGGTCTATAGATGGTCAATAGACTAAAAGGACACTTTCCTTTTGATCACAACAATTGCCATGGTTGATTATCAGATATTGAAATTATGTGATAAAATAATGTGATATTATGGTATGTATTAAGGAAGTATGGACTTTCACCCGAGCCTCATCTGAGCCTGAGTGGCTCTCTATTAAGTCTCAAATATTTATTGATTTATTGTATGAGTTACCTACTAAGATCATCGTGAAGTCCGAGCCTTAAGTCTAGCCTAGCCATCTCAGTCACCTCTTTACCGTACCTCAATAGAAACACTCCTGTTCTTCTATATCCTCGCCCGGATCACTACCTGGGTAGTAACTTTGACAATATAATTGGCGATCCTGGAAAGGCCAGTTTTCGTGGAAATCAGGCCAAACCCAAGCCTGGTATGGACTCGCCTCCGGGAGAGGTCGCCAATAGTGGTTAGGGCTAATATGGGGCACCTCAAATTCGTCTTCATGTGCAGATAGGAATACATCGTCGTCGTCTAAATCTTGTGAATAAAACTCAGATGACGAGTAACTCTGGTCTGCGCTTAGATCTGAAGATGAGGCATAATCGCTGTATCGTTGGCCGGAACTAGGAGGTTCTCTTGATTGTCTACTCGAACTACTGCTCCAAGCGTTGTTGAACCTAGCGCCCGCTGCAGAAACACTAGAGAAAGTCCTGCTAGCTGAATAGTAAGGGCGCGCAGAATAAGTTGGCGATGAGGCATAACTCCGTGTGCTTCGTCTGCTACTTGCTTGTGATGACGAGTCACTGGCTGTAGAGAAGGTTCGTGTTGATATAGTTGAGCCTGCCGTAGAGCTGCTGCCCACCGAGTCCTGATAGCTTCGGCTAAGTGGTTGTCCATTATGGCTTCCACGGTAGCTCGACTTGTCTGTTTGAGCCCTGCGCCTAAGATGCTCTGTACAGAACGTAGTACTGTTTATGTCCAAGTAATTGCCACAGGTCAAGTTGGTGCATAAACCCTGGGACATTTTCAGTTGAGCTGATCGCTCCCCTGCAATAGGTACATGGCAACTTCGTGCATACATGGTCGTTTCTGAGAGAAGGCATGATGATGACCGTTTTAGTAACAGGAGAAGGCCTATACTTGTTGATATGGTTGAGGATAGTTGTGTTGAGGAAATAAGTAGATGTCGATAATAGAAAACGAAATAAATAAATACCTTTAGGGCTATAGGTAAATGTAAAGATTAGAATCACCTATTCACCTTCAAAACGTCCAGTATTTTGACGTATACCACAGTGAAAATTACAGTGAATAAACATTCGGAGCTACAAAACGATTTAGAGGTAGGTAGGTAGATGGGTTTTGGTGATCGGACTGAATCACATCACCATGTAACGTATGTCGGTTGAATAAGGGGCAAATGACTTAAACGTATTTTCTAACCATCAGTGAATGGGAAAGAGCTCCGTCGCTCTTATAATGAATGTCTTTATTTTAACAATCCTTTTGTTCTGAAGAAGTTCATAGTCATGGCCGTCGTCTTTACTTGGCTCATCTTCAAGAACAGCCAGTCTTCAACGACTAGGTAGTCTTAAAAGACCTCTGACAACGAGTTAGTCATCTTTTAAGTCAAAGCCCCTATCCCAAAGAATCGGAGATATTTAGATAGTCTCTTGAACAACCAATGAGGTTCAACGTTGCAGTCTATGGATTTCCCAAATAGTCAACTCAAGCTCGATCGCGTCCAATAGCGAGCGTTCTCTATGGCGATCAATTTCGAAGAAAGAAATAGAGCTTCATACTTGGCAGCTATGTGCTCGTAGTAGAAAACGTCGTCCCCAGTTTCTCCAAACTTCTCCATGGAATTAATTTGCCGCAATTCGAAGCTCTCCTCCTCCTTCACCGTACCTAGGTAATCCAGACCCCAGGTTTTAATATCCGCCTAATCAAAATCTCCCTTTTCTTCCACCTATACCTCAAATTAGCCGAGTTCATCGACCTAGCTTTAACTTAGCATCCTTGCATATGCCTTCTCATCCACGGACCTTGATTTGAGCGCGTCACCTTCCAGGACGTCGAATGCCACGTTTTTTCCTAAATTAGTATTGAGATAATATATGTCCAAGTATGTTGCTGCTTGTATTGCAACATTATGGTGCCCCTCTCCCATTTTCGCCGCCCATCGTGGCTCGACCGAGGTAGCCTAGACCTCGCGAAAGCCAGCTCGGTAATATGGATTACTTGATCCTGTAGTCATGGAAAAGTTTGACACTGAGGGGTGGCGTTGCATGAAATATCTGCAGACTGGTGAGGTCTCCGCTTTCTCACATAACGCAGCTATTCTTATTTCTGCATTTCGCTGTCGTCTCTTGGAACTTGAGCTCCTTTCTAGGCGCAGAAACTACAACACCATATAAAAAATAGAATTGAGAATGAAGCTTCTTTTATTCACACTCTCGGCGCTTGCCAGCGTCGCGTCGGCAGCTCTCAACGTCACGGGCTCGACGTGTACGGTGACGCCATTAACGGAAGGCGTTGGCGGAAAGGAACCGGACGACACGCCGCAGATCCTAGATGCCTTCAAGCAATGTGGTGTAAATGGAAAGGTCATCTTGACCGAAGGGTTATTCCACATCGGCCAGATCATGGACCTGAAAAACCTCCAGAACGTCGACATCGAGATCCACGGCACACTCCGATGGTCCTCCGACATCCAGTACTGGCTGCGCAACAGTATCGGCGTCGAGTACGCACAGCGATCGACTGCCTGGCGTATCGGCGGTCAAGGCATAAGTATGCGCGGCTTTGGCAAGGCGCTTTTTGATGGCCAGGGTCAACTGTGGTATGATGAGAATAGAAGCGGAAGTAATCAGGCGGGGCGGCCGATCAGCCTGACTCTTTGGCATGCGAAGGATGTCTTGATCGACGGAATTACATGGAGACAAAGTCAATTCTGGCGTAAGTGAATTTGTCCCAACCACCTCTCTAACTTCCAAGTCTTCAACTCGAGTCACTTAATCTCTATACCGGGCATCTGATTCAGGAACGCCACAACAAATGAACGCCGGGATTGAAAGAAATGTGAACAACCCATAATCCGAGCTTGAGCTAACAATGACACCTACGCATAGACACCTTCGTCGCCTACAGCGAGAATATTACCATGACGAACCTTGACATGAACTCAACATCAAACAGTCAATGGAACACAGTAAACACCGACGGTACCGACACTTGGAACTCGAAGGACGTGTATATCCGAAACTGGACAGTAACATGCGGCGATGTAAGTTTCTTTTTCCTCTACCCCTTAATTTCCTATACAAACAAACACACCAAAATGGTGATCCGAGCAACCCTCATCCTAACCATCCGCGCAGGACTGCATAGCCGTCAAGGGCAACAGCACCAACATCCAAGTGTACGATGTGCACTGCTACGAGTCGGGGTGCGCCACGATCGGCTCTCTCGGGAATCCGAGCAACGTGGCGGACTACGTCGACAACGTGATCTTCGACAACATAACGTGCACGCACAGCTCGAACGCGGCGTGGATCAAGACGTACGCCGGAACAGGCCACGTGAAGAACGTCACCTTCTCCAACATCAAGTCCGAGAACGTGAACCAGCCCATCTACGTCACGTCTTGCATCTACTCGAACAACGGCTGTGACTCGAGTCGCCTCCCTATCTCGGATGTCCGCTGGATCAACGTGACTGGAACGTCGCGGTATAACATCGCCGCCGCGATGCATTGCAGCGCCTCGAGCCCGTGCTCCGGGTTCAGTTTCGAGAATGTCGAAATCACGCCGCTGGACGGCACGAGCACGCCCAAGTACCTCTGCAGCAACATCCAAGGCCAAGACACCTCCGGAATCCCCTGCACGGGGACCTGTCCGGCAGGGTGGCCGCAGCAGCTAAGCGGGAACCGTTAAACCCCACGCCGTACCCAGCAAGGCACGCAAGAGGATCCTCAAAAAGCGTACGAAGATTGTGTATGGATTTCAAGTCCTATAGCGAAATCTGGATGTCATGATCAAGAAAAGAATGGAAAGATTAAAAAATAAAAATTCGTAGTCTTATCTAAGCGTTGCGTGACCAAACCCGTATCTCATTACTTCGTCGTCGTCGCCATGCTTTCTACTTTTCGTGTCATTAAACCATAGACCGTACACGTAAAACGCGCGCACACGTAGTCTTTCGTACCCAGTGTCGTATCCGTATATCATACCCCCCGGGCCTTTATAAGTATCTCTAATGCAACCGATTACCGTCCGGGTCCTGTATTACCACCACCACCACCCCTACTAACCTTACTAATATAGGTTCTTTAGGTACCTACCTAGGTAGGTAGGTCCTCCTATTCCCACCTCTGCCACTCCCGTCTCGCCCTCGCAACCTCATCCTCGACCCACGCCGCCCCCAAGATCTTCACGTCGAGCCCCACGATGCGCGCGTGGTATTCCTGCTCCTTGACCCTGCGCTCGCGAACCTTGCTCTCCAAAAAGTTCGGGTCGTTATGTCGCACCGCCGCTTTGAAGATACTCCGCATGCGCTCGGAGTACAGCTGGCAAGCCGCGAGCGGCAATTTCTGCGGGTTCTTGTGGAAGGTGGCGGCGAGCGAGCTGGCGTCGCTTTGGATCATGGGCCAGACGACCTCGCCGAAGCACTCCTCGCAGACGGTGAAGTGCGGGATCGAGCGCATGACGTACCACTTGGCGTTGCGGACGGGCGTTTCGCGCGCGCACTCCGGCACCTGCGTCGAGTCGCGGATGCGGTCCGCGAGCGCCTGCACGTCCGGCGCGCTCTTTGTCAGCAGCGCCTTGTCCGACGCCGCCTCCAGCAGGTCGAAGTAGAACAGGAACCGCCGCTCGTTCTCCTGGTGCATGGCGCAGACGCCGCGCGCGGGCTCCGCCGGCGACTCCATGTGCACGAATAGCCCGGTCAGGTTAGGGAGCAGCAGCTCGACGGTCTTCGCGCACGTATAGCACACGTTGAAGCTTTCGATTGGCCGGCTGGTGCGAGGATCCAGCACCGAGAACCAGATGCGGGACACCTCTCTGGGACCCGTGCATGGCTGGTTCTTGGCGGCGACGGTGGCGATGTTTCGGAATAGTCCTAGATCTGCCTTTCCGTATTTACCGGTTAGGAAATATGCCATGTGGTAGTATCGAGACGTCCCGAAGTCGCAGGCGAGAGGACGGTCTATCGCGCGGAAAGGTGCTGGGACGAAGTGGTGGGCGAATTCCGTGTGGGAGAATGTGGCTTCGTAACATGATGGACAAATGTTGAAATTGTCGCAGCGAGGGAGTGTTAGCCAATCAACGTATCCTGCAACCGGATTCCGCCGAGGGCAACGATGTATATCGGGGAGCTCGCCAGATTGAACTTCGTCTAGGTATCGTCTGTACGGAGTTGTAGGCTGTGTTGTGCTGACGATATCTCTCAACGGACTCGTCTCTACTACTGGTTGCCGAGTTTGTTTGTGGGGGCTGGTCGATAATGAGGACGCTGAAGAACGTGGCCCTAATGGGACGGGCACTGTCCTCGGTGGCGTCCTTGGTGGCGGCGGTGGAAATGTCGTTGATTTGCGAGGATCAGTTGGCGTAGCACCGGAGTTCAGAGATGCCGCAGTGGCTGCAGCAACAACAGCAGGGATTGCTACAGAAGCTGAGGCATTTAGCAAAGATTTAGCTGTAGAAGTACGAGATAATGGTGGCTTAGAGCGCTGCTGATCGCCTCGTGTAAATCTAATTTCTTTCGGAAATGTAGAGCTACGCGGGCTAGAAGATGGCGAGTCCCGCCGTGAATCTTTCTCGAGGATTTGAGAAGTCCTCGGAGATGAAGTTGGGGATGGCCCACGGGATCTCCGTTTGTCACTTGCTCTTAACTCCGCTGCAGGTTGAAGGAAAGGTTTAGTATCCGACGCTACTGATTCTTGTCGACGATGGGAATAAACCTCATGCGGCACCTCCTCGTCACTAGAATAGTAGTATTCGCTATGAATTGGCGATTTCCGCTTCTCTGTAGAATTGGATACAATGTCAGATCGCGAATAACCATTTCGGTCTGCTCTAGGAGACCGGGGTTCAGCGTATTGACGTGGCTTCTCGTAATCTACTTTCGAGGATCCTCTCGATTGTTGAGGAGGGGAATCCGCAGTTGAGCGCCGTTTATGGTGATTAGGGCTTGTTGACTTGATAGGTTTGTCCTTATACTTCCTATCGTCGCGAGGGCTCTGCTTCTCATATTGAATATTGGAATGAGATGAGCGATTGCGGTGGTGGGTATACGTGCTTGTTCCGCCCTGATAGTATGCTCGATCTCGTCCTCGACTTGCATGCTCTATTACATCTGGCGACAAGGTACTCCCTTCTTGAAGCCGAGAGCTGATGCGAGGTGAGAAATAATCATCGCCAGTTTTGTCAGAACGTCCTGCCGATTTTGGTCTTCTCACCTCATCAGGCGGCCGTGGCTGAGAGTTAACATCGGTGACGATAGTGGGCAGATGGTCGAGTTTACTGCGACGTTTCTCATGAATTGGTTGCGCATCGCGCTTTTTATCATCAGGCTCTTCCTCATGATGCGCACGCGCCTCATACTTTCGACCTGTATTTGCTTCATAAGAAGTAAGGTCTGGTTCGGGATCGGCTTGTGGCTCCCTTGATTTAGGTCGCCTCGGCAATTTCTTTGGCCCGTGCGAGTGATCGTCTGTAGAATTAGATGTTGGCACTATGACGAACCGCCTCTCCGGGTTGTACTCGTGCACAGGAAGCAAAATGGGCATCTGCTCGGGATCCCCGCGATGAATTGGTTCCTCGCCGGGCGATGCAGAGATGGGAGACCCGTGTTCTTTGGCGAGTGAATCGTTCTCATCCTCAACAGACGGAGGCGGAGGATAGTTGCGCGCGCGACTGACGTTACGAAGTAACTTGCGCGGCGTCACATTTACAAAGGAGGATTGACTCGATGTAGCGCTCGAGGTTAAACTGCGAATTGGATGTTACGTCTCAGCAATGCCACTCTACACCAGCCTACACACATCTTTGTGACGAGGCTTCATTCGAAACGAGTTAAGCTCAATTAACTTACACCCTTGGATCTGGGCTTCTAGCCCTGGAAGTTGGCCAATAGCCTTGTCGTAGAAATGCGTCGACGTCGACATCAACCATAATGACGAAATTCGGTCGACTTGATTGGGAGCCTACTTCTAAAACATGGCAAGTCCCTAAGGGTCTGCTGACGGGTAAAAGAAGTGTGGTAGTAGACGTTGTAGGCGTAGTAGATATGCGATCTAGAGAATCTAGGTCCTAGGTCCTAGGATTCTAGGTAGATAATATGACCTATTATTTCTCCAGAGTCCAGCCTGCTTCGCCAGCCCCGAGGTGATTTCGCCGATCCGGGCTTAGCTCTATTTTCGACAGTTACCGGATGACAAGCAAGGCAATACCTGAAGCAAGTTACGGGAAATTAAATGCTGTAAACAATAGTTCGCGGGAGTTGGGAAATTTTTGGTAAAAAAAATGTCCCCAAGATGGAAACTTGGCGGTAAAACGGTTCCGTGATTAATGTGAAAGGTGAAAGGTGAAGATGAAAGATGAAATTGGAAATCTGAGATCTGACGGGAGAAAAGAACGCGTGAATCTTCGAAACAGGAAGCAGAATCCTGGAGTGTGTTGGCTTTACGCAGTAGACGCAGTAGAGCGGATTAAAGACGTCAAGTGACCCAGTGAGGCAGTGTGTCTTAAAAAGGATGACCCCCCCCAAGGACCCAAGGACCCAAAGGACCCAAAGGACGCCTCAAGGTCAGTGGCTTCGGACCTTGCCGTTCCCACGCTTCTTCCCTTGGACATTTCTTTTTCTTTTTCTTCTTCTTCTTCTTCTTCCTATCTTAGCATCCCAGCTCATGTTGCTGCTAAGCTGTTGTGACACTAACCAAGACGGTCTAGCTGATGTACGAAAATAATCGAAAAAAATAATACCTATAGATACCAAAATCCAAGTGCCGTGGCCTATACTTCGCCTTGTCCAATCTGTCCAATCTGTCCAATCTGTTCAATGCGTTCAAGTTCAATGTTCCCTCGATAGCCTCCCAGCTAGTACTGCGCTTCGTATGCAGTTTCGCGAATTGGATAAGGAGCAGGGGACCCAAAGGTCTAAACCACAAAGTCAGGGGTCCTTCTTCCAACTTGTCGTCGAAGAAGGTAGTAGTGGAGGGTTGCATCCATCCATGTATCTGGTTCAGCTTGAGATGCTTAGAATTAGATGAACCGGTTGCAACTGGTTCTTCTTTTTGCCCCTCACTAATCCTAACCAGGTAGGCGTCCGTGAGCTGGAATAGGGATGGGGATAACACTGGCTGGAGCTGACTGGGACTGGCTGGGACTGGCTGGGACTTGGCTGGGAACACTAACTCCGCAGTGACGGAGCAGATCCATACGATCCATACTGGCTTGGCTCCCTCGCCTTGAATCATTGCTACCATGTTGCCATATTGCCATGTAGCATAGTACTGCTGTACATGACGGTTCCATTCCCATGTTCCAACACTGTATGTCGTACGTCGCACAGCATACACGCATAACATAAGAGAATGTTATGCATATACACCTGGGCACCCTTCAGAATAATAAGACCCTTCTCGCCCGGGTACACACCTTGATCTGTTTGCAAGGTGTGTACTTGGTGCGTGCTGGTATATCCCCCATCCCATCCACCAAACCCGGGCGTCGACCTTGTACGCATTCGAACTCGTGGGCAAAGAGGCGACAGTTCGTCCCATATGCTAATCGCCCGACAGATTTAATATTTCCACTCATTACCTCATCGCCAGTTCGTTCTCCTCAGGAGGGCAGGACATGATCGAGGTTGACCAGCATTGCCTGTTTTTTTTTTTTTGTTTTCTGCCACGGCCTTGTGCGCTGAAAAGAAATAGCGAAGCTGGCCCGCCATGTTGGGTACGTGACGCTGTACTTCTCGTCTCTGGTAAAGAAGGTATCACCTTGACGGAAATGAGTGGTCAGCAAGATACAGGACGACAGTTTCTCTGGAGCCTCGGTTACGAGTTTCTGTTCTTTGAACGATGTCTTGACATGACTTTTACCTGATCATGGAACCTCGCATGAGAGAAAGGGAATTCCCCACATTCATCATGAAACTGACAGCACCCTCCGTGTACATAAAGCGGCGGTGACAAACTAAAAAACAAGTTGAAGGAGAATCATTACCGAGTAAGGCAACTTGCAGACTTGTCCGCGAAATCAAGTTTATATGTAGGTAGTGAGAATGGAACATGACATAACTTGGATCATTCCCAAAACTTGTCACGCATATTAACAAAGGAAATATTGGGGATGGAAAGTTGTGAGCGTCTCTCCAGCATTATCCAGATTTCTAAGATGTCTCTCCCACTGCCTCCTGCTCCCACGTAGTAGAGGGTCCCTGCGGGTTACCATGCAGCCAATACTCCGACGTCACACCTTATGCGACGACTTTCTTGCTGCAGAAGCGCGAGGCAGCGCCCGCTTATTCTGTGTCGCTACCCAAAGTCTCACCACAGCGCCTTTCGCAGAACTAGAGAGCCTCTTACAATTTTCAGGGTATCATGGCAAAGTAACCGAGACGCACCATTCGCCGCCATGCGCATCCCGGGACACATGCAGCTAAATATCACGATATCGAGATTCCACTGCGTTGGGACCTCTCATATCCTCCAAATAAAGCGGTACTCGGCGCAA
This sequence comes from Rostrohypoxylon terebratum, assembly GCA_022497145.1. Taxonomy (NCBI): domain Eukaryota; kingdom Fungi; phylum Ascomycota; class Sordariomycetes; order Xylariales; family Hypoxylaceae; genus Rostrohypoxylon; species Rostrohypoxylon terebratum. The sequence continues at coordinate 358,194 of MU385855.1, forward strand.
TGAGGTTCAAAGTTGCCACACCAACTCATCCCCCCAACCCTCAGAAAGGCAATCGAATTGGCAGATTAAACATTCTGACCCGTGATATACCTTGCCAGAATGGCGCCACCCTCCCTACCTTACGTGTGAGGCTTTAGATCTAGTCATACGGCTCCGATCAACTTAGTACCGCGTCAACCGGCCCGGACACGGGAGGGGCGCCAATCTTGGGAGGCCAGCAAAGAGGCTCGTTGGACCCTTGAAAGCTGAACTGACCCTGTTCCCCTGAGGATCAATGCAAAGACCACCGGGGCGTTAGCTGACACAAGCACAATTGTACTTCATTTTCACGCCTCATTCTCGGTGAAGGTCCGACACAGGCTTCTTTCGCTATCACTTTGAAGACTCGATTATATGATATTGGCATCATAGAGGACAGTCATTGGGCGAACCCTTCGTTTGCTGTCGCTAGTCCCACAAGATGACACTCCGGAGAAGCAACAATAGGCGCAGTTTGCTAATGGATGTCGTGAGCCTAATGAAAAGTCTCGATGACCATGTGAAACAATGCGAAAAGTCATCTAGCAGCGCGGAATATCTTCACATGAGTTCAGCTTGAAGCAACGAATGTCAGGAGATAACCTAGGTGATAGAAACCTCCGGATTGTAGTACAGCGTCGCGTAGACGTGGTAATTACGCGTCAACCTCTTGAAGGCGATAGCGAGAATACCGATGTGTCACTTGATGAGAAATAAGCTCTTGTCTGCTGTCGTGCTACCTTGTCAAGTTGATGGTCTTACAGGGAGGCGGGCACGCGAGGAAATCACCGCGTAAAGTCTGGCGGTGGCGAACAAGACCGCTGCGGTAGAGAAACATCAGTGCTTCCTCTAATTCAACTGCATACCGGAGAACTTGCCTTTTGGTCCTGTTACTATCCCGTAGTCTCTTCTTGGCTGGATGGGACAGCTTAGCACTAGGGTACTGCTGTGCTCTCTTATGATCTGTCAGATAAAGAATTTTTTAGTATAAAATCGTCTTCGCCAGAAATAACCCGACTATCACGGTGGCCCTGGTTTCGTTCCATGGTGATAGATGATAGGAGCCCGGTTTGTCCTTTGTCCTCTACACAAAGGAGAGAGCCATACATTTCTGGGCCCCAACGTCGTAGAGGAGCTTTCCGCTAATGCCATGTAAGTCACTCTTCCCGAGTCACGGTCGTATCCTGAGTCAGATTGATGCCGACAGGTCCCGAAGGACTTTCCTACTACTTTGACAAGAATTCCGTCGCTCTGGTTGAGACCAAAAGAATACGAGCCTGATCACGGTTAGTTTCCGAGGGTGGTAGATATTAGGATAAAGTGATGCTTTTCCTTAGCCAGATGGGCAATTGGACTGACCTATTTTGTGAAGATAAGTGCTGATACACAGGAAACAATTGTTTTTAAGTGCCACTGGTGGTGTATACCGAGAAGCTGTAAACTTGACGTTGCTGTCAAGTGTAATGGAATCTTCCTAGCAAGTCATCGTATAGGTCAGATTCTCATAGGGGTGATTACCTATGCATAAGTCGACCGGATAATAGCCCCTGCACTTGTCTACCTACAAACTACCTAGCAGCATCATCAATATCATCATGAGAACGGGTAATCCGGCTATCAATCGCCCGAGGGGTGAGTCGAGGCGAGAACAAGATACCAGCCCGGGCTTAGCTGTCCAGGCTGGAGTTGTGCGCTGTTTATCTAAGAAAGAGAACGGTGGTCAGGAAACGAGTGCCGTTGAATTAGTTGCTGTCAATCGGGCGCCGAACCTGTGGTAGGTTATTGTAGGACGACATCAAACCCCGAACTTATTGTAGCAACGGCACGGTCCGTTACAGACGAGCTTGATGCACATGCAAGGCCGATGCTCCGAGCACACTTAGGTAGGCGACGCCCGACGCGGTATAGGTGTTCGAACTTGTCAAACGAGATACATGAGCTGTACAGAAGGAGAGGCGCGACGGGACCCGAAAGCCCGAGATCGCGAGAAAATCACAAGAAAAGAGATGAATAAAGCAATTCGCAACACGAAATAGAAAATCACTAGTGTTTACATATCTGTTAGAATAACAAAAGTGAGTTCCATGAAAAAGGAGATGTTTGCATCGTGACGTGTGATGAGCCAAGCAGGATGAGGAAATGGAATAGAAATCAAAAACACCAAAAAGTTGAATCACCAACTTCTAATAGGCCCAACCCAGGATCTGTTGATCGGCTCCTGGCTATTGCGCCCCCGCTATTGGGTACTTCTTTGCCAACCCTTTTTCAAGGGCCCAAGGTGCAAGTGAGTGCACTCGTTGGGACTCGAACCCTAAACCACCCGTTTCAGAGCAGTTGTTAGGACAGGAACGAGGAGGTGTCTGTGGAAACATACACCTTGACCATCGGAACGTTACGGTCAAGCTGTTAGGATCCGCCGATGGAAATATGGTACAGTATTGGGCTATTTAACCTTCACTTCAGAATTGACTGATCACCTGACAACAGACAGTGTGGTCAGTGACGAGCGAATGTGATAAGAACGCGACGCGACGCTCGTGATATCGACTAGGTACTCCGTACCTATACCTACTACCTAGTAGTATTCTACTGGTAGATTGGCTCCCTTATTACATAGCCTAGGAACTACATACACTATATGTCGTTGCTATACGGAACAATCCACGCATTTTATTGACCTAGAATCACCTTGACCATAACAAATAGAACATTGCTAGATTCCTGGGGATCGTTACGATATTATACACGAACTCCTACCATGCTACCCAATGACCCCCTGACACTCGATCGGTTCATCATCCGCTGTTCGTGACGCATCGTCTATTATCTGGGGCTGTATATCGCGATCGAAGCACGATCGTTTCTAATACGAAAGAATGGTCTGAAGGCTGCTGCTACTGATACCCATGGGTGCTACTTAACAAGGCTAGCATACTAACTCACCTTCACATCCATACCCATCCATATAACCGCACTACTTTCAACTCCTTAAACTCTTGAATAGCGGAAATCAAGGCCTAAGGGTACTGCAGGGAGTCGTCCTGATGACTCTCCAACTACGAATCACACAAATCACCAAACAGATCAAGGCCACTTATTCTTTAAATGCGTTGTTTTATTGTCTTAAAAGAGGTAGTGACATCCTGGCTCTCATCTTGAGTGCTGGAGCTCTCCTCTGCAGCAAAACGTGGGGTATTGGTGGTAGAGAACGATGCTCATAGCAGAAGAAATAAATAAGAAAAAAAGGGCGAGTAGGTAGGTAGGTGTGCGTATGCGAGTGTGGGTGTGAGTGTGAGTGTCAAAGGATAAGACCTAAATGCAGGAACCACCTGCTACAGTAAATGCCATTGAACACCGGGCCTGGGATACTGCCAATCCGATCCCTACTCCTTTTCCGGGTCTCTCTCAAACGGGATACTCCTCCTTTTCCATTCCCCCTGACGATCCAAAAAACCAGCCCGTGGACTCCCCAACGCAGCCTTTTTTTGAGATCCAAAGTCGGTCGTTACGGGCCGTAAAGATGTTCCTAATTTCTCTTAAATAGCCGTTTCGTGCCGCCGACCTTACCCATCTCGCCAAATTTCGTGTCAAGTCGTTGCTCTGGAGGTATCCGATCGCCGCTAGCTATGCGGACTTTTTCTTTGACGCTCTCTACCCAAGCTCGGCTCTCGTCACTCATATCTACCTTCCTTCCCTTCGGGCCGGCCAACCCAAGTGAGCTATCTTCCTCGTCCCAATCTACGCGCGATGATGACCGTGACCTTGCCGATGTCTGAGAGGATGGTGAGTCAGCCCCTTGCTCTGCAGAAAATGGTGTTTTTGGACGCTTTGGGGCCCCCTCTTCACCCAGACTCTTCCTAGTTTTCCGGACCATAAGGGGGGTAGGGGTATTAGGGGAATCCATCGCTGAGCCAGGCCTACTAGACGGGCTTGATCCTAAGCCGCTTGGAACAGTCGGTAGATCTCTAATATCCACCTTCCCTTCGCCTTTAGAACGCGAGCTATGATGCACCGCATACTCTCGTAGGTATTCTCCCAAATCAGCCCATCCACCACCAATTCGAACCATCACTCTCTCGCCTTTTTCTCCGACGCAACGGATAAGCAATTTGAGTGGAGGTTCGCCTGTAGAACGTGACAAATGGTAAACCCTAATTCCTTGGCTGCTCTTTGTCCTCGCCCGTGAATCTCTCACTGGTGCTAACATGAAGGAGGGGGTTCCGCTGCGGGAGAACGAGGTACCGGATCGCGCGGATAAACTGGAATTGCTGCGACGCGCAAAGTCTGAGGCTCTAGATTTCGGCCGAGAAGGGAGCTGGAGGTCTGGCGGATTCAGGTTGACAGCAGGTGTTCTCTTGATCCGGATCTTAGCCGGGATAGATTCGAGAATATCGCTAATTTGCTGATGGAGGTGTTCATCTTCGCTAATAGAGCTGACCGTACTCATGCGGCTCGGGCTGCCGGCCTGGCTCTCGAATTCGAACGAAGCGTCGGGATCGAAAATCTCGGGGGGCTCAAGCGGGCTTCGAGGTGGACTGCTACCTAATTCTATGCCGGCATCTGGCAATGAAGCTATTTCTGGGACATCCTTGAATGTGACCGATGTAGATCGGGTTTTGTATCGTAAAGGTGGAGAGCTAGGTGGACTGATGTTATCGCTCGAGAATGGCTCGTCGGGGTCCGCTAAACGCGGCAGATCAGGCTCCATAGACCCCTCTCTAAACAGTACACTATCTGAATTACCGAGGAAGCCATTGGCAGTACCATGTATGACAGTAGACGCCATGGATTGGTTGCTGGATTTGTGATTAACAAAGCGGGCAGGAGGCAACTCGAGCTCTTCCCCTTCTCCCTCCCCTTCTTCATCTACAGGCTCTAGAACGGACGGCTCCAATACCGAAGATTCGTACTCATCAAAAACTGGTTCCCTCTCATCATTTACCTCTGACTTCTTATGTTCCGGGGGAGGACTACGGATGATATTTCGATCAACTTCGCCTAAAACGGGACTAGTCCGAGGACTTTCGGATGCCTTATCGTGGGTCTGGCTACGAGGCTGCTTAGTCGGACGAGACAAACGTGGAAAATCGGGCAACACGCTCATTGACTTATGGGCTGTCCTTTTCGAAGGTTCAGGCCGTCTTTCACTAGTACTATCGAGATTCAGGCCGGAGCCCTTGACTTTGATTCCTGAGTCGATATCGCGTTGATGGGATGGAGCATGGGATTTCATCGCGACAGGTTTCGACGATGCAGCAGGCCTTCCCTTCGGAAGCTCAGGACTATTGTCCATACCCTTGGCAGGCCTTGGGTCGGGAGAACAATCGGACGGTGTCGGGGGCGAGGCACATTGATCGAAGTCAGACAATTCTGGCGAATCCTTGGTTGGGCTCGGACCTTCGACATGAATTTTTGGACGCGGGGTTTCTGGCTCGGTTCGGATAGATACGTCCTTAGGTGACACCTCAGGTAGGCTGCTCCTCTCACCTGCCAAAACCTTGCGTTCCGCAGTCGCTTCCCATATCGCATAACTACGCTCAATTTGTTCCATCTGGTCAAGCCACTCATCTGGCAAAGTGTCCATCGATCCTTCTAACGTGTCGAGCATGTAGTCTAAAGCCCGACCAGGCTTGGTCACTTTCTGCTGTATGACGCGTTTTATTATATCGAATTCTTTCCTCGAAAGGCTAGGCGCGTTATCCCGTCCGGTCGCTCGCGTGGGGCTTGATTCTGGCGATTCGATCGCGTTCCACCCGGAGCGTAACGCGACTTCTGCATCCGCGATCATAACCATCAGAGATGGAACCTTTCGCAGAATAAGCAGTCGCGTGGACCACGTGTTTAGAAATCTTGTCAATCTAGACAAGTTAGGCAAAGCCTGGACTGTGATGGCAGTGACAACCGCAGTCAAATCTTCCATCTTCGCGAACATGGAGGTAGACACGACAGAGCACCCGCCATCGGAAAAGGCGGGGCTGGTAGGTCGCGAAAGCGGCAAGATGTGGTGGTGTAAAACTTGGCTCTTGATCTCTTCTAGATCTAGTTCGTCTAACTCTTGTTGTATCTTTTCGACTCGTTTCTCGTAACGGTCGACGTCGGCAACGCGCAAGCTGCCAAGATAATCGGTATCATACGGGAGGTTGGATTGGGGCGATTTGCCATTGCCCTCACCTCCTGATGGTTCGGGTTCGAATAGTTTCCTCTTCTTAGCAGGGGGCATCTCAAACCCCGTAGAGCCATTGCCCTTCTGCCAAGTCCAGCTGGAAAGCTCTTCGAGCCAGTCGCGTATTTTTTTCGAAGCAATCGCGGTTCGCATCGCAAACGCCTGCTCGGAGGCGGAGGCCTTGTCCATACATGCTTTCAAAGCTCCGGTGGGGGATCGGAGAGCATCGACGGCGGAATTGGGCGAAAGTTGGGATAGTAGGTCATCACCTAGTCGTTGATGACGAGAAGGCGACGGCGAACTCGTGCGCAAGTAGGATCGTCGAACCGCGCTCCGGGAGCCGGTAGGCGTGGCCACGCGTTTTGGGTCGGCCATTGTTGTTGGTTGCTGTGTTGGTTAGTATCCGGAAATGTGTCTCTGGCGCAGCCTTCTGAACAGGCATTTCCAGTTCAGATATGACCTGTCGACACGATGGGTTGGGATGTGAGATTTTTTAGATTCGGTCCTCCATAACGGGGAACGATGGTTTGGTTTGTCGGTTAGATGGTTTGGATACTCTCGTCCCTTCTCACTTTCTCTCTCTTCCTAATTGGCGCCTAAACACCTGAGCACCTTCGCTTTCTTCCTGTGAGCTTGTCCTCCCAACTTGAGACAAAGCAAGGGCGATGTCGGGCAAGTCGTCGCGATTCTGGAAGATGGGCGGTAGTTCAAAGAAGGGTCTCAGTTTCTCCGGTCACCTGCAGCAGTCGGGAACCTTGGAACCTTGGGAAAAAGAGCGAAGGTGGATATAGGTGGATAGAGATCAATCTAGTGTTTGGCTGATCACTCTTGGTGACGTGTGTGACAGTGGATAAAAATGATATGCGCGACGTGTATTGCGCTGAGTGTTCCCTTCCTTTCCGTTGATTTTTATTCAAAGAGCGACAAGTAATTAAGCTGTAGTGTATGTAGGGTATACGTCACGTAGCATACATTGGAGAACAAGTAAAAAAAGAAGAATTATGAAAGTATCAATTAGGCGTAAGTGCAGGGAACTGGTTCAGTGAAGAACCAAAATGATAGACAATACAACTCAATAGGTGAGCACGGCCGCAGCCGATGAGAAAGGGACAAAAGGAGAAAAGAATGAAAGAAAATGTGTCTATCTGACTGTAGTCGTGGGGAAGTAAAAAAAATGAATACGGAAATAGAAGTAACGATCCGTGGATGACAACAAGACGATGTGTACCTTCTACTGGGACGGGTTTCATGAGAAACCACTATCCGGTGCTAGCTAATCTTGGCTTTGTTTGCTCGCGCAGCAGCTGCACCGGGAGGATCCTCCAGTAGCGTACCTCCAGAGTCCACCAGCAAGCACATCAGCAAGCATCAGCAGGGGAAACCTTGGGAAACCTTGGGAACCTTAATTACCTGGTAGGTAGCCCTGGAGGTAGCAAGCCGCCCGTAGTAACCAGTAGCAACCAGCGGTTATGTAGTAGTACTTCCCAATTAAATTCATTAAAAGGTCGCAACAGCGATCCAATGCAATTTCATTCGCCCGTCATACCGGAACCCTGTCCGTTTTTTCCACTCTTTGCACCGCCTCAGCCTCTTATTAATGAGTTTCCAACCTTCAACTTTCCACTTCATAACTCTTCACTTGCGTATAAACTCCGCAAACTCAACCACCATTTTGTCCATTCTGAGTAATAATAGCCTATGAGCTTTTAAACCCGACACTGGATCACTCCGCCCATATTTCCAACATCTCATAATATTACCTATGTTCCAGTTATTCAAATTGTATATCTGTTACATGGCTAGGTGGGTAAGCATAGAAGAGGTGAGAGAAGTGTGAGGGGTTTATGAAAAAGAAAGTCTCAGTCTATTCAAACGGCACGTCGGCACCCGGTCAAAGCTGAACCAATGATCCAATCTAAATAAGAGCCTCTTCCGCCACGAGGCTCTATTTAAGACAAACCATGCTTTTCCCACGCACGGAGTCCCGGGTCTAGTGTAGTCGATCAATTAGGGTAAATGGAGTGCCAATATCACATGGACATCCGAATTCCTGGGTCAATTACGAATCCCACTTTACCAGACCGGATCCGAGTCAAAGACAAGAGAAGCACATCAAACACGTCAAACACCTCGTAGCAAGAAGCTGAGATCATCGCCTGGCCAATATCTCTCTCATTCGTCCCCTAAACACCTATCCTATCCAATGTCTATATCAAATCAAAGCCTAACTTGCCCCCTATTCCATACTCATAACGGGGTATAGAAACCAGAAAAAAACAATAAAAAAGGAAGTAAAATCATAAATCCACCCCTTAATTAAATAGAATAAAATAACTTTTTAACCACGCACCCAACACCTCAACCCACGAAAAAAAAAAATCCGGAGACGCCCCATATCTATGAGTCCAGAACGATGAACTGCCAACACCAATGAAGCCTTATCCAAAGAACCCCGTCGTAAGCGAAGGTAAATCCTCATAACACCTCGTTCATAAGCATAAGTTTGAAGTCATGTCTCAAGACAAAACACTGCGCCCAGCCCCGTCTAGCAAATCGATATTAAAATTCGCCGACCCATCGATCTCGCTCATCGATACCACGCCAGCACCAGCGCCCACTCCTCCATTTGTCACCGTCCCTGTCCCTGCACCCTTGCTGTTCTCGCCAGGGAACTGCAGCCATTGATCGAAGTCAATGTTCGTCCCCGTTAGTGCGTTCCAATCGAACTCGTCATGGTTATCGAGACTGTCGAAATCTATGTCCAAATCCATTGGTCCGGCATGCCCGTCAGATGATCCGCTCGCGCTGGGTGTGAGTACATCCTTTTCTGTGTGCGGCGGGGAGTGGACCGTGGTCGTGACGAGCTCGGTGGCGGGTGTCGTCATAAATTGTTGCGCAGATTTCGAGAACAGGCTCGTCTCCTGGGTTGTCGCATACGGCGCATTCTCGGGCGGCGGTGTCGCCATATTTTCTACTGCAGCGGCGGATGCGGGGAATTGGGGCAGCGCTGTCTTGACATTGTTAAAGACGCCGGCCTGATTGAAGGCTTGGTTCTGTGCCGCCTGCAAATCGATAGCAGCCTTTCGAAGTGCCGCGTCTAGGAACGCAACCGCATAGTCAGCGGCGGAGTAGATGTCGCGTAATTTCTCCATTACTTTCATGCATTGCTTAAAGCTACGCATGGCGATCTCGCGGGGTTGTGGCAGTGGGTTTTTCATCTCAAGTAGATGGATGATCATGGCGGGGAGGATCACAGTCACACCGGTGGTTGGGAGATATTTTTCTAAACGCAAGGCATGCAATTCGGCCACCATGCGGGTAATCTGTGATGCTGCCTCACGGACCCTGGTGCGGGACATTTCTTGGACCTGCACTGACGTCTGAGGCGCATGTGTCGGCGATGACGGAAGGAATTGAGGCCGATGAAGAGCAGATATGGTCGTGTAGTACACCATATGCAAGAGATTTCGTTGCACGGCAATCGTTGCGCGACCACCCTTTAAATCCATTGCCGTTAACGGCCGGTACTGAGAGCAGGCCGGAAGCGATCGCGACCACGCAAGGAGCTCCATGTCGCACGTATTAACACTTTCCACGTTATCGAGCTGTTTGTTGGGAAACAGCATCATTGTACTGTTTGTGGTGTTCTCGGCCCTTGACTTATCCCGGATTAAGACCGAATACTGAGCTTTCAGCATACGGCTGATGCAGAGGCAAAGTTTTGCTTTTGCAACACACATTAAGGCAAGTTCCTGTTGCATCAACACGTCGCGTACCAGTGTGCACTCAGGGCCAATGATTTGGATATCGTCGGCGAGCGGCTCGATCTCAAAGTCGTGTTCGTCCAGCATCGGTACATCAAAGTCCTCATCCTTAATTCGCGTAGGTCGTCGCATGCCAAGGGCGATTAGGCGATCCCTCATGAAGCACGACCACCATATCCTCTTCCACAATTTCTGCTTTCGCGGCGTCATGTTAGTGTTGGCCGGATTTCGGTGAAGGCCGATAGTATGCGCCAGCGATATAGCAACTCCCATCCAATGCCACGTGTCTTTTTGGTCATCTGGCGTCTCATACCAATACGTCATGAGTAAAAGTCCTTGTACGAGGATGAGGCGGTCGCTCTCATAATCAAAATCATACAGAAGCTGTCACAGTCAATACAAGCATGTCAAAATCCAAAGGGTAAGCAGCTTACCCTAGCCTTGGAGAAGAATTCTCTTCGGGCAACTTTCCTACTGGCATAACCTGCCTCCTTGAGGTGCTTCACATCGACGAAGGCAGTAGCCGCGAACATGATGGACTGGTACAGGAACAGACTGATCTGCCCGTACAACCCATCACGGGCATTGATCACGCCGAGGAAATCATGCAGCTCGATGAGAGGCATGTATGGATGAACGTACTCGACATAAGCGGTGAGCAAGGCATTCTGAAGATTGGGGCCAGGCAACGAAAGCGCGCCCTTAGTGTGAAGGTACGTCACATCTTCAGGGGCTATCTTCGACGGCAATGGTCGGATGAAAGCAGGCAATTGAGAAGCAGCATCGGGCTCCTCAAGCGAGTTGAGAAATTGAGCAGTCCTCAGAGCACCCGTGGCGGCAGCCGAGCTTGAGTTCTGACATGTGTTCGGGTTCGGCCAGATACTTGGATACCTCGAGCCGTTGTTGCCGGCCTGGAGAGTGGACAGCAATACCGGATCGGGACGTAGGCCTGATCGTTGATCTGAAGCACATGTAAGCCCTCGTGATCGACCCCGGAGATGTCTAATGATGGTCCCCCTAATGTCCTACAAGGGTTGACATCAAGCTGACGGGATGACACATTTGCATGTGAAATTTCGTGGGGTCCCACCACCATAACTTACATAGCAAATGAGGAACGTGACTTTCTAAGCCGCCATCCAAGATCGCCGCCCCTGAACTAGTTACATCATTACTAGCAGCTGAAGCCTGAGTTGCCTCGCTAGCGCGTCGTAACGGCGGTGCAGCAGAGGCGATTGCAATAGGATTTGCGGGCTTCGCTCTCAATTGTGCCTCGGCAGTTTGCGGGGCAGCAGTATTTTGAGAAGCAGATGGATTCGAATTGAATAGATTCTTTCTGTTCCGCGAGAAAAATGACAGGGGTGTTAGTTAGCCGCAATTAAAAAAAATAGAATAAGCCAGGGAAAAAAAATGACAAAAATTGTGGTTGGAGATTTGGAGGTTTAGAGTGCTGAATGAGGAAAGAAGCCCAAGAAGGCCCAATGAAACGTGACGCAATTGGAATCGCAACATGGAACAACAACAGTAAGAAAATCCAATTGCAATAGTAAAAACGGACGAACGAAGGATTGGGAAGACTTGGTTGTCAAAACTTACCTCCTGCGACGACTCTCCTGCACGATGCACTCAACGTTGTCCCATCTGCAATTCCCACAAGGTGCACCCTCGACAACATCACACCTTACTTTTCGGCTCCTGCAGCTTATGCAGGCCCTCGCCGCCCTCCGCTTCGTGACTTTCGTCGAGCCATTGGGTTCCGTAGAAGAAGCAGACCGCTTCTTAGATTGGTTATTCGAGTCCGACGAAGTCGTCTTCTCATCTGCTTTCGGCGAGGGAGGATCCATCGCAGTTACCGAATCGTCAGTGTGTCCCTCGGGCGAACGGACCGCAAGAGTGTCTTCTGTAGCCATCTTCGATTCGCTGTAGCTTTAAATTTCCACCCAACTTCCCTAACTTTTCCTTTCGACGCAGGTTCAAAGAGAATTAAAAAAGAGTTGAAAGAAGTTTATTCAAAGGATTAAAAGCTTTCCAAGAATATCCGAGGTTTTTTTTTTCTTAGGGGAGTTTCGGTGTAGGCTGAGGAGGTACGGAGGCGCTTCTTGGAATGTCCAAGTGTAAGTCACGAAGAGACGCTAGCTGTAAGTGATGTCTTGCCGGCGATGTTTGCGGCGACGGGGGCAAGCGGGAGAACTTTCTCTCCCGCCTCTGACTTCCACACCGAACAACAACTTTAGGTCGTGATCTGGAGATTCGTGACAGCATGAGAAGGTTTGGGAAAAGTGTGAATTAACAATGAAAAGAGGACGGAAGGGGTGGATAGTATTAGGACGGGATTTGTGTGTGGAGGTGGATCAATATCGGTGGGGGGAGGCAATGGTATTATGTATAATTCCATTGTTACGACTCGACTACTAAGCGGCCATAATTCGAATACCCATAGTACGTATAGTACATCACTACATTACTTACTAGCACCCAAGGTCTACCTCTTTTTTTTTCATAGTACCTCTCTAGGAAAAGCTGCCGGTCCACCAGATTCCCGATGGGGCTCTCACAACCGTAATTCGGGGTGCTAATAACCTGCATAGGATCCTTGTGAAAACCTAGCTCTCTCGAGTCTCCATAAATAAGTGTTCGCGTGCGTCTCATGCTATTGGCCTCGACAAGGAACAGATTTCGTGAGACTAACGTTAGAACGACTAAAACGGACCTCTCACTTCTCACATGTCCATGTCCACACTTGAAGCAATAGGTCAAGGCCTGTAGCCTGTAGCCTGTAGCCTTGCTATCCTTGTGACTTGACAATCCCTCTTCAATAGGGAGAGGCCTTGGTTCGAACGGGGGGATCTGATTCGTCGATGGAAGGAAACCCGATTATACAACTATGTAATAATACCTACCTCATACCTACCTCCTCCTGAGTCCTTGCTCCCCATACGGACTCCTCATACTACGTGCGTATGTACTTAACCCAATGTGTCTACTGCGATACAGAAATACCTATCCGACTATGGCAGGTTTGCCCGCTGCCGTCTAAAAATCTGGGGAGGGTTGACGGTTTGTTTCCGATTCTTTTCCGTCTAACCCCAGCTTTGGCCTTCTGGGATTCCTGGGATCACGATCGTAGGAAAGCTCCACGTTCGAGTTAACACCAGCGTCTAACGTTCGCTTGGGAATCTGCGGAGTAGCCAATCACTAAGACAAAGCTACGAGAACATGCTACCGTAGTCCCAACTCGCCGGTTTTCTTTGCTCTTTTGTTGCATCACGTTGCCGATTTTCCTAATCCCTAGGAGGTTTAGCTGGCCACGATCCTGAGTCATCTTTCTAGGTAGGTAGATAGGGAGGAAGGTACTTGTACGTAGCGACGTCCATCAAGGTCACGTAAGTATTACCGTTCCTGTTGTCCTACATACTATGTAGGTAAACAACTTGAAGCTAGTTAGAGTAATAGAAGGGACCTAGAATGTTCCGATGCTGCCATTGGATCGGGTCCGAAAGTGTCTTGGAATCTCCAACGCTTGCAAGAGAACAACACGGATGAAAGTAGTTGTTTAGAGCACGTCTTCTTTCACGAAAAAGAGGCGACGTCGACTTCAATTGGGGGTCTAGAAGAAGCGTTCCTGACATCGAAATGCCAATGGGCGCTCGGACGTGTATGACATAGAAGGAAACAGATACGCTTTGTTCTTGGCCGCTCGTCCGACCCACCAAAAGATATGGGCTAGAAATATCCGATATAAGACCGCTTGATCGTGGAAGACATGGATCAAGTAAATCCGGTGTCCACATGCAGTTCATAGTTTGCAGGATGCAGATTGTACGTAGTAGAAAAAAATGCAAGCCGCAAACCAGCAAGGTGCCATTTCGATTATTGAACGATAGAACACTTGCAGCGATTCGCGGCAATAACCGGGATAACAAGCCAGTCTTACCTAACTTGGAAAGTCAGGGGTATCGTCGGTGCTTCGTCTGGTCACCGTCAAATCGAAGGTGTAGGATGTGAGGATGTATGTATGTACTGCTGTAGGACGGTACAGTATGCATGTGTACGATGTATGTAGGTACGTACATACATCCACACACATATGTACATCCTACACGTACCCGTGGACATCCCACATACCACATACCGAGGATGATGATGCGCTGGATATGCTGGTGCTGATACAGTACTAGAATGTCGGATTATGGATTCCCTTTTCTCGTTCAATTTGGATTTTGGATTCTGGATTCTGGATTCCTTAGCAGTCTAGCTTGGCCGTCAGCGATGCCGCACGCGCACCAATCCTAAACCAAGTGGACCCTCGTATCCTATGAGATTTTAGTCATTAGAAAAAGCTGGCGTCTGCCATCAACAAAGGGATGGGACAGGATGGATCTTGTAATTCGAAAGGGGCTAGCGGGTGAAACCGGTCGAGATAGTAGAAAATATCCAAATAAATGTAGGACCGTGTTCGGAGGCCAGGTTTGAAATCTGATTGACGGCATTGGATGTGTCGACATTATCGACATTAATATGCAAATTCTAGTTTAGATTAGTAGATTAGGAAGTCGTCGTAAGTGTTTGTATACGACGGTATCGCAAATCGCGAATTGGGGAATTACTCTGCAATATGGGCAGGTCAAAGATAAATGGTCAATGGCAAGTTGTGAGTAGTAGGAATGTGACGTAGCCCTTTATCAGCAATTGAAATTTTTTCAAGGTCACGATCTATCTCAGGATTTTGCGGCGTGCAGGAGCAGAGGAGCATAGGAGCAAGGTAACACAGCAATACCTTATTTGTATGGAGGTAACTCCGTACCTTAAATGGAACCCTTGAGCTTGACTTCCACTTTCTGTTCTTTTTGTGGATGTTCTGTCGCGTTTAAACACTTCAAGCTTCAAGGTTTATTAGTTGGAACTCTTTACTCTTAGACTGGCAGACTGGAAAGGTCGGCAAAAAATGAAGTCGCGAGCCGGGTCAAATATCATCCCCCCAATGAGCTGAAAGTCTGACGACCCACAGCTATCCACGGCGATCAATTGATTCGCAATGCAACGATACATCTCTCTAGTATCTACGTACCTACAGGCTACCAGCCTACCCGTACTTTCGTGCGCCATCATTAGCCTCACATTACGTAACCCCGTTAGCTTTCTGACATTTACGACGTAAATGACTTCCCCTTCCCACATGTCCCCACACATCCATGGGTGTGAACTTGAATGTACCTATGTACAATTCAGGAATTGGTCCTCCGGAGGTTCTCCACCCCCCTCCAGCCCTTCTGCCCCTCTTACTCAGCCCCACGTCGGCTCCGCTCCAAGGTTTCTATCTTTTCTTTCCTTTTTTTTTCTTTTACTGTATTCTAGCGGACCAAAGGCGCTTAGACGCTCGCCTTAGCTCGCCAAACACGTCGCCGTTGTGGTTCGGGAGATGTCCTTGACGGCATGATCTTATGATATTTTTCGCTGTAGTGCTAATCTGACGCATTCGAAAATACATAGGTCGTATATAGCTACACAATGGATCGCGATCTAATTCCGGGCGTCCGATACTATTGCCCAGGACTCGGGGCTGGACCGTAGGATCTCAACGACGACAGCCACACCACTTGGCAACCTCACCGGCTTAGTTACACGGACGGACAGCACCGGCGTCTTATAGGGCGATATTTAGTATAGACCGTCTGAACGTCGCCTCCCACTTCCTCACTTTCTCTTATATTCGCAGCCAGACACAACCAGCCTTGCCCTTTCTTACAGATTATCTCAATTGATTTAATTCATAATTCGCTTAGTTGGGCATCAACATCAATTCCACCATTCGGGTCTCGGTAAGCCGATCCTTGTTATGTATTTTCAAGTGTGGGGAGGATCGTGAGTATCAGACCTATTATACTCCTATTACGTCGTATACTATCATGCTATCGTGTAGTAGTATAGATAATAATAACAGGTAAATAACCTGTTTGGTTAGCTTGTTCTTGGTAGGATTGACCCTTTACACTAACCGTGCTTCATTTGAGCACATCAATATCAATAGCTTCTTTCCTAGGCATGTCTTGTCGTTGCTTACCCTTTATCATTCCCTTAATCCAGAATTCAAGCTCCTTACCTCCGGAACATCTAGGAACCTCAAAAACGATTATTCTCTTACTCTACCTAGTACTACTTATGTATTGTCCTCTTTTGAGACGCAAAGATCATGAGATGATCCAGAGTAACCAGCTAAGGTTAGTTTACTCCGCAACGCATGACGACGGTTTTTTTTCGCAGCTACACTAGAGCCAAGAATGACCACGTCCTCATTTCCAACCCCAGAATCTGGGATTCTTGGCCTAGGCTTCCTGGGGTCCCCGCAACATTTCAGTAAATCCTCCCTCTTGCCCGATCCAACCATCGACACCTTTCCAGGGGTTTACCTTAGCTTGGTTACTTGGTCGAAAGTGGCGTTGACGTTGGCGTTACGAGGATAAGATAGGATATTCGCACATACCTAGGACCTAGGTAGAGTTTCCCCAACGTATAAAAATGAGATATCCCTACAGTAAATGATTAAAAACGGATGTCCTAAATGGGCAACCCGCATAATGTTTTCTAACTTAATGCATAGCTCTACGTACTATGCAGTGTGTTTACGGAATCACGCCACATGCTAGCTGATTACATATGGACCATCTAGACCTCAGTTATCCCCCTTACAGGACAAAGGGAATTATTCGAAGACGAATCGTATCGCTGAGTTGTTCGCATCAGTGTACCTGTGGCGTTCTAAGCTGACATCACAGCGTTGGATTTTCTTCCTTAGGGTCCAAGGGATTCAGATAGGATATGTATGTCATTGCAAAGCCCTAGCCTAGTTGAATTCCACACCATTCTGACTCCTATCCTCCATGTCCGAATCTAGGTGTCGCACGAGACCCTTAACTCGCGGAGGCGGGGTCTGCAGCACCATTTACTATGACGTATAGAGATATGGATGTCTTAGCCACCTGGCAGAGTCACTTTCGGCGCGAGAATCGGTGGTGAAAAATATGAGAACTGACAAGAACCGACATAGAAACATCTAGTTGAATCGCCACAATCAATGGCCAAGCCTGACTTTACTAATCAATTGAAGAAAATTCCTTCCCGCCACTATCTCTTTAGCAAATGAGGCTAGATATAGAGACAACCCGGCCAACTCGGGGACGCTGGAGGGGCTCCGGTCACGGTCATACGACAGCTGAATCGGCGGCTACCCCATCGGCAACAGTATGCGGAGACCCTCCACCGGCGCTCGGAATCATCGGGGAAAGGTGGGATACCGAATCTTCCCCGGAGATGGAGTTCGGAAAGGCAATAAATTTGGGCTGAGGTGACACATGCCTAGCATATTTTCTTTGAGAGTTCTTCTCTTTGTTGTACTAGTCATCCAACACACCGCTAACGTGTCGAAAAACGAATTCTTACGTACTTATCCAGATACCGAAATATCCGTGGCCTCCTGGAAATCTAAAGGTTGTCGCGGCTAAGTGCTCATCGCGCCTATCTACGAATCTGTTGGAGCTTTCGCTTTGTGGGATATATGTTTCGATCGATCTACCGACGTTGCTATTTGAAATCCTCACAGCAGGAATATACACAGTACCGCGAAGGAGATTTCTTAAGGTCCGACGACGACGTAGCATCTCAAATTCTCAATAATTGGACCATCGCTAGGTAGCTGGAAAAAAAAGGCAGCCCCCTATTTTCGGTGAGATGTCGGAGAAAAGGGACAGGTAGCCGGCATTCCCTAGTGGACGAGATGTGGATTCTAAAGCCGCTGTATTATATCTCTCATATTTGAGCGGTGGGAAAATCCCCATAGTTTCGAGCGTCTTCGCTACACTATTTAGCTCCCTTATCTTCGAATTAGCAGAAGTAGGTATCATTGGAGGCTGGCTAGGTACCGATCGTGCCGAATTAGTTCCCTACGATCGTCGTGCATAAAAGCTTAGCATCCATCGTAGATGGCTAAAATGGCTTCGCGACACGTTCCATTTTGGAGTGGGTATGTACTATCTACGGGTATTTGAGACTTGGAGTTAAGCGACGGCCCACCATGGGAGGTGTTACAGTCACAGACCGCTTGGATAAACATGTGTAGAATTATTATGCATAGGATAGATGTCTTCTAGAAGTCGGCTCGTGTTCTTGTTTTAGCCCTATGATGCTTGGTATCATTCCGAAATACTATCAACCTAACCAACACCTGCCTAGAATACAATCGTCGTGAACATGAAATTTACCGCCCCTGAGCATTTCGGGCCAGATACAGTAGGTGCGTATCCAGCTGAAATCTGGTGGTGGAAATTCTAGGAGCCATCCAAAATCATTATGGAGGCCCACTAATGAAGAAGCCCTTCTTCTCCATCGTCTTTCCGTATTTCCTTCCACTCCTCCTCGGTGACGTGTAAATATTGTGAAAGCATAGTTGTGCCAGCCCAAATCTCACCAGAGAGGAGGAGATTAACTATATCTAACTGGATAATATTCGCAATTGCTCTCCAAGTCAGCCCCCCTAAAAAGCTTCCATCATACATATCCTCATAAGGAAGTCCCCTTCTGCGTGCGAGAGCTCTTGCTACTATTGGAGACGCATGAGAAGCCAAAGGTATGAAGAGGATGTTCGTGACAAAGTTGGAGAGAATGTCTGACGCAAATGAGCTTGGTAAGTTGGTCAAGGGGTTGACTGCGTATATGGGCGCCTCTTTGGCCTGCTGCCGAGAGTCTCCTGAGAAATTAGGACGGAGCTCGGCTGACCAGACCCCGGTTTGCGGCTCGGTAGATTCGCTAGTGTCCACGTCGAAGCTGATCAAAGTCGGGTTGACCATCTCAGCATCCTCCTCGTCGGTGCCGTATTCGTCACCGGCACGACTTGATAATGTGCTACGTCTCCTAATTGATCCGACCGGAATAGTTTCGCCACTAGGTTGATCCATAGTCAACGATGTGGGAGCATCGGCTTCCGGATTTTGGTGTCTGATCTCTCGATCAGCTTCCCCCAAGGTCGGAGATTCCGGAAGGGCTTGCCTCTGAGTAGTGCTTGCATTTGCAGTTGTTGTCAAGTTCTTTAAACTGAACGTGGGTCGTGGTAGGCGTCTGCGGATGCGAGTTCTCAACTTAGTGCACGTCCACTGCCAGACGGAACCATAAACATAAAATGTAGCATAAGGAGCCACATTCACTAATAGCTTGCCGACCCAGCCTAATACACTGGAAGTATCTAATGATTCGGGTAAGGGTGGTGCAGAAAAGGGTGAGGCGCTAGAAAAGGGTATGAAAAAAGTAGGACTCGGAAGCCACGGAGATCCAGGTATCAGGTCCAGGCGTTGCATCGTGAGAAATAAGTGTAAGTGGAATCGAACGTATTCTATACCGGCAAGGAGCCTTGGATATGTTAATGTTTTATCACTAGTAATGTGTACCGTACGATTTGCTTACCATGGATGTCCCGTTTCCGTATATGACCTTAAATATCTAGCAGTCAATCGCAGCCCATGCGTAACCATGTGGCATGGATAACCTGCAAAGAACAGTTGTAGGAAGGAGTGACTTCTCCACTCTGTTTGTAATAATTGAACAAACGAAACGTCTGCACGTTGTTTATAGACCTGGTAGTGTTAGCGCATCTGGAAGGGAATGCATACGAAGTTTAGAGAGATATCGTAACTTACTAAGATACGTCGTCGTATGTTGAGGACGCCCCATGTATTCAATATCACAAGGGATGCACCGAGTTGGTATAAAGTTCTTCCTGTGTCGCTTTCATACTCCTGATGTTGTCTTGCCAATTCCACGTCGGCCATGTTGATGCCGGTGCTCTCAGGTTCAGCGACTCCAATCACGAGCATGACTTCGTTGTGAGCGCGGATGACATCCTTGATGATATGTTTGGTCCGAGAGTTGACGATACGCCCTAATCCGTCATACTCCTTCTCAGGTTCGTGAATGTCTTCCGGACCTTCACCTTGAACAACATCATCATAAGGAGATCGGCCCTATTTTTGTTATTAGAGATTGAAGGTCTTCTATTCCGGGGTTGAGTGCTCAGTGCTCACCAATGCTAAGGATGTTAAAGGTTCGAGTCTCCCCATAGTGAAATAAAGAAATAAAGCACGTTTGCCGCATTAAAATAGAAGGTACCAAGGCAGATCTTGATGCAACATTTCTTTAATCTTGGGAAGTTTTTGTGAACGGGAACAGTGCGTCCATCTAGTTTGAAAAAAGAGTTTTTTTTCCTTTTTTTTTCTTTTTTTGCGGAAAGCTTCCAGAGGACGTTGTTGTCAGTTGAACTGTTTGAAGTTGTTCTTGATATGGATGATTGAATTATGTCCAAAGATGGTAGTGGACCCGCTGGAAGTTACGCGATGACAACGCTGTCACGGTTTCCTTCGTCACTGTAGAGCATGAGTTAGCGCTATCCAATCATTAAAAGCTTTTGACTGTGGTGCACTTAGCGCCCCTAACCTCCGTTACAATTGGCTATGAGCCCCGGAAAGAGCACCTAGCATTGCAAATACTACTAGGTACTTCGTATCCACCTGATGCAATACCGCCTTATCGATAATGAACCGACCCTCAAAAATTTCTTGAGCATTCCGCCAGCGAAGAATACAACGAAGAATTTACAACCTAGTGGTATGAATTTCGGGTTCCGAAATGGCCAATAAAGCGCCATTTAAGACAACTTTCGAGGCGATCGAAGTCATCCGGCCAATTTTTACAGGTGGCTCTGTCGCATTGGAGAATGGCGCCCGGATCCTCGCGACAACTCTCGGAGAAGATGCAGTCTTGACTGACATCAAGACCGGAAAACACATTACAACAGTTGAAGGGGTCTGTACACGACTATCGCTGACGACAAGCTTGTCGCTAATTATTTTTATCATAGGACGGAGAACTAATATCTACTTTGACGTGTAAGTCCATCCATAGATAATAGTACTACTTAATCATCTGTGCCAGAGCTCATTGAAATGCAGTAACCCCGTCAGGATCCCACCTTATCATATGTTCTCGTTCGCTGTCTATGCGAATATACTCACTCAAAAAGTCAAGCGATACGATAGAACCTCAATTAGTCCGAACTTTGAAACCTCACACAACCCCTGTTGTCGTTTTGGCCGTCGATAGAACCAGTACTCTCCTCGCGACCGGAGGAACCGACGGATCAATAAAAGTTTGGGATATTCACGGCGGTTATGTCACACATACCTTCCGAGGACCTAGCGTGCTAGTGTCTGCCCTCCATTTCTTTGAAATCGCTGCGGGATCGACACATGCCCCGGAGACCGACAAGGATAAGAAGAAGAGAAGGAAATCCAAAGGAGCGGCCGAAGATGATCGAGACGACATACCCTCTACGGCGAGGTTCCGACTAGCCTCTGGGAGCCAAGATGGAAAGGTTCGCGTATGGGATCTACATAAGAGGAGCGTTGTAGCAAACCTTGATTCACATGTCTCAGACGTCCAAGGCCTAGATTATTCACCTGCTCAAAATGCACTGGTGACTGCTGGTAGGGATAAGACTATCAGGTGGTGGGACACGAAATCTTGGAAAGTGCGAAAGGTCACTCCATGTTTTGAGCTCATCGAGGCGGTTGGCTTTATCGGTGATGGTCAGCTCACCTATAGTGCTGGCTCGAACGGGTGTCTGCGTCTGTGGGCTACAGATACTGGGCGAGAACTTACGAAAGAACAAGCACCAAAGCCCGAAACAGAAGCTTTCGTGGGGGCTATTTATCATCCAGGTCTTCCATTCATCATATGCATCCAGGTTGATCACACTTTATCTCTTTACCCGATCCCTTCCCAGGCCGACGATCTATCTCCAATCGCACCGCTCGAGCCGTTCCGCCGTATCTCAGGGACCCATGATGACATTATAGACTTGCGCTATCTGCTACCCGATCATTCTGCAATGGCTTTGGCGACAAATTCTGAAGACATCCGAATAGTATCAGTTACTGAGCCCAAGTCTGGAATAAAAACTTTGGTATCCTCCGAATATTTTGGACAGGATATCGCCCTTCTCAAGGGTCATGAAGACATAATTATATCGCTTGATGTCGATTGGTCTGGACATTGGGTCGCTACAGGCGCAAAAGATAATACTGCGAAGCTATGGAGGGTAGACCCGGCCAATAATTCATATACCTGCTGGGCAACATTTCCGGGACACGCTGAATCCGTCGGAGCGGTGGCGTTACCACGAAACCGACCGGCAGAGGGCTCTAAAGCACATACCGACCCGCTGAGCCACCCACCTCCATTCTTAGTCACAGGGTCTTCCGATCAGACTATTAAAAAATGGGAAATACCGCGAGAACCACAAAAAGGTGCTAAGGCAACCATACGAGCTGGTTATACGCGAAAGGCTCACGACAAGGATATCAACGCTATCGATATCAATCACGCGTCTCGTTTGTTCGCCTCGGCTTCCCAGGATAAAACTGTCAAGATCTGGTCGATAGAAGAAGGTGAGGTCCAGGGAATCCTCCGTGGGCATCGCCGAGGTGTGTGGTCTGTTAGTTTCGCTCCCGTCAACACTCCGGTGCTCCAGGGCGAGCAAGGTTCTGTGGCCGGAAAGGGTGTTGTACTCACAGGGAGCGGAGATAAGACTGTTAAGTTGTGGAACCTTACGGATTATACCTGCTTGAAGACGTTTGAGGGGCATTCAAACACCGTCCTCAAAGTTGTATGGCTTAACATTCCACCGAATGAAGAACGTGGTATAAAGCCCATACTTTGTGCTAGTGCTGGTGGAGATGGTCTGGTGAAAGTATGGGATGTCAACTCTGGCGAGAATGAGTGCACGCTCGATAACCACGAAGATCGGGTTTGGGCTCTCGCGGTGCATCCCGACACGAACATGATTGTCTCTGGTAGTGGCGACTCGACCGTTTCATTCTGGAAGGATACTTCGAGTGAGACACAAATTGCGACTAATGAGGCGGCCCTCAAGCGAATTGAGCAAGAACAGGAGCTCGAGAACTACGAATATGTGGGGGCTTACCGTGAAGCAATCACAATGGCGCTTCAGCTCAACCACCCCCGCAAACTTCAAAGTCTCTTCGAACGAGTGGTCAATTCAAAGACGCCCGACGCAGGTAGCCTTTCGGGTCTAACGGCTGTTGACGAAGTATTAGCTTCTCTCTCCGACGAGCAACTGTTCTTGCTTCTTTTGAGATTGAGAGACTGGAACACCAATGCCCGAACGGCACCCATGGCCCAGCGCATCTTGTGGACCCTTATAAAAAGCTACCCAGCGTCGCGCCTCTCCAATTTAAATGTAAAAGGAGCCCGGGGTCAGAAGAGTCTGAAAGAGGTCCTGAATGCGCTCAAGGTCTATACCGAGAGACACTATAAGCGCATGGAGGAGCTGGTTGAAGAAAGCTATCTAGTGGAATATACCCTCCAGGAAATGGATAGTCTGGCACCTAGTTTAAGCGGCTTGAAGTTGATAGAAAACAGCGATGCAGATGTCATTATGACATAGATTGCACCTATTTGTTTAGGCAGTAAATTAATTCTGTATAGACTGGTCGATTATATGCCAATGGGTGCAGGCGGTTTTTGTCCAGGTAGGTAGTTCGCGTTGTACAACCCTCGAAATAAGAGTTAGTCTGTAGGTAGGTACCTAGTATGTATATATGGTGAATTTATCGTTATATATATTGTCGCATGGCTTTGGTAACAATTACCATAGACGAATATTGCTTTATTTACAGATCAGATCATAGGGAGTCCATAAACGGGTATATATGTAACATCAGATAGAATCCGACATCATTTTTGCTTCTTCTTAGCCTTCAATGCCGTCATCTTATCATCCCATTTCTCCCAACCAGCTTGGCACAGATCTTCCTCCACGACAAGATCCCTTATTCTGAAGAACTTCGCTATCGGCGTCTCCAGCCCCCACGCCAACAAACCCGACCGCCGCACTAGAGCCGTGATGACGAACCAGCCGACAGCGCTCACGGTGCCCGCGGCACACCCTACGAACACCTGCTTCTCGGTGTGGTAGTTCAGGTATATCCTGCTCCAGGCGACGGCGGCGGCGCCCGCAGCCACGACGGCGCTCCAGGCGGCCCTCTCCAGCATGCTCATGGGGGTGTGGTTTCTGCGGCGGACGCGCGGGCTCGGCGGCTGGTGGCGCAGCAGCAGGAACAGCGCGACGGAGACGGCGAAGTAGGCGACGAACTGCGCGTGGCTGCTCGGCATGCCGTACCCCTTGCCGTTCATGCGGCGCGGCCGCTCCTCCTTGATCAGCCGCTTCAGCACGAAGTTGATCGCCTCGCAGGCCAGCTGGCCCGCGAACAGCAGCGCGATCTCGATCTCCCGCGTCGACCAGATCAGCGTCGCGTACATGACGCAGAGGCCCTGCGGGACTAGGGCGAGGAAGGCGCAGAGGTAGGATATCGGGTCGGTGGGGTCCTGTGAGGAGGAGAGGGGGTTAGTAATGGTTAGTCTTTTGATGATGCGCCGGTGTCGGGATGGCGGAGTGTTGGATGGAGGGGATTTGGGGACTGACATAGTGGACGTGTGTTAGCGATAGAGACGCCAACACAGGTTCGTCGGCCATTTTCACAGGTAGGAGGAAGTGCGTATAGAGCGTGGAGTTTGGGTTTTAAGGCTATCTGTCTTAATGGAGTACTTTTACCGATGCATTGTTCGTAGACAATTTATATCTTAAGGCTTGGGTGCAAATGTGAAGAGAGGTGGGAATGGTGACGTGTGATTGTTCCAAAGGATACGAAGTAGAAGTAGCTAAGCTATCAATTGAATAGACATTCATGTATGGCAGCACGAGAACCGAGTTGGCCCGTTCGACGCTACCCCGGGTACCTCACAATGTCACAATATTGATGGTTGGAAAGAGGAGACGCGGCTAGAAGCTGGCTAAAAATTTACAGGTTGTCTTGGGACTCGATGTCGTTTCGTCATTGGGAATTGTACCTAGTACATTAGAAAAAAAGTACAGCTGTACACCTGGGAAAAAGGGAAAAAAGTAGGGAAGCCAGCTGTCTGCCAGTTGGTGTATAACTGCGCTGACGATTCTTAGCGTCAAAAATAAATCCAAATTTGGTGGAAAATGCAGAGGTTAAGTGCATAGCTGACAAGGGTCTACCCTGCTAAACCACTATGGGAAGACGGTCAACTGCAGTGGTGCTGAATCTCTGCTAGCCTGGAGGGTGCTGGGTTTAATAGAGCTTACAGCCATAAGCTCCATAAGCTCCAGGGCTTAAATCATCGTCATAGTGAATTTTGCCCCTCATTGTCGATATCGATAGCAGCATTTGTGATCCTTCAACCTTTTTGCGACCCACTCTACTTCTATTCTGTGTCGCCGTGAGACTCATACTCATACTCATACTCATACTTGTACACCTATTTCTGTTCTTTCTCTTTCACGGCCACATGTGATTTCTTATTTGAATTAGATTCTAGGTATACAACATCTGACGAGTTCGAATTATTCATCTGTCCCTCTCGTCCCTCCTTCTTCCGTAAACCTTCAACCTTCTACTCCGACATCTGGACGATCTCTCTGCATGCTGCCAAGCTCGTCGCAGTCATCGCAGTAATCTACCGATATCGCCTAATTCTTGAACTCTCCCTCTTAACGATAAGCTTTCTCGAAGACTAATCATTTTTGCAAAACAACCTTGCATAGTTCCCGAAACAAATTCTTGGAGCTTTTTGTTCTTCGCCTTTTCAATCATCCTGTCACACTTACAAAAAGATGCGATAGCAACAGGCCAACACACCAATTGTTCAGCAAGTCAATAAACTATCATAAAGTTGCCGAGGCAACCGACGGAGATGTTCACAAGCAATCACAGCCTGTCACAATTTCATGGCAACCGATAGCACCTAAGACAACATGGAGGCCGACGATGTTCGACAGGAAGAGTTATCGACGATAGCTGCCATCTATCCCGAATTGCAGGTTGACGAGAATGACCCGAACACAGTCTCTCTTGAGCTTCCTGTGAGCTTATCCAACCCCGTAACCGTACTTTTTCCAGCTGCCGAAAATGCACCCCCGGTTGAGTCAGCACAGGAGCAAAACCCGCAAAACCTGGCTGAGGTGGCCTTGGAATCCCATACTCTATCATATCTCCCTTCTTTACAGGTTCGCATACAGCTACCAGACGGATATCCCCATGAAAAGCCACCCAAAGTTACCATCTCCACTACCCCTCTATGGCTATCACAAGAGCTCTTAACCAAACTCGAAGACGACATTTCAACCCTCTGGGAAGAATTTGGCCGTGATCAAGTCGTCTTCACGTACATCGACAACTTGCAGCAATTGACTGAGAATGTTTTTGGCTTGATCGACGAGAAAGGATGTCTAGAAATTGCACCAGAACACCAGATCGCAATCTTGGATCACGACATTAAGTCTAAGCAGAGAGCTTTCGAAAAGGAGACTTTTGACTGTGGCATTTGTTTGGAACCCAAGAAAGGCATTGCCTGTCACAAGATGTTAGAATGTGGACATGTCTTTTGCGTTCAGTGTCTTCAAGATTTCTACAACAATGCTATCACTGAAGGTAACATAGCTTCTGTCCAATGCCTCGAGCCCAAGTGTGCCAAGCAACGCGAGGACGCCATCCAAGGCTCCATCAGGAAGAAAAAGGCAAAGACCTTTATCAGCCCTAGCGAACTCCTGCAGATTCCTCTGGAGCATGCCGTCGTTATGCGCTATGTCATGCTCAGACATAAGACGGACCTAGAGTCCGACAAGAACACCGTGTATTGTCCCCGCCAGTGGTGTCAAGGTGCTGCTCGGTCGAAGAAGCATAAAAAGCCCGAGGGACTCGAGTTCGTTGATTCGTTTGACGAGGATAGTGACGCGGAAGAAGAGAGCACAGATCCCAAGCTAGGGAAGAGAATACTAGCTATCTGCGAAGACTGTGAATTTGCTTTCTGTACCCGATGTGAGCAGTCATGGCATGGCGAATTTAAGCTTTGCGTGTCCAAGGACAGGCAACAAGAGATGACGGAAGAAGAGAAGGCCTCTGCCGAGTATATCAGGCTTCACACGACCGAGTGTCCAACTTGCGGTGCCCCATGTCAGAAGATTAATGGTTGCAACCACATGCAGTGCTTCAAGTGTTGTACACATTTCTGTTACCTGTGTTCTGCGTGGCTAGACCCTGCAAACCCAGTAAGTAGATTTCAATCGCATCCCCCCTAATTCCCTTCTCAAATCACAAACCTTTCCTTTCCCTTCTGTTTTGGCGCCTTCAATGGCGTCTGGTGTTATGCTAGTTTCGATCTCTTCGACACCCCTATTTAGATGAAGGAAAATGTTACTAACTTAGAGTGATACAGTACCAACATTTCAACATTCAACCTAACGGGGAAACCAACGCTTGTTATATGAGATTGATGGAACTAGTAGGAGGTGATGGTGACGACGTAGGCCAGGCCTTCGAGGGCAATGGCGCGGGAAACCCAGACGCCCTAGCAGTCCAACCTGAACGAATGCTGGTTGTCCTCCCTCGCGCGGCACCCCCAGGACTTGTTAACAATCAGAACAACCAGAACAACCAGGGCGATGGACCTGGCGAAGCCAACGCAGGAAATGCACCACGTCAACAGCCGCAAGCAAGAGCTCATCAACCTCAACAGCCAAGGGACCAGCTTAACGGTAGGGTCGCCGTCGCCCGCGAGGGACCGCTCGTTCTCCGTATTGAAGGAGACAATGCACCGCCGCCTATGCCACAGGTGGTACGACGCCTCCGTCCCGGCGTTCCAGATCCGCGTAGAGGAAATCAGGGCCTCGACAACAACAATAACGCCAACGCCAACGCAGGCCAACGAGGACGCCGAGGGGATAGGGGAGGAAGGTTCCGGCATAACAACCGGAATCGACCTCAGGGGCAGAACCATCAAGCAGACAATAACGGTCGCGATGGCCGGAATGGGATGGGTGATGGCGATGTGCCCGGAGGAGACGGCCAGTTGGATGAAAGATATCAGGCATGGGTCCGACGATTCGTGCAGCTCGCACTGAACGATCAGGAAGATCAAATCGAGGATATTGATGACGAGTAAACAGGGGGTAGATCTTGATAGGCGCGAATCGGCCTGGGCAAGTAGGCATGCGAGGCACAAAGATTCCCAAGACGGTAACGACGACGCAGCAAGAGACCGCAAGAGACCATGCTCATAGCGAGTTTGGCTAACACAATAACACAAGTTTATTGAACTCCCGAAAGGAGCTGACCAGAAGCCGGTGTTGGCTGGTAGCGAATGGGGCGCGATGTTGCATCTCTAGCGGCTTCCGGCAGCTGTCACGGGGCAGAGTGTCTGGCGTACATGACGAATCGCCTTTCGTTCGTGCCACAGTCGCAACGGAGTGCTGAGATAGGCAGATCTCGCCGGCTCGCCAATGTTACGCCGGAGTGACATTGTTCTGGTTTCCCGTCGATTTGTTTTTTTCTAAACAGACCCCCTCCGAGGATGGGTTCAACGACGACGCCTCTTTTCCTTTTTTCCCTCTCTCCCTACCTCTCCCCCTTCTAACGGCACAGCACGAAGTAGGCTGAGTACCTTACATTACTCACTTACCTACATCACATCGTGTGTTTCGACAGGCAGAATCTGTGCCTACTCTCCACCTCGATCACGGGTACGGATGCTACCTGAGGGTAGGAGATCGCTAATAATAAACATCTGTCTGTTCCCAATGCGTGCGTTGTTATCCATATGTGTTTGATATTCCATTACTGTAAGCACTCAAAATAACCCGGTATGTAACAGCAGCATCGCAAGATTACGCTGCATTGAATAATTTTGTTTTTTTTTTCTTCACACACACTCTTTTGCTATGTTTCTTCACATACGTTATATCCATCTCTGTAATCTTCTTTCTTTTTTTTCCCGCGACAATCCGTGACAATGGACATGCAATGCTCATCTTGCTGTGACGAGAACTTTTTCATTTGACGCGATCGCCCAGCGCAGCGCAGCGCAGAGCGAGTGGTGGTAGTAGTGGTGGTGATGGTGGTGGTTGGTTTGTTCGACACGGCATCGCAACTCGTCGCTTTATTTGCCTGGCGGTGATCCACCCGTGGCTCTAACGTACCTGCAGGTTGTCTCAGTTGACTCGACGCGAGGGGAGTTATAGATCACGCCCAATATAGGATCCGATCCCATTTCCCATTGGATTCTAGGCAATGTGCTTTTGCCATTTTGAAATTTGATGATTTGATGCCTTTACTCTATGTAGGTATGTATGTATGTATGTGTATGTATGTACGTTCGAAGCACCGCGCTCCGCCAAACTCCAATAGCGTCTCCGTATCTCTTTTCTTAGCTATGCAGGTAACAACCCTCTTTCTCTCTCTTACCCCTTGTCGAAGGCTCAAAATCCAACATGCTAGGATCCTCTCCTCCCCCCCCTTGTCGGGAGATCTCTATGTTCTGCTCTGACTACTGCTGATGATGTTGTGTTGCTTTCCCGCTCGGCTCACTTTATTGCGTTCATGACTCGTGTTTGTACCCACGTACCCGCCCGCTGACGATCTGTATGTATGTATGTATGGATGGATCTCAATTTTTAGACAAGCTTATCATACCATTACACTATCTGACTATCTGACTATCTATAGGTTCCTGGCACTATCTAAACCTTTACGGACGATGTTCCTCTGGAACCCCAGACGAGGATTCGCGCGCGTTGTGGGGTTTTAAGGGGAGGGAAGGGTAAGATAGGCTCATCCTTGGATGTATGTACATATGTAGTATGTACCTATGTAGGTAGGGGAGTAGCAGCAGTGAGAAAGAAAAGGGAAAGGGAAAAAAAGAGAGAAGAAGAAAGGCGTGAGATTGGCAACGGATCCCAGGTTTCTCATTGGTGATAATTGGTCGATTTATTACAGCGGGCGGGCGAATTCTGATTCGTCTTCGCTCCCCCTTGAATTATTATTATTTTCTTAATTTTTCTTCTTTTTGCGCTCTCGCGCCATAATCTTATGCGGTAAGGAACCGTGGGGCAAGATTATTAGATAGACCGGACAAGGCTGGTGGTGGTGGTCTCCATTCTCTATTTGTGGCCTGCTGCTACTGTGCTGTCGACTGTTATCGTTGGAGGGGTTGGACGCCTGCCTCGTGGTCCGCGGGTCGTTAATGCGTCGCGTTGATGAATTGACATGACAGATTGCTGCTATTGCCGTCGTAGCTATATCATATATATATACATACTACTGCGTATGTAGGTATATACATAGTATGCAAGTTGAGTTTGATGAGTCTTTGAGACATCAATCTCTGACTGTCATCAATGCGCAACGCGGTTCGCATGGAAATTGCACTTTGATGAACTTGGGTGATATCCTAGGCTGCCACATGCTAAGCCTGCATGATCGTATGGGTGCGGATATTACTACTAGATGATATCCATGATGGGTACTGCGGATTATGGTATGTCGTGAGCGGCGAGCGGCGAATTATCATCGCGTAGCTTCACCACTCACGATACACGATACACGCGCTAGGAAATAGGATATAGGACATAAGCCCACGGGATAGGCTACAGCTGGTTAACTGGTTAGCTGGTTAGCTGGTTAGTACCTAGCTTGTATGTACCTTGGCTAGCCCAGGAAAAATATAACCTTAATAATAAAGATAAAGAAGTACTACCTAATAGCTAGGTAGTAGCTAGTAGGAAAACGGAAATTTGACGACCGCGTGGAATCGTCGATTAATTAGTAGGGTCTAAGCTACACGTGGGAAGATATACAACGTCGTAGTACTATGTGGTATAGGTATAGTAGTATGCAAGAGTGTGCGTATTATACATAATACATGACACATAATACATACTACTAGGTAAGTAATACATACTAATACATATACTATAGTAGATGAATTGGATACCTACTTTTAGTGTATGTCGTTCGGCGACAGATAAAAACAGATAAACGCTCGAATAGGAATTCGATTGGGGGCCATCTGTCTACTTTCTGCAGAACAGTTGCCAAGAAGGTTACATCGATTCCAACTAGGGAAAGAGATTCGAGCTAAGGCATGGTTGAAAATGGGTATGAGGGTTTGGATATGAGGGCCAATATGAGAGAGGGAGAGCTGGCGGCAATAAAAAAAAAGTTGGAGTTGGATGGATTAGGTAGGTATGTACCTACTAGGTAGCCTAATATCCATGGATGTATGTATGTAATGAGGTACCCGTGGACCTCAGTAG
This sequence comes from Rostrohypoxylon terebratum, assembly GCA_022497145.1. NCBI lineage: Eukaryota > Fungi > Ascomycota > Sordariomycetes > Xylariales > Hypoxylaceae > Rostrohypoxylon > Rostrohypoxylon terebratum. The sequence continues at coordinate 389,371 of MU385855.1, forward strand.
GTCCACGGCATGGATGCAGGTAAGGATGTAAGTCGTAATGAGAATTGACAACAAGGGGTAAGGGAAAGACCAGCCGCAATTTGGAAACCTTGGAACTTTCTTCTTTTGGGGGTTTTTTTTTAAGTTTTTTTTAGGGGTGCCAGATAGTCCAGATTTGATTGAAGAGATTTGTACGTAAGTAGATGAATGTACACACATCTATGATATCTACATGATACCTAGTACTAACTAAAGTCTAATAAGTCTAGCGTTAATCTTATACTAATCTACCAGACATACTACAAGGATACTAGTCTCGAGTCTCGAGTCTCGACACTAACAGTACGTATGTACCTATGTATTTGTTGGAATAAAGCCCTAAAGAAGTTGGAGGGTCTGAAGCTGGCGGCGAGGATTGGACGGGTTAAACTCGGAGGGGTCCTCTCCAGGCTAAAGTAGGTAATGCATAGCGGGCGTATCTATAGCCTCGTCAAATCTCGGCAGCCTGGTCTATTATTATGGTTAGTACGAAGTATTATTATCGTCTTTTTCTTTGTCATTTGATATTAATACAATGTGTTACTATATTGGAGACCGCAAAATAGCTAAGTATGGAAAATAGTTCGTGATGCGTTTCGCTTATTCTATTTTTTTGGACGCATGCTTATGCTTTTTTTTTTTTTTTCATTTCTATGCGGTTTCATATATGAAAATATCCTATCCATATCCCTATGCTCATGCTGTCAATGGCAGTGGCAGTGGCATTGGCGTGGGATATTTAATGACAGTACTACATACATCCATTGATCTTGGTGGATATTAGGGGTGTTTGGTACATGCGTACATGCGTACATGTGTACATGGGAGTACATGTAAGTTCACGGTATGGTATTAATCGATCAATGAAATACGGTAGAGATTGGAGATGAGAAATGGAACTCCAGCCTGTCCAGCATGTCTCTTGCCCTGCCCTACCCTGCCCTGCCCTGCCCTGTCCTGTCCTGGTGAACTGAAGGTCGGATCCTGCGGGCTGCTGCTTTTGCGGGGTAATGGGTAATGGGTATGCGATTATACTAGTCGGGAGTTGTCAGTTTTAAACTCCTAACGGGGCGGCGGACAACGTTTGTATTCATAACTTATTTCCTCTTTTGGCAAGTATTGGAGTGGAGATTAGCGTTTAAGTGGAAATCTGCAAATCTGTTGTAAAATATTACTATCTGTTATGTTGTACTTGTATCGCTGTATCTCAATATCTCGGTATCGCAACATGTATCTCCACACCTAAATCTTCCTACCTTATCTAGTAAGGTACCTACATATTCCATACATCAATTTGGATACAGGTAAGTGTAATATGTACCGTATTTGGGTATACAATTTCAGTATCACCGCACGCTATAAAAACAAGAAGGCTTACAGGCTTGCAGGCTTGCAGGTTTGCAGGACACACTACCCAGAAATAGAACTCGCCAAAGGGTTCCAAGAAGTCTGGACATCCAGACAACAGCTCAGCTCGGGGTTCTACAAACATCATATTGGTTATTGGTCCACCTCTGCCACCGAATAGATTAATACTTAGATTACGCTGAATATATATATGATTTAATAAGCATAATAAGCACTCCTGCCAGGTTGCTTGCGCAAGCTTAATTAGATAAAGATCCAAAACGACGGGAACCTGGGGGCCACGGGAGGAATTACAACGTCAAACCAAGCAGCCCCAAAGCAGCCCCAAGGCAGCCCTCGGAGGTTACTAACACGCCCGTCTCTCTCTGTAGGGCTGCGTCAGTTATACTACGGCGGGAAGATCCAAGTTGTCAATCCAACCCAAGAACCCAAGCTTCCCTCTACTGGGAACCATGGGAACCAACCTTTGTCAACCTCAGGTCATCAGTCCAATCAGTCCAATCAGTCCTGACGAACAGCCAACGCCTCCAAGGCTGTTTCGCGCCGTATGATTGGCAGGGCTTCCCCTGCTGCTGAGAGTCTCGAATATAGTACGCGGCAAGGCGGCATAGGAATGAAGGAGGAGGATAGAATTTTTTTCCGCTTGATGAATGATAAGTGTTGAGTGTTAGGAGGTATGGGTGTAAAGGATGTAAAGGGTGTAATGATGGTGTATTGGTGTATTGTAGTGGTGTAGTGGTGTAGTGGTGTAGTGGTGTGTGTTTTGGGTGTGTGCTAGGTATGAGTTGTAGATACCTCTTATACAGAGATCCATGGATACTAAGGCATAATAATCTGACATGCCATGCCAAACTGTTAGTTGGTAGGTAGTTGGTAGGCAGTTGGTGTAGTTGGTGTAGTTGGTAGTATATATGTGGCCTTTTAGGCCTTTTAGAGTTGGGGTTCGTGTTCGGGATGCGAGCGCGGGAGTAACCTTCATTTGAGTTGCGCTCTCTAAAAGACGTGATGGAGGGTGAGATGAACCAATCAGAATCGAGTCGAATGTTGATGCCTTCTTAACTGGGACCTCGCACCGAGATGTTCGACAAGGCTGTACTGGTGGTGCAGCATGATATGCGAGACATGCAAGACATAGAAAAAATCCTTTCAGATTTTTTGTAAATGTCTGTTTTTTGATTTGTTTCTCCATGATGTACGATGCGTCTTAACCGAGTAAACGAAGTCGTCATATGCATGGTCGTTTCTACTATTATTATGATTTGATCTATTCTGAGGGTTTCCACTCTTTCTATTCTTTCTATGTATGCTGTATGCTGTATGCTCGTTACCAACTTACCAATCTAATACATTAGGTACCAAACCAACATACGTACATACTACATAGTAATAGGTATCCGGCGTTTATTACGCTGTATGTCTTATACACATTTAGGTAAGCACATGCATATACGTCAAGGCTGATTATTACTAGTGTCATGTACGAAGGATGATTAAGGATTTGGTTCGAGTCCCCTTCCTTTGGTCCCTATTATTTGTACTATGTATGCTGTATATTGTTATTATTAGTGATAAACCAGACTCGGATCAGACTAGCGAATGTATTGATATGTACGTTTTTGTTAGTCTAACTGCTAATCGTGCCGATTTGACGTATTTGCTACTGTTAGTCGTATACATATTAGTATATTAATAAATACATCAAAACGTACCTGACGTATGCAATATGTCAATTGGTACATATGATTGCCGATATTGACATATTTGACATATTGACCACCATCGATACTGCCATACTTGAACTTGACCCTACTGACAAACGTGCATGAGCGCATATCAGCCCCGCATCAATACATATGGTATACCTATATACGTAGTAGTACCTAAGTATCTATGGATAATCAATGATGATATCTGTGTGACAGTCTATGACTACCTACCTAGTGTGTACATAGTATGTAAGTACATTGATGTACTTATTTTCCCCACTTGTCTCCTACGGGCTATCACAATGAAATCTAATGGCCTGATCCCCCAAGCGCGCTAAGCTTTTTTTTTCCCCTTTTACAACTTTTACAACTTTCTTATTGATTACTCCGTACCGTATTCTATTCATATCCTATCCCATCCCGTCCATTCCTGTCTACGTCGTCTATGTCCATCCTATCCCAACGTATCCCAAGTCCCCAACCTATCCCATCCTGGTGCCTATCATATCCATCCTGTATTCTGTATCATGTATTATCATGTATCATGTATCGCGTATCCTGCCTATCGTATTCCAGGTCACCAGTCACATACATATCGTACATATTCTCCTCACGAGGCAGATTCGAGTTTGACTCGACTGAGACATCGCCGGACGACTACAACCTTTGCAACAAGATAGGCGTAAGGAGTATGGAGTATGGCGTATCACGTATCATGTATCATGTGTCCGGCCACTTATAATCATTATCTCATGATTACCTAGTAGCTAGTATACGAAATCTCATGCGAAATCTCATACGAAATCTCTCGAGTCTTCAGCCATCCATTCAAAAAAACATCATCCTTGCTACTACATACTTAGACTTAGTACTAGGTATAGTATAGTACTCCCTATTGCCGCCTCCTTCCCGGGGTTGTCGCCGGCTTTTCATCGTTTAAAGATACCTGACCTGAGCTAAACTCCAAACCAAACCAACCACCCCCTTGTCTTGTGTAAGTTGAAGTCGTTCAAGCCGTTGACGAAACCCTGAAGCCGTTGAACGGATGCGCATATCACATACATCAGCGGCTTACTGGATGATCTCCCCCGCCGGAGAGGCAGCGATCAGTTCGTTCGCGGGTACCTGCTTGCATGTGCAAATGGACCTGGTATACTGTAACTATACCTACATGAATTTAACCCCTCCAGACCCTCCAGACCCTCCGGACCCTCCAGGTGTCCAAACTTCGATTAGCTTGCGCAAGCCTCTCCCCCCAAAAGAACCATGAATTCCATGATTTCATGATTCCCTGATTCCAACATTTCTATTGAGATTTATTAAAAAAGGCTACTAAATCTCGCCAAGGATGCCTCCTCAGGATTCGACCCTATCTCTACCCTGTTACCCCTGTTACCCGCGAACGGCAAGCTAGAGCCTTATCAAGACTAAGTCTCTATCTCTACATAGTACTATAGTAATTGTTAGGACTAGGATTGCGAGTGGAGGATCGTCTCGGTAGAGCATACTAGTAACTATGCAGACTATGCAGTACTATGTATGTCTGCATTTCTTGGTATTTAATAAAAAATCCTGCACCCCAAACCTCGCAGGCAGGCCGAAGGGAAAAGGCAGCGCATTAGTCCCCTCGAAATGGGCCATCTCAGGTGTCCTATCATACATAGGCGTACCTGAGATTTACCTGTTGCGTCATGCCAACGAGATGTGGCACAACCTTTTTCGCGCGGGAAGGAGATCGTCGACCGCCCTGAGGCGGCACAGAACGGTGTCGTACAGAAAATGGCGCGTCGGCTTGTCTTATGATTCGACAAAAGCCTACTTTTTTTCTCATCGAAGACCCCTACCAACTTTCCCTAGCCAGGGCCAGGGCAAGCCAGGCCTGCTAGGTCTGTCAAGGCTCCACTAGAAAGAGCATATCGAATCCTTCGTTTCGAGGATCAAAAAGGTCGTAATGCCTGGGCAGCTGCCAAGCTAGCAAGGCTGTGCGTATGGTATAATAGTACTATATGTAGCGGTAGGCATGTATGTATGTGAGTGAGTGTGTGCGCGTATGTGCTTATGTAGGTATGTATGTACATACAAGCAAGTGTCTGCTAGATCATGTTGCAACCGACATGGTTAGCGGGAGCCGGCGATCGTCGTTGGAAACGGAGCGTACAGGCCGGTCATACTGCCTCAAAGGAGGCTAGCTCTCTGCCTGACAGTAGTAGACGCGCACGCCAGCCCTCTCGTCTTACTACATAGTATGTGTGCCTTGCCTCATTATTTGCTGCTCTAAGCTGTCTTAGGTGCGATTCCACGACAACCGGGAGAACGGCAGGTCTCTTCCAGACGCACGCTCACTCCGAGATCTCGGCAGCAAGGTGCGGAATACAGAGCAGCGTAATTGACCTACCTAGGTATCCATGAATGAATCTAGCATCATCTGGTTCATTCGAGTCAATTACATATCTCGAACCATACGAACCATACGAACCATACCTATATCATCGACAAAACCTCAACTAGGCCGGATCTGCGCGTTTCACAGATACAGCACAATAACCCCCGACTACTAGACTACCTAAGATATGCAGATTACCTAGGTAGGTATACTGTACCGTAACACCCCAATCCTTGCGTCGCAAGTCGGTCTTTTTTTGAGGCTTTCTATTTTTCTTCATCTGCCGCGATCTCCCCACTTCTCATCTTAAGCAGATCCTTGATGATGCTAGACCTTTTGACGTCTGCGGTGTCCGCGGTCAAGGTCCCTTGATGGTTGATGGCTGAAGGTTGAATCCGAGGAAATCCTCTCATACCTAATAATTGATCCCTTCTCAGTCCTCACTGCTGCCCAATACCTAATCCGTGCGTTAAGACGGCGAGCGTTTCTCATCGGGACATGGGTGAACACGCTATGCCTCGAAACTGTTGAAACGCGGCGCGGCAACCATCTACGTGTGAACCCCCACCAATCCTTTGATCTTGGTTCGTAAGAGTACCATCCCGTAGAGCGACGATAATCTTTTGGGGGAGATACGTCGAGAGGCGCAGCTCTCTTCTATCATCTAGGTACATATCAACAATCATCATGATCATCATCAACATCACGCGCAGCGCGCAACACACCGAGTGACACCGAGGTTAGTCTGAGCTAGTCTGAGCTCAAACAGCTGTTACCAGTCAATGAGCTTGCTCATTTACACGCGGTTGTGGCTCTTTAGTATTAGTAGTAATAGTAGTAGTACATTATTAGCTGCATCTCGGATAGCAAAAGCCATTGCCACCGCGCAAGGATCTCGTACAGTACTTCGGCTCACTACTCTCTGTTCAGCGTATATTAAGCACCACATATAGCCACTATAACCCGGCCCCTTATAAGATCATGGTTTTGAAGCTTGGGGTAATCTCGGGTCGAAGCAACCGTCGTCCTGGTCCTTGTGGGAAGAAAGAAGAAAAAAAAAGGCCCCCAACCAAAATGATTTATCACACTGCGTGCTCATACGTGGATAAGATTAAGAACATTTAAGCAACTCACTAAGCAGAAAAAGGCTCCGAGCTGTCAGTCGACAATCCACCTTTCCAACGTCAGTGCTGAATTAAACTACCTTAAACTACCTTAGCAGGAGGACCAAGCTAGAGATCAGATATCGCGCTACTGTACCAAGGTTCTGACCAAGAGCTTAATAAGTTACTAATAACAAATCCCCTTAGCCACGAGCGGCCACGAGCGACCACGAGCTCAGGGCGTCCTGGACGTCTTGACCGCTCTGTTTCCTAAGTGAGATTCGCACGCTTCTCGAACCAAACTTTGGTTCCTTCGACTACCTTCGACCCAGTCCAAAACCGGACATATTTGATGGATAAACGTCCTTAGGTCCCTATAGTGTAGGTCCCTCAGGTCCCTTAGGTCCTCGTCCGGGTTTAGTCATCGACACTGACATCAAGGGGTTCCACATGTCCTTCAACGGTTGTGGAGAACTAACTCGTGTTGAGGAGAAATGCATGTCCAAGTTGATGTGACTTGACCAAGGTTAGTATACATAGCGTGTGTAGGTGAACAGTCTCCCCTGAAACTTTCAAAGGGGGCAGAGGGGGCAGAGGGGGCTCGTGGTCACGGTGGTTACGTGTTTTTTTTTTCCTTTTCTCCTTCTCAGAGGGTACGTGTGTGGTGCGGAAACAGGAGAATCTCGACTGCCGTTGTCGTGTCGAAGGAGAAGACGAAAGCGGTCGTACCTGTATTAGCTAGAGAACCTCGACGCAACCAAACCATGTGGTTTAGTCGTCGTCGTACATACATATCATACATATCGTACATATCGTACATATCATACTTACATTGCGTACCTACGTGTCCAAGCTTCCCCCCCTACGTTGCGGCGAAAATGCTACAATGCTACGATGCTACTGTATCTACGGCGCTTGTGGGAAAGAAGAAAGGGAAAATTGTCCGGTAACATTTCCCCTGACTGATTGTTACTAACCTGGTCCCTGTCAGCTCTCGGCGCCTCTCCCAGGTCCAGCCCTAGTCCTCACATGTCTAATGAGTCTAATGAGGGTTAGCTTCGACGTTATTTTATCATATTACCACGGGATTTCTGGGATTATTTCGTACCCAAAAGGCGATAAAATGTCGACTCAGATTTATTATCTGGCGCGATCTGCCGGCCTCATTTTCGCTAGCCCGGATCGTCCTTGGGTTTTTGTCTCTCCTGTGCTTGTTGCTTGCTTGTCTTGCTTGCTGTTGCTTTCCACTTACATAAAAGTCTCTACCATGTTGATACAGATATGATACAATACCTATTATCATATAGGTAACGAAATTTCAATTTCCTTTATCAGCAGATTAGGAAAACGAGAATATGTGGCGACGACAAGGAAGAGCTTGTTGTGGAGAAAGAGAGAGACAGAGAGCCTCGCGCGCGGATTCTGACCTCAATTTCGTATCGATCTTTTCACTGGTCCTGCGCTCTGCAATAATACCTAATACATAACATACATAACGGTAAGTAGGCAAACCAACATTTATCTAGTAGGTAGATACATGCGATATAGGTACATTACGGGACGGGATGGAATGGGATGTACATAATAATGAATAACAAATATCATACCGATTCGGTACCCGTCATCGTCGCAGTAGGTAATAAGAAGCTTAAAGGAGGGCGAGGGGCGGCTGCTTAGCTTCGCAGGCTCGCAGGCTCGTCACATTGGCGACATTTGGGGGGGGGGGGGGGTGCGGGCTCGATATCACCTGTATCGTTTCGCGTGAAAAGTAGCAAAGCGGGCGGTTCTATTTTCAGACGAATACATACCTATTACAGAGTGAAAGCGGCGCGCGCACCACCACCACCACCACCAATTGCCATTACCATTACCATTACCATTACACACTACTTAATACATACACTACCTACGCACACCAATACACGATGAGTTTGCCTCCGAAGTGTCGCTCGACCGTTGGTTACATGACTTGAGTAAGCACGACAGATTTACAGGTACACTACAGCGTCAGGACAGGACAGAAGCAGACAAATTTGGTGATGAATATCCTGCAGGAGTCTTTATTAGTACCGGCATAAGTGGCCGTTTCTTTTACGGGATATCGCTCCCTCTGATCATCCGAGGTTCGTCCAATCAGCACAACTTCCTTCTCTGCTCCAGAGGAATAAGTACATGATAGTATATTATGCTCCATGGCGAAAAAGGATGCGGCTGTTGCGCCGAGTACCGTCGCGGGCTGTACTCTGTAGTATATGGGGGCAACTTTCGTCCATCGTGTAGGCCTGTATTCTGCTCTGTATACTAGTATAGGCCTATTAGGCCCTGTTATGTATGTACAATACGTGAATATGTACAATACGATACCTCCCTGTTCCCAGTCCCCTGTACTCCAGTCCTATCGAAATGCTGTGGTACCCTCCAAAAGCTTACATGGCCTCCGAAGTGGCGTGCCGGGTTCGTCCAGCTGTGGATCTCTTGCTAGGCACGCTGATCCAAATCGGGAATGTGCTGGATACTGCGTGATCTGTACTGGTATGGTGTCGTAGCTATCCTCCGCATTTTCTTTCAGCAGCCTACATCTACATGGCTGTATCTGTATGTAGGTACTAGGTAGGCATGTAATGTAGTGTACTATTCGACGACAGGAAAAAAAATAACTGATCGTAAATTGTTGCTGCAGAGCAGGTATTCGTTCGTTTTCGTCCATTCATCTCTGCCGCGAATGACCTCTCTTTCCTCCTTCTTTCCCCATGATCTGTGATCATTCGACTGAACGAAGACCGAGTTTTCATCGGCAAGATGCTATTGCATTTCTGATCTTCTGTTATCTGCACCTCGGCCCACACACATCTTCTCTTTCTTCCATGACAATTCGACAATTCGACCATTGCTTCATCTCGGGTCTTTCTGGTTGAGATAATCAGGCATGCAAGCGAAATTCCTTGATATTGGCATCGTCTCCTCTCTGCTATTGCTTTCTCCATCTCCAGTTCCGGTTCGAGGCCCGAGGAGCTATCAAAGAGCTATCGTATAGGTCCCTCCCCCTATATCGACGCGTCTGCTATTACCAAAGCGACGACCTCTTATTTTTCTCAACCTTTTCTCTCTCTCTGTATCTCTCGTCTTGGCAGCCTCCCCTTCCTTTTTTTTTAAAAAGAAAAACTGCAAATGATAATAATATTAGTAGATGGAGGACCCTAACGCTAAGAGATAATAGGTACGGGATACATTACATAGTAAAAAAAAAAGGGTGCAAGGGTCTAATAAACTTATGTGCGCTTTTTGCGAAGCGAGCTTACTGGATCCCCGCCGCGCCCCTGGTCGACTAGCCAGAGACGCAATCTCGTGAACCGATATTTTTTTTTTACTGTACCGTAATGTTCTGCACCACCACCTACACCACCCCCATGCTTTTTCTCTCCCTCCTCGACCCATGGTCCTTGCGCCTTTCCTTTCTGGCTCTTCGTCGGCGGATATGTCCAACGGTCTCTCTTCAAATTAGTGGACCCTCCCCTACGTACCTAGCAAAAGCCGTCGGAGGATTTCCTAACTAATCAAGCACCTCCCTGTTGGGGGCCAGGGCCAGCATTGGATAGACGGAGCTGCGTGGAGGGGCTTTTTTATTTTACAAGGGGCATCTCGAATGGCTTTAGCTAGCCTCTTGTCGATAGGCCCCCGTGCCTCCATATGATCCATGCTTTCATACATCTCTACCTGCCTACTCCGTACCCCCTCCATCCACACACACTCAACGCGCCTCCATACAAGGCTTTGCCGTCATGTTCATCCACAATGGTCAGGTCCGTTTGCCGGTAGGTCTTGGAGGAGGGTACAGGATAGGAGGTACCTCTCTAGCCCTTGTAAAAGAATCGGCAGACAGATGAAGCTTTTTATGGGGCAGTCCTGCCGTTGAATAACGTATTTCCTAGTACAGTACGATAGCAAAGTAGCTTTGCGTACCGACATAACTAATAGCTTTCTGCGCTGACATACCTATATTTCGTCCTTCTTCAGCCTTCGTCTAGTAAAGTTCTGACCGTGGTTTTTTTTTCCTGCAGCCGTAAGGGCCAGTAAGCGTGCCTCGTGGCCTTCAGGGTGCGGAAGTAAAGCTTCAATTCATCTTATATCTCCTTCCGGTTTTTTCGATTCAATTTGGTTGGCGCTTGTAGGGTCTGGAGAAGCAGAGAATCAAGCTTGTTGTCGATATTTTGTCTAGGGCCTATGGACAAGTCCCGGGCAGAACTAAAGGCCCTGTATCTTCCCCCAGCCAGATCGCCATTAGCTCCGTTCTCCTTCCCAGTCGGGCTGCATGCACTGTACTCTAAAACCCATGTCAGTTGTAGGTACTAAAGATTTCTGTACCAGACCCCCAAGTCGCTTCCTGCTCTCTCATTGACTCTCTTTGGACCTGGACCTGGACCACCTCCGCTTGGCTAGGACCCGTCAACCGTTAAACGTGCCCCCCAGGGTTGTGGGTAATGCCGTTCGCTGCACAAAACAGTCCCCTCAGAGGCAACATCTATCCTACCGTATCCCGTCCCATCCCATACAAGTACACTTCGGCCTGCAACCTTACCTCCTTTCGACGTTCACTCTATTCTGACTTCACCTACCTTTAGAAGGAAAGTCTTTAGCACTATCATCAAGGCGTTTGCCCTTTCGACAGGAACTCGGACCTGACGAGACTAGTAGTCTATGAGTATCAGTTAGAGGTTATTGCCGCGACTCTGATGTTCTGAGTAAACCGTCTTCCTATTTGGAGAAGGAGGAATTGAAAAAAAAGAAAGACGAAAAAGAAAAGAGTTTTGGTTGATCGCCGGTAGCGCGCGAGGAAAGGTCTTGGGAGCACGGCTGGGACAAAGGTTCCCATGTCAGCCACAACGACTTTGACGGCGACCATGGCAGAGTTGAAGCCGGAGCCAGCGCATAGTAGTCTTTGGTCGAACTATGGCGGTCCGGTGTCCTTGTCAACTCGATACCCCAACACCATGGAGTCGAATCTCTCGCACCCTTCGACGACATCATCGCAACATCCAGGAAGGCCCAGAAGCAGTCACCCAACTATCGACCATCCTTACCCGTACCCGCGATACCCTCAAGAGGAATCGGATGGATTTGACAGATACCCGCAGCCTTCTTTAACGCAACATCACAGTTTCCCTAACCTGAAGAGACCGCACCAACCCGGTGAGCATCCGCCGTATCAAGAGATTGTCCAGGACCTGAGGGATGACGGATCCAAACTTACCGTTAACCACGACCACAAACTACTCTCATTTAGGAGGGTTCAGGATAAGCACACCATTGTTGACCAGCATGGACGAATGCAGCAACTCGAACTCTCCGCGCAGCTTCATGGCATGTTCTTCCTATCGGAAATGCCATCTAGTACGAGCGACGGCGCAATTCTACAGCCGGAGTTGACGTGTTACCGAAGGAATCTATTCCAAATTAGTGGTTCGCTCATCACGCCTCGAGGCCAGTTATCAGTAATTCTTCCAGAGACAGGCGAAACCGTTCCCGTGAACAGCACCGAGGTTACGATCTCGGCTATCGAGTCAGTCGACGGCCATCCTGTGAGGCTCATCGTGATCCCCTGGAAGACGCCACCACCGAATTCCCCGGAATTACCCCAGACTCCGGACCAGGAGCCACCTTCGCTACCGTTGATTCCTTTCCCCGACGATGGACAAGAGGCGGATGGCGAATACGCCGTGTACCCTATCGGGTGGCGGCGGTTGCAATTTAGAATGTGAGTTTTTGCCGACTTTCCTCACCGCGAGGCTCCAGCCTCCGGTGCTCAAAAGCCCTCGTACTAATGCACCGTCTTTAGAGCAACCGCGAACAATGGAAGACGTAAAGAGCTTCAGCAGCATTTCGTACTTCACTTGAAAGTAATGGGGACACTAGCAAACGGATCAAAGGCCGTTCTAACAGAATCGACAACGGCGCCTATTGTGGTCCGAGGACGAAGTCCTCGAAATTTCCAGGCTCGGAAAGAAATCCCTCTCTTGGGATCTAGCGCCGGCTCGCGCGGACAGGCGTTGGTTGAGACGGGACTTGGCATCGTCGCTGGTCCCTTGACCGTGAAACCCCAGGACCCGAAACTGAGGGGATTGAATCTCGAACTACCCAGGACAGCGTTTACTTTCAACGCGTCAAAACTTCCTGGTAGCCCGATGACAATGAGATCTAAGTAGGTTGTTCCTTTATCTAATTCCAACGGTGTGCCAGTTCCAGAGACCTTTTCGAGCAAAGAGTGTGTGGAGTAGTAGCAGTTTTGATTTTCTTCGTCGGAGTTCAACGCTGACAGCAGGTTCAAGCTCATACCCCAGTTGGAATCCTCCAAGCCAGTTGCCCCTGTCCGGAATGCCAACTTCGGCTACAGCCAGTTATCCGCCAGCGAGCATACCTGCCGAGTCATACCAGAAAATGCCGCTTTCGGGGACGTCAAGCTTCACTCAGGAGCCACAAGAGATGCCTATGCAGACGTCTATGCCATCGATGCAGTTGTCACTGGCTGCGACAGAACAGCAACCACCTGCAATCCGGACGCAGTACGCTTACGTACAAGGGACCTCCGCTCCGCCACAACTTTCGGTGACGACAACTTCGATGAGCAGCTCCTCAGATCACGGCAACTTAAGCGTGCCACGATACGTAGATTCAAATCCACGGCCGACCAAGAGTCCACGACATGCGAGTCATCAGTCTGTTCCCAGCACTAGCTCAATGAGCAACAGCAACGACACTTCTGAATACAGGTACGGGCCTTCTGGCTACGTGCCCGTTAACAATAATTCCAACGAATTGAATTCGGCATCCACATACAGCGCTGAAAGTGCGAGCGGCGGTGCTGGTGCTGGGGCTCCTAGTGCCGGTGGCCCTCCTTCGTCAGCAGGTGGGCACTCCCAGCAATCGCAGCAGCCGCAATCTCAACAACCGCCACCCCGCGACTATTATCCTCCTACAACGTCTTGGACGACCACAGCAGGCGAGCCCAGCAGCGCTCCTGTTCACTCGTATCATAGCAGCGGTGGTCCTGGCAGCGAAAGCAGCAGGCCATACTACCCTGGTAAGAGTGAGCACCCGCCAGCTCAGGGTAGCTATGCTTCGACTTTGGGCCATTATTCGTGGAGCCCAACATAAAGGCCGATCTGTAAAGAGAGGATAATATAATGATGGTCAAAGGATTTGACAGACGATTTTCATCCCTTCACTGCCATGGGCCAACCTAATGGCACATCGGTACACACCAAGAAGACGTAGGTGTGTAAGCGAGAAATAACGAGTAAGACGACGGCAGCCCTTGTTGCCATAAAAAAAGCGTGACTTCTACCATATGTCGCCTGTATAGTATTTTTAATGAAAGCTCATTTTCCGTTTCTTATTTGAGACTTGTGGAGGAAGAAAAAGGGCTAAAAGCTATTTTCGGAGTTTCAGCACCTCTTTACGGAGGACTTGTAAAGGGTTCCGGAGAGGTGGGGGTGGGAAGCGGGAGAGATGGAGTAAAGAGAAAGACGACGGGTTGGATAAATGGATAGTCTCCCGTGTGCTCGGTACTCGGTACTCGTGTCAGGAAGAGGTTACCATTGCCGTTTTGGGGTTGTGTATCTGGTGGTTTTCTCATATCGATACTCATTCGTGTCTTTCGCTTATAGCGAGCACGACCCTCTCCACCATTTTGTTTGGAACAGCATAACTCCAGCAGTCGCAGAGACGGGTCGGCATTGGAATCTCCGGAGTTGGTTTCCTCTATCTCTTACTGTTGTCGTCGTTTTGAGGTGGAGATCATCTTTTGCTATTTCGATATCCCCCCCTCGTTCGTATCCTACGTACATACCATACCATACAGTACCATCGTCGTTACCTGTTTACACAATTTGGAGCAAGCCGGCAGGGCGGCCGCGTTGTTTTCCCAGCGATCGAGCTCATGTGATATCTATCGTAAGCGGTATTGCTGGAGTGGTAATTTGTCGTCATTTCCCTTGCTGTGAACGAAACGGCGGATAACGGCACGACCCTCTGAATATCGACATCCATCCTAACTTCGGTCATAGTTCCTGTTCGTTTCCTGCTCGGCGCCGCGGCATACCGGGCTGAGGGAAAAGTCGTTTAGGGGTAAAATATCCTGCTGAAAGAAATCCATTATTTTCGATATGACGATTGCTGCTATAATATCAGCATCGTTCCAGGAGCTGAGAGGACGATTTTAAGCAAGGGATGGATATAATCTCCACATTGGATGGAGATGTCTGTTCGAAACCTTGGTCACTGTTCGTCTCGTATGACCTTCGAGGCTACCTCAACCTGTACTTTACCTGTATCCAACTGTATTGTTAGATGCGAGACTTATAACGCTTATATATGTGTATATGGATTGATAGGATCGAGAGGGTCCATGGCCCTAGTTTTCAGCTTTCAGTTTATGGCCGCCAAGGCCTGTATTGTACCACACTAAAGCATCCATCTGCCCATCCGCCTAAGCTGGAGATGTCGGTTCTCCCAGAATTTTAACAACGATCAGCTTGTAGTGTGGATAATTCCTTCGTGCTAGTCGGTGTGTAGTGGATAACTTCCGAATTTCTGGGTCTGGAAGAGTAAGCACGAGAGGAGCAAGATAAGGCGGTGGCTCAATAAAGGGATTTTCTTAGACGATAATTGCAACATCTGAAATTACTAAGTTGCCGATGGCTACTACAGTAGGTAGTAACTAGGTACTAGGTAGGTAACATTGAAGTTTGAACAGATGAGCAAGTAAAAGAGAAAAAAAATAATCAGGTTAGAAGGGATAACTTTATATTCTAGTCTGCCTGGTTGCACATGCCACCTGATGACCCTGATCACTGTGACCTGTCGTTTCTTTTTCGATCATGGCCCTTCACAAGTACTTCCATCTTGGTGATCAATGAGCAGACGGCCGATGTAGTATTACGTACTACCAAAGGTAATGTAAGGTGATACAAAACTTTAAGTTACGGCCGTTACTACTACTAGGTGGTAGTACGAAGCTGAGTGTGCCCTGGAAGTAGGATTCAGCTAGAAGATTAGCGGTGCTCCAAGGTTTGGTAATTGGCCATTCAGGTGAAACGAGCCTAAAGGCAAGTGCTAACCCGCTAATGGACGGCGGCTGAAAAAGGCCCCCACAATTTACATGGTGATTTATTGGTGGTCAAAGCTTTACAGCAAAGCCATTCATTTTCTTTCTCATCGTCGCACAGCTAAGCCACAGAACCATCATTTCACGATACCCCATCGACCTCCGTACTCAATTTAAACCCCACACTTGAGACCAAATATTCATATTACGAAAGTCATGTTCGACGTGCCTGATGCCAAACGGTATGGAATACTTTGATTTAGACCATCCCCTTTTTTAAGTCCAAGCTAACGGCGAATATCAAGAGTCCGGCGAGAGGATTTACATGAGTCTGCTTCGGACGAAGAGTCAGCTGGGGACGACCAATTAGATGCAACCTTACGCAGAAAACTGAACGCGCAGCTTTCTGGTCTATTAGATCTGAGTTTTGAAACAGATCAAGAAAATAAATTACAGAACCCCCCGTTATCTCAGATAGGGGATGCAAACAGGAATGTCACCGATGACGGCGTCGATGACGACGAGGGCGTTAAAGCTACTGGGGAAGAGGCGTTTATATTTCGATTATTTCGGAACGAGGACCCGTCTCACAAGGTAGTCCTTGAGTCTCAGGATGCCAGCACTCAGAAGAACGGCGAGGGCGCCTTTGTAGTTGCTAAACGCCCTTTACCGTACTATTTGGCTGGCGAGCCATCGCCTGGCATCGCAAACAAATTCAAAGCAGCTGCTGTAAGCGCGGATTACATTTTTCAGGACGCGAATAAGAGAAGATGGGGTCTTGAAAAGCCCTGGAAGGTGACAACGATCACTATCACCACCAACCAGAAGTCAACTATATCAAGTGGCCACGCCAGTCAGGATGCCTCAAGTGGCACAAGAAAGCAGAAAAAGAGACCCGGAAAAAAGCGGAGGATAATCCTCAGAGTTCGGGAGAAGGCCAAAAAGGAGCAGGAAGAATCTTTAAAGAAACAGGTTGTTGACAAGGAGCAGCATCTAAAGGAAAAGAAGCAGCGACTAAACAGGCTGAGAAAACTCAAACGACGGGCTCAAGCAAGAGAAAAGAAACAGGGTATGAAAGGTGATGAAGCTTCTCAGCAGAGCAGTAGGGACAATAGTGCGAATCCAGAGTAGGATCAAATTAAAGAGCCTTTTCCCCCTTTTGGCGAACTCCAGCTTGAATTATGCTGTAACCTGTTTGACAACGATGATATATGATATAACTCGAATTATACCAATGCTGCTTATGAACATAACTTGAATGCATTAAAACGAAATTAGTGATTTGTTGAGCTCGCGCCACAACCTTATTTTTCAACGTAATTCCCCATCTATTCCCCATTTATTTTCCCATTTATTTTCCCATTTATTTCCCCATTTATTTTTTGAGCTGCTCACCGGTACCTTGGTCCTTGGTACATTTTCAACCCACCTTACTTCGTACCACCTTACCACCTACCCACTTCGCTGATGTGCGCCTCGTCGTTCACAGCTTCAAATAATTCAGGTATTCTTTAGAATATTAGTCCAGGTTATCCAGGTTGAGAATTGCCCATTACCCCCCTTTGTATATTCTTGTTGTCTTTTTCATTACAAACTCCCAGCTAAATACGTATGGGCGTTTGCAATTCAATTCTCGTTATGTTCTCTTAAAAACGACAGCGCGTTCATCGCAACCCCCGCAACGCGTTGAAAACATCATGAATTCACTGTGGCCAAAAGCTGCCGATGACGGTGCCGATGCACCCAAAGCTCCAGAGGATGTGGCCGACACAGGAGTCACTGATGTTGGCCCTGGCACCGCCAACACAGCACCCATTCGGCAGCCGTACATGCCTATAGTCATTCGACCTCCGCTACGATCAATCATTCAGCCTAATCCGCCTAATCCGCCTGCACAACCTTCTCCATCAGCGAACAACCAACCCCCTGATTCTCTCTCCCTGGCGCAACTGAGGCGCATAGTTTCCGAGTTCCCCCGTAATGAGGCTGCGGCGTATGACTTCGAGTACTCTGACACGGGGCCACATGAAGAAGAGATCGATGAGTGGTTCGTCTACCAAAACTTGCAATGGAATAGACTGCATACTGCCCATAGAGCATTTGAGTGGCAGTGGGAACATGATATCGCCGCAAGACAGGATGAGATTACTTGGGATGAAGCAGATGATGCGGTTAGAACAATTTTTATCCAGCAGGCTCTGGGTGATGTTAAAGCCAGCGATGCTGGTGCCCGTCTTGCTGCGATAGGGAGAATTACGTACCTAGTTTTGGGTCGATGGGTCGATACTGCTGGGTCCCCTCAAGGAGATAGGACCAAATCTCGAAGCGTCGCAACGCCCGCTCAATTAGTCGCAATGAAGTCTGCCGTCAATTTGCTCGCAGAGTGGGATGGGATTTCCATCATATGGACGGCTCTACGTAATGCTTATGAGACATTATGGTATTTGATATCCTTTGACCTCTTGCTTAACCTACTAATCCTCACGTAGGGTGGACGAACCTCTGAAACCCCAAGGTCATCATTTAAGAGAGGCCGAAGATGAACTGATGAACCTAATGACCATCGTGTACATATGTATACAAGAAACGCTCATTGACCTAGACGGCATGAATCTGGTGAGGCGCAAGCTTCGTAAGTACTCGGTCACCAAATCTCTACTTGTATGTGGAGCTAATCGGAGCAGTGGAGTTGGAGCCTCATTTAACGACGTTCATGCTCTCAGCCTCGGCAAAGCTCCGATGGCAAGAAGTGAACAATGTACCAGCTCCTCAGGTACGAACCTTTTTGGCGCGTTTGTAGTGTTATGCTGACGGAATAGACGCTTTTGCTCCTATGGAAATCGATCCTTCTTGAATTCGGTGGGACCAAGGAGATTGACGAAACTAAAAAGGCCCTTAGGGAGACGGCCGTGGACGACAAGGAGAAAGACCTCATCACAGCCACACCTCTTGACTATCATGTATTTCGACAAGAAATTACTTCAAAATACCCAGCATATGTACCCCCTCAACCAATCATACCCCTCGAAGCAGATAATACTTCGCTTTTGCCGCCTCTGCCTAACCATCCCACTAGAAACAATGGGTCGAATGGTATTCTTCCCGCTGCTCCGGGTACGCAGAGCGGAGGGGCGTCGATCCTGCACCAACCTGTTCACATTGCTACCCCAGCTCCGTCTCCTCCGCCTTCTCCGGCAGTTGGCGGGAAAGGAGGCAAGAAGCAGAACTACCAAACGAACCAAAATTTTCCGTTCATGTACCCCCCTTTAGATGCTACAAGCAACAGTGCAGGAGGCAAGGGTGGGGCTGGCTTACAAGACATCCTCGTTGGTCGTAAATGGGAAGGCAGTGATGTGCCTGCATCTATCCTTGAAGCCGGCGAGCTGTTCTCCAAGAGAGTGCGGATGACCCGGGCCACAAGACAGCTGTGGGAAGAGCGAGAGAAGTTCCAAAGATTCGAACGAGGATGGGATCCATCAGACGACGATATCGAAGATCTGGATTTGGATGCCCTGGAGATTGGTGATGACGTCGACGAAGACAAGATCCTTGAAGCTATCGAGCAGAGAGAGAGGAAAGCTCGAGGTGCCGAAATCGACTACGGTCCGAGCCCGAACCTCGATCCAGAAGTTAAGCGGCGACTAGAGGCTGTCGAAACATTTTACGTGAGTATCTTCGCCACTCACAATTAACCGGACCACTGCTAACCAATGACAGGCCGCAGCATTACCGCAACTGCAGTCTTTAGTAATAGTCCTTATGAAGGGCGTATTGTTCAATGTTACTGCGTGTATTGCCCTGCCAGCTAATAGCCAGCAGCAATCGGGAATGCAAGTAAATTCCCAGCCCCGCGTGAACGGTGGCCTAGCGACAAATCGATCGCAAGATAGTTCCATGGGCGCCAGTAGCTTTGCAAACCAGGATGGCGAACCTTTGGAGGATATAGATGCTACTAGGCAAAGGGAAATCGAATCGAAAGCCGCCACGGGTATCATTCTTCTACTTATGAAATGGCTCAAAATCTCGCGTATGTTACCCTCGTCATGATGATGATGCTGCTGCTTCGTTATGCTAATATTTCTTTTAGACATCCTGAAGTTCGAGTACTTGTCTCAGTTACTTTTGGATTCTAATTATCTTCCTCTAGTGCTAAAGTTATTCGCGCACCAAGATATACAGCAGGTGGTGGATAGCAAGACAGATCGCCTTGAACACAGGTAAGAATTCCTTAGCGATTTTATGATCTTGTTTATCTCATATATACTAGCTTCTTCCAATTTTGTAACGATAACGCCCACCCTGTAGATAAGGCGCCGCAAGAGCCGACTGAGATTGATGGGCCTGAGGACGAAAGCGAGGATGATGCGGCACCACCGCCTATCAAACGACGGCGATCACCACCCGAACAAGTGGCTGCAGGCGCTGAAATCGGCGATGCTGCAAACAAAATAGAAGGGCAGGTACCCACCCGTCCCGAAGTAGACGAATTGGGCTACCCAGTAAACCCTCTGCCGAAGGAACCTATAACCGATTTCTCGCGCCGCAATTTCTTTGCCCTCATCAACTATCTGCGAATCATGCAGAAGATCTGCAAGAATAAGGCGCATCGCAATCTATTACTCGTCCAATATAAGTCGTCTAATATTATACGCAAGTCACTCAAGGTACCACAGAACGAGCTGCGGCTGTACACACTTAAGCTATTCAAGAACCAAGTACCTTACTGCGGCCGTAAGTGGCGGCAGAGTAACATGCGCGTTATCACCGCCATTTATTTGCACTGCCGACCAGAACTCCGAGATGAGTGGCTGGCGGGTAGCGACGTAGATGCGGAGGTGGAGGAGGCGCTGCCACTAGAACAAGCCCTCCGAAGCCTGACCCACTGGTTTAACGTCCGGAGGTACCCTGACCAGATGGCGCCGGACATCAGAGAGGCGCTACGAAACGAGCAGGATTTCTTCAAGCGAGAGCTCGAGAAATTAGACGTATGGGCCGATGTCGGCCAGGCAGAACCTATGAATGCCGAATGGGATCACCTCGGACACGGCCCCGCATACGGCTGATGGCGGTTTGCCGGGCTGCTCGGCATATCTTCATCTCAAAAGGCGAACAATGCTCCGAATGGCGAGAAGTCGCCTGTTTAATTTCTATTGGGAGATCTAGGCGGTTCTATTCAGGCACGTTTGGGGATGGCATGATTGTGGGTTGGGTCATGAATAGGCATTGGCTTGGCTGGATACCCTAGTGATCCTAGCGCTCTTATCAAGTGCTTAGGGAGGCGTCTGAGGAGGTAGGCATGAAGTACTTGACGGAGCGGATTGTGGTGATGAAGATCCTGATTCTGCTGTACGCTGGCCGCGAGGGTTTCATGCTCCGGCGATATTGCCCACTTCAGCTGTACATGTAGGTACTGAAGATGTGAGGCCTATAATGGTGACGATGACACGATACAATACATCTCATGAAATAGGCCTCAGAGCCTTCTCCCCGTCTTGATACTTGTGAGTTAGTGACTGGCTTACTGATCGACTCCGTCACTGCACTGAGATGGTGTGAGCTGAAGGAGGGGTGGATGTATAAGCGGTCATGTCTCTCTTCCAACATCCAATAGGTCCATGTACCTACCCGTCTGATAGTACTATTGTATGTATTGTGCGTGAGTAGGTACCTGGGTACTTATCAGGATTCTTACTGATTTACCTATTGTTGGCTCTGTGTAGCATGATCCCGTCCAATGAGCTCCTTCTCAAGCGCTGCTACCCGCCCCCACGGAGATTGCCAGACCAATCGATCCTTACATAAAAGTAACCTTTAGACTTAAGCACGTATTGTACCTACCACCAAGAACCACATGCATAAGCTCCAGCTGGGTGGGGGTCTCAACCGCTAACCCGCTATGAAACTCAATTATTTGGACCTAACTGCAGATGGGCAGATGGGGGGGAGCATTTTCTCCTACGGCACTCGAAATTCCTTAAACGTCATCCCAATTTTTATTTACCGTATCTCCGTATCCTTCCTGTTTCAAGGAACGGGATCACCTCGCATCGGTTCGCTTCGCCGCATCCTCATCATTTCAATCACAAATCACATATTACAGGAGGAGCTACGCCTTTCTTGGTATCCTAATCTTCACATGCCTTGAATGTAAGAGCTGAAAACGAGAGAGAGTGTGTGTGTATGAAAGTGCGAGAGTGAGTGTGAGTGTGAGAGGGAAGGTAGACGTGGGAGGGAAGACCAAGGAAAAGATGGTCGCGGGCTCGGACGGCAAGACGTCTGCGGCTATCTCGCTGGTGGCCGGCGGGATCGCGGGAGGTGTCGAGTCGGCCTGCACGTACCCGTTCGAGTTTGCGAAGACGCGCGTGCAGCTATACGGTCATGAGGGCATCAGAAACCCGTTCATGGTTGTGGCTAAAGTTGCTAGGGAAGAGGGACTACGCGCGCTGTACAAGGGGTGCTCGACTATGATCGTGGTATGTGTATAGCGTTTCTGCTTTGTCTACATTCTATCCGTCCATCTGTCTGCCTGTCTGCGTACCAATTCGTCTCGTCTTTGCTTTGACGTATTCCCTCGCTTCGCTTCCTTCCGACCGGATCGTGTTCCTTTGTAGGCATCCGCGGGGAAGATGTCGTGCGTTTCGGGCAATTGGCAATTCCCCGAAGTCAGCAAGCCTCCTACGCAACGGCTGTGGGAGAAAAATACCTGATTACATGCCCACCTCCTTCGTACCTACATCCACTATCCTAATTTCCCACGAAAGGAGAGAGCCGTGCTGCCATCTCATATCGACCAAAAAAGCAAACCCGCGGATTGGATATTCGTATCATTTACTCGGTCGAGTAGCTTGAGGGGCAGAGGGACAGAGACAAGCACAAGATCAAGGACAAGGACAAGGACAAGGGGGTGGTTGGGGAACGCCCAGCTCTGCAGGCCGGCGAGCTGGCCTCCCGTTTCTGCGAGTTGCAGGATGCATGTCTCTCGAATCCTAGCCTTATGCTCTACTTTATTTTTTTTACCCTATTTTATTGTTTTTTATTCCTCGCAAAATACGTCGTACCAGGGGACACGATCTACGTGATTCGGCCGCCGGGGAGTGCCTTGCATTGCATGCGGTCCCCATCGACCTGCGTCTACCATTCAGCCCGCTTCCCTCCCGTCGTCCCCCGGGTCGCACAGTCCTGTCTTGCGTAACCCTCGTAACTGTGATCCCGGGATGTGTACTGTTATACGTTGGTCATATTATACATGGGGATCGATAGTAATACAACAATACTATGTACATACCCATACCTGTATACCTGTATACCTACATACGTACCGGACATATCAGACATACCTACCAGACATACCAGACTTACATACAATCCACACAAACCACAAATCCTCTATCTTGGACCGTTTTACCTAGGCGCATTTCAGCTGACCCGCCGCTCCTATCCGCGCGGCTGCAGGGTTCCATCGGCAAAGACGCTGTGCGCTTCGTCGCCTTCGACAGCATCCGCTCCCTCTTCTCAGACCCCGAGACACACCGGTCGTCCACCGCGCAGTCCATCGCTTCTGGCAGTACGCATCACCCCTTCTCCTCCCACCGTTTCGGCCCTTCTCCCCTCTCATCGGCCTGACTCAGCTTCCAAGGCTACCACGCCTCCCTCACCCTCTCACAACCATCTCACTTACCTACCTACCTCTCTACCCACACCCCAGTCTAAGCGAGCCAGCTGGTAATACGTAGGCAGACGGGTACTAACACCCCACGCAGTGCTAACCGGCATCGTGGCCTCGACGGTCATAGTCACGCCCAGCGAGCGCATCAAAACCGCCCTCATCGACGACGCGCGGACGCAGCACCGCTTCCGGTCGCCGCTCCACTGCATCGCCACGCTGGTGCGCGAGCAAGGCGCCCTCCGCGCCCTCTACGCCGGCTACGTCACAACGACCCTCAAGCAGATCGGCACGACCGGGTTCCGCCTCGGCTCCTACGCCGCCCTCAAGGACTGGGAGTGGGTCTACTTCCGGGGCCGCGTCGACGTCGACGGCGCGACGACGAGCTTCGCGAACGGTGCGTTGGCTGGCACGTTGACGACGCTTGCTACGCAGCCGTTCGATACGGTTAAGACGAAGGCGCAGCAGGCGAGGGCTGTGGGCACGCTCGAGTGTATTAGGGCTGTGTATAGGGAGGATGGGGTTAGGGGTTTTTGGAGGGGCACTGTGATGAGGTTGGGTAGGACGATGATGGCGGGTGGGATACTGTTTACTGCGAACGAGCAGGCTTTGAGGGCGTTGAAGTTGGTTTTTGGGTAGGCGGTAGGTTGTAAGTGAGTATCACTAGTGTAAACGTTAGGTGCTAAGAGGAGTACCTAAGTAGGTAGGTATAGACGTAGATATTAGATACCTGCGTAGAGTATAGAAATAGATCTTGAGTTAGATTCTTAGATGAGGATATATTTGAGAGAATTCCATTATTTAGAGACGTTTGGCCGTCTAGTCGTCTTGCGTCTTTTCATCGAGGTTGACTAGTGTAGACTTTGATATCAGGTTTATCGAGACAACCTAGTCGTAGATTAATTCATCGCCCACGATTCAGGCTGCGTAAGAAGCCGTATAGGCCTGGATGTGCTTTCTTTCAGAGTATGATTTGGCCTCAAATACCTATTACCTAGTTCGAAAGGGGCTTCGAAGCCAACCAAGATACATGGGCAAGCGCAGTTTTTCATCCTCTGGCACCTTTAGAGAAATGTATATTCAAATTCAAATCGATTCGCAATAACTCTAGGTGCCAGAGTACAGAGTAGAAAATGCATATATAGGTATAAATGTGGATACAATATATCCGGATCTCGTAATAATGGCATCGTTCGTTCTTTTATCTATAAAACACCGCGGATAATGGCTCGGCCAAGCCATCCAAGTTTTGATATCAGACCAAACGCAATTCCCACCCCGGAACGCCAGTCTACCGACTCAAACGCCGTCGAACTCCGGTTGCCTCCATCTCAGATATTCAGTACCCCTATTTTCTTTAAGATATCTAATTTAGGTGCTCCCCCATTTCAACTCTTTGTGTCCGTTTTCCCAGCCCAGCTTGGTAACTCCACCCATGTGCTCGGGCGTAAGACTGAAGGTTTCCTGCAAGGCGAAGGGCGACTGTCGTATGTAGGAGCTGACATTGGCCTGACGCGACAGCTCGTTGAGGTAGTCGTGGATCTGGGGAAGGACGAAGCCTTTCTCCTGCAGGTCGCCCTTGAACTCGGGAATCTGGATGATGTTGTGGGGTTCGCTGCGGCCCTTCTCGAGCGAGTCGTCGATGAGCACGGTGTTGGTCTGGTCCCAGCACTTGCCCAGTTGCGCCTCCGGGTGCGAGGCCTGGATGACGGCGTTCTTCCACACCGTCTTCAGCCGCTTGTAGCAGACGACCCGCTTCATGTAGTCGTCGACCGTGAGGCCGAAGTGCTCGCGGCCCATGATGGCCACGACGTCTTTGTACTGCTGCGACGCCACTAGCTGTCCGACCATGGCCGCGACGTTCTCAATCTTGGCGGAGGACCAGAAGACAACCTTGAAGGTGCGCAGGCAGTATGCCAAGAAGGGGCGCGCGTAAGGGCGCGCGACGAACTTCTTGGGCTGGGCCCGCGAAGGGCGGAAGAGGAGGGTGCCGTTGAGATCGATGACAAGGAGGATGACGCGCGGGGCGGGCAAGATGAAGGGGGGATAGGAGGCGTAGGTAAGATATTCGGGCGAAGGGTCGGGTATTCCGCCTGATTTTTCGGAAGGTTCAACATGTTTGCGCGGCTTCGATGGATCATTAGTTACAACTTCCGGACGTCTTTTTGGTTTCTCTTTCGTGCTGTATTCCCTGAAAAATGGCAGGGTGACGTATTCGGGAGAATAATAAGGGCCAATGTAACGAGCTTGCGGGTGCTTTGCTCTGTTTATTGCTTGCTCGATTCCGAATCGAACCTCGTTGTACATCCACTTCGACGACTCCGTCTGCTCAGACGGCGATCCGTTGCGATCCGTATCCCTAGGTACCACACCCCTGGAATCCATATCCTCAGATTCTGTGTCCTTGTCCTTGGGTTCCAAATTCTCCGGTTTCTTCGGTTGTCCAAGCCGATCTTGTATCACCTTAGAGACCGCTTTAGCTAGGAGATCCTTTTGGAGATTCAACGATTTCTCCTTGTATTCCTCGATACTTTTTTCATAGCGGGTAAGACGCGGGAATAGTTTGAAGGGGTTGGTGTAGTGCGGATTTTTTTTAGTGCGACCACGACGTTGATGAGGATGATAATTTCGTGTTTGAGATTGGACGTAGTTGGGAAGAGGCGCTGTAAATCTACGAGAGAGTGGTGCGCTGGTATTCAGCACGGTGCTATGTAAGTTGCACCGCATGAGGAGAGGACGAGGTAGATCCGAAAAAAAAAGGAAGCAAGCATATATTGCTACAACTGCAACGGCGTAAATGACGTCAGGAATAGAAGAAGAAGAAGTAAAAGAAAAACTTGAAGTCGTCGCGAACTTTATCCCCCAATTGAGTTGAGTCCATTAATATCGATAGGTACAAAGTGTGGGGACCGGGATGTGCACTGCGGCCTGCCAGGTGAGCAGCATGCAGCCGCAGGTGGCAAAATCCAAATTATGTTATCGATAAGGAATTATCTTATCGCCGCCACTTTTTTTTATAGGCGGTACTCGTACGAAGTACTACCTAGTACTACATACTAGGTACTAGTCAATGGTAGTCATAGGTAGCTGGACTCTGGAGGATACTGAAGCTTGAAATTACATAAACTACATACATTACATCGACAAACATCCAAAATGGACCAGGCAAGATCAACACAGAGATATAAGCGGAAAGCACCTCTCTCTATCTTTCAACGACGTGTTCGCGCAAGAAGGGACGAGCCGGATGACATACCTAGCAATGAGTCTCAAAGCGAAGAAGATAGCGAAGACGAGGATTCCGACGAACAGGATGAACAAGACCTAGAACAACACGATGGCGAGGAGGTATGCGATACATCTTTTTTTCCCCCTCAATTGACCACTCACCAACACTGACGCTTCGAATAGTCCGACTCCGCATCCGAAGATGAAGAAGACGACGAAGACGAAGACGAAGAAATAGACGACCCATCCACAGCCGTCTCCCAAATCTCCTTCGGCGCCCTCGCCAAAGCCCAAGCCTCGCTCCCCAACACGCGACGGCGCAAAGGCCGCAACCCGCAAGACACCGCCTCGGACTCCGACGACGAGTCGGAAAACAGCGACCAGCCAGACGCCCACGCGGCCTCGAGAACCCACCTGAACCCCTCGCACCGCACGAGCAAGCACGCGCCCGCGGAGCAATCGAGCAAGCGTCCCGTAAGCCGGAAGCGCGAAGTGATCGCAGTGCACAAGCCGGTGGCGCGGGACCCACGCTTCTCGTCCGCGGTGTCGGCGCGCCCGGCCGACGAGGACAAGACGCGGCGGGCGTACGGGTTCCTGGAGCAGTACCGGGACGACGAGATGGCGCGGCTGCGGCTCGCGATCAAGCGGGCGCGGGACGAGGGAGAAAAAGAAGAGCTACGGCGCGCGCTCAAGTCGATGCAGGGCAAGAAGCAGGCGTTGGAGCAGCGGGATAAGGAGAAGAGGGTTATCGAGGAGCATAGGAGGCAGGAGAAGGAATTGGTGAAACAGGGCAAGAAGCCGTTTTATCTGAAGAAGAGCGAGCAGAAGAAGAGGCTGCTTGTGGACCGCTTTGCGGGGTTGAAGAAGAAGCAGGTTGATCGCGTGATTGAGAGGCGTAGGAAGAAGTTGGCGGCGAGGGAGAGGAGGGATGCGCCTATGCCGGCGCCGAGACGGGGGACCAGTTGATGGGTATGATCATGATCGGTCTTGCGGAGACGATGATGGTGATGAAAGGAGTTTATTCTTTACACTTAGTCGGGCGCGGAGGTTTGCGCTCTACGGTCTACCGATTATGGTTTTAGATGCCAATGATACCATTTTCCCGCTATCCTGCACATGCTCTTAATCCATGCTCCGTCCCCCTTGCCCCTCTATGAAATGGTAAATCGTCGCAGTTATTATATATAAACAGAGATGGGTCATTATAATACATGTACATTACTCTATCGTACATTCATCTTCCCTAACGCCTGTTCAAACAGTTCTCGACATGGCACTCTGCTTCCTAGCCTTGCGCAAAGCAGGAACGCGCCGCTTAGCTTGCGATGCAGACTATACGTCTCCTCAGGCGGCGGGCTGAGCCGCTCTCTAATCATGACGGGGATTAATGCCTTAACGCGATCCGTGATAGTCTGATTCTGGAAATCATATACCCTTGGAGCAGATTCGGAAAACGGTTCGGCGAGAGTCAAGATCGAGGCGATGTGAGCGTCGAGCATGGTCTTGCTCTCGTGACCTGTCAGGTAACCCAACCTCTCGGATAGCTCCTTGATAGTCCTGCGATCGGAGCGTGCCGCCGCAGCCAGCAGTCGAACGTATTGCGCAACGAAGCGTTCAGGGAACTCGCGCGAGGCACCGAAGTCGAGGAGCTCGAGTTTGTTG
Organism: Rostrohypoxylon terebratum; assembly: GCA_022497145.1. Lineage (NCBI taxonomy): Eukaryota > Fungi > Ascomycota > Sordariomycetes > Xylariales > Hypoxylaceae > Rostrohypoxylon > Rostrohypoxylon terebratum. The sequence continues at coordinate 417,602 of MU385855.1, forward strand.
GTCGCGGCGTTATATAAAAAGTTTGTCCAGTTGGGGTCCGTCTGCATGAAGCGGAACTCGGTGATCTCGCGCAGGCAGAGCCGCAGGATCTGTGTGCCGATCCAGTCTTTCTGCTCCTGCGTGAAGGACTTGCCACGTGTAACTCCTATCCCTTCCATGAATTCCATCGTCAACACACGTTTTCCCGAGGCGGCCGCGTGTATCTTAGGTATGACGAAGACGTCCGGTTCGTCGGCTAGAAGAGCTCGGTAACGTCTTCCGCATTCGGCCTCTCGTTCGTAGTCGCATTCCCATGCAAGTTCCGTTCGCGCATTGTCTATCGTTTTGTTGAGGTATAGGCCCTTCGGTAGTAGCTTGGAGGCGGTTAATAACATGGACAAGTTATCCAAGTCTGAATTAATCGAATCGGCTACACCGGGAAACTGAATTTTGACGGCAACTTTCTCGCCCGTGGACTTGAGTGTCGCGCGATGGACTTGGCCGATCGATGCCGCGGCTATCGGCGTCTCTTCAAATTCGTCGAACAGATTTCTCCATTCAGGTCCAAGGCTCGTGGAAAGCATGTTATCGCGCTGCCACGCAGGCATGTAATCGGCTCGATCCTGTACTCGCTGGAGAACCTCTCGGATAGGTCCCGGGAGCATCTTGGAGTCTTGGAAACTCATCACCTGTCCTATCTTTAGAGCCGCGCCTCTCATTCGTGAGAGCTTAGTGACTAAGCGTTCCATGTTTCCAGGGCTGAATAGCACCGAGCCCTCACCACCACCCCCGAGTCCTCTGCTAAGCCCTTCGCTGATAGCTCCGCCGAGCATGCCGGCAGCCAGGCCCCCGTAGTTCCATAGTCGGCCCAGGCGAGTAGATGGTACCCTAGACTCCTTTAAGGAATAAGCTGGTTTCGACGTTTCGCTGTCAAACATAGTTTCTGTTTCCGTAGCTACACCCGGTGGTGCCTCTGTCTTTGTTTCTATTTCTGCCTTAGACACGATTTTGTCGAGTGTCTGTGTGCTTGTCTCCTTGTCAGCTTCCTGCCTGGGAGTCTCTTCTTTAGTATCTGGCTCGTCCTTATCTATGGCAGCATGTGTCGCAATCTCATTCGCGGTTGGAGCTCCCTGTGTCGCCGCGCTCTCAGCAATAGGAGGTGACGGCTTGGTTTCCTGAAGGTGGGGTTTCGAATTTCCATGGCCAAAGTCTTTGAACCACCCAGGAGACGAAACCAGGACGCTGAATTGATTCGTTGGTGTGCGCAAGGCATCTTTTTTCCCTTCCAATATTTGCGTGCCCCGATTTGTTCGAAATACGTTGACATTTACATCGGGAGGAACGTCCTCTTGAGTCGGGGGTGCACTGGGTGCACTTGGTTTTGACGAATCAGGTGGAAAAGATACCGATGATTCAATATCGTGGCGTTCCTTAGCGTCATTGGCGCTTTTTCTCAGTTGCGCTAGAATGGCGCTCTGATCCGATTGCACACGCAGCGCGGAGGGATGCTGAGTGGCTGTTGTGTCATTTAGTGAACTGCGTTGGAAGAGGTTTCGGTGAAAATCTGCCGGATCCCCATGCGACTTCTGAGAGTCATTCTGAAGACTGTTTAAAGTAGAGTCTTTCGTCTCAGATTTTATGTCTTCAGATGCGGGTGTCACTACGTCAGGGTGAGGAACCGCTTCATGCAGGTTTTCTTCACTTTTAACTGAGGGACCAGCAGTATTGGCTGCTTCCGGACGGCTCGGACGAGCGTTTGATTGCGTCTCCCTCAATGACCGCACGATACTTGAGGTTTGGCCATAGCGGTCGAATTGACGAGCTCGAAGCTCAATATGCCTCGATGCGACGGACCGAGATGCTTTGACGACGGCGGCCAAGTCGATGAGGATATCCGCGAACCTCATGGGGACGTCGTCTGTGCGGCTAAGGCAGATATTTACCTCGTCACCTCATTCTAACACCGTTACTCGGCCTTCTACCTCAAGACTCAAGATTCAAGTATGTTGATGGTGTCAGGGTTATGAGATCTGAACGTGGCCTACCCGGTACTAGGTAAGCTACTACTAGTACAATAAGGTTGGTACTAACCTAGGTTAGTAAGCTTTGAAAAATTCAAGGTGCTTCCTACTCAAGCTGCACTTTGATTTGATAGTCCAGCATACGCCACGCTGTGGCTGTGCTGCGCTACATTGTTCAACATTCTTCAGCTCAGCTCCCTCGGGCCACTGCCCCTGCTGCCCTGTCCACACTATTCAAACTTATTGGTATTGATATGCCGGTCCGGGTCAACGGTCAACCTATTGGGCAGGTCAATAGGTACCTAAATATGAACCTAAATATGATTGAGCTAAGATCATACACGCAGGCTCTCAGCCTCAGTACGTTAGGCGGTTGTGGATGATCAGGCAACCTCATGAGAACACGGTTCTTCTTCATCTTCGTCTTGGAAAAGGTGTAAGGGTATATATACAACCTTCGAAGACTTGGTTCACTTCGCTGCCCATTTCCTAACTAATAGCTACTTGCTAGCTTACTTTCAGCTCACGCAATGTCCTATACCTACACGCCACTAAGTCAAGCAGGTCGTGAGATAAGATGTGTGACCATCTGTCCTGGAACTTGGAACGACGTTATCGAATGCGACCTGCAGATAGTACCGCTAAACGACAGCCCTCAGTATGAGGCGTTGTCTTATTTTTGGGGTGATCCATCCAAAACGCGAAATATAACTATCGAGGGCCGCTCATTTCAGATCACCGAGAATCTCTACTTTGCTCTTCGGCGTCTCCGTTTGGAAAGCTCACCACGGATAATGTGGATTGATGCAATATGCATAAACCAAAAGGATGACGATGAGAAGTCTGTCCAGGTGGCTATGATGGGCAGGATATATGCAAATTGCCGAAAAGCTGTCATGTGGCTTGGTGAAGATCCGCTTCTCATTTCGACAACACACCCACCACTACCACCCCCTCCTCTGAATGCCAAAAACGCATTTAAGCTATGCTGGATATTGGGACGAGAGGACCGCATGGAAGCAAATCTCAAGTGGCTCGAAGCACTCCGTGAATCACTGGCCCGCGATAACTTTATAGGCCTACCCCCTTTTCTTGCTCCCTGGTGGTATCGTATCTGGGTCGTACAGGAAATGGCATTGCCCAGAGAGATAGAATTTGCATATGCGTCCGAAATTTGCCCATATTCTGTGCTTTACGAATTCTATCAGTACTATAACACCACTTTGTGCCATAATATCGAATGCTGGATTTCCATCCATGGTATCTTTCGCTGCCCAAAAGTAGCAATCGACCGCCTGGATCCATTGATTCGCACCCGTGAATTCATCAGAGAGAAAGACAAAATTTCCTTGTCGGACCTTACTACGAATATCGCGACTTCCGCGGCTACGGATCCGCGTGACCTGATATATGGACTTTTAGGGATGGTTACAGACTGGGGGACCATTGATCCTTTGGTTCCGGATTATAAACTGTCACTGCACAAGGTCATGTGCGATGCCGCATTCAAAATCATACAACAGAACAGAAGTCTGAGGATTTTGCGAGTTGATCGTTGGTCATTCTCTTACAGTCTACTCGAAGAGATTTGGGGCCGCGATGGACCCCCTAGTTGGATGAGGGACTTGGTCAACTTCCACAGCGGTCATGCTATCCGAAATCCATACCTAACCATCCCGGAACTCTCTTATAGTGTTTTCAACGCATCAAAGGATATTTATCCCATGGCCGACTTGATCTATAATACGATACTTAGAACCCGGTCAATCAAGGTGGATGTTATAAAATATGCCGTTGAAATACCTTTGAGCCATAGCTTTCAGCCTATACGTCAGATAATGGGGAAATGTGACATTCGTGGTTGGCCTCACGACCCTCCAGCAGAAACTACAGTGGAGGCATATTTTTGGCGTGCTGTTATGTATGGCGTCATCAAGTCCGGATCGCGCACGACGGTAGAGGATGGCTTATTAGCTACGTCCGAGTTAGCAAATAACCTTGAGCCAACATTAGGCTTGCGCCGATTGACGCTCGATGACTACCAAAGTGTGAGAAGCGCACTATCCGCCATCGAACCGGGAGGGCGTCCGTCGCCTACAGATCCGGATCTGACAGAATATGTAGGTGGCTGTGCTATGTTTCTTACAGCTTCGGGGAAAGTAGGCGTTGGGCCACCCCAATGTAAGCAGGATGACGAGATCCACGTGGTTCCCGGGTCTGCGGTCCCCTTAATTTTACGACCAGTATCGACGCAGACTCGTAAAACGTTCAACAAAAAGAACCATAGGGCTACCAAAGGTACTCATATCCCTAGAGAGCCTTCTATCATGATAATACAGGGATCGAGGCATAGGGAAATCGGGAGCAGGATATCACCTTATGACGGGTATGAGGTAATCGGAGATGGATACATGCACGGTATCATGGATGGCGAGGCGCTGCAAGGCGTCAATATGAATGCCGTCCCGATAGTGGAATTACTTTAATAAATACAAACTCCACGAGCGGAAAATGGCTCGCTTTACGAATGCCGATCATTGGATTCGTGTCAGCGTGCTTCAATGTAAGTTTTGTCTTCAGTCAGAAATCATCGATTCATCGTGACGCCCGCCTAACTAGGTAGGTAGGCATCGTCGTATTCTGCTGTTGATTATTCATGATAGTATATTTATAAGTTGCATCGGATGGCAGGCGATCCTGTTTCACAGACTAGTCGGGATGTACGATGAGTTCGCATAATTCGGTTTGAGAGTCGATCCCTCCGTTTCGGCCCCGTTTCTCGATCGGCGTGAGCAGACGATCATGGAAAATGACAGAGCCAATCAACGGGAAAAACAGCAGCATCACCAAATCACATCATAGCAACCTCAAACAATTCTAGATATGTAATCATGATTTCCTAGCTAGTTTCATCTGCGGCAGCTATTACCGTCCATACCACTAGGGTTCCTACGTCCGCTCCCCCTTCGCAAGTACACCGTACTTCGTAGCCTTAGTTCTTGTCATCCAGTCGTAGAAAAAAATCCGACATGCCTGCCCCCAACGTACAGCACCCCGGTGGATTCACACGGGACGGTGACCGTAGCCAATGACCCTCCCATTGTGAAGCCGCCCGGAAATGTAAAAAAGATGGGAGGTGACTCCCGTCTCTCTGATTGACGCCTGTATATGCATGCATGATACTGTATCCCTCCGGCCTCCCCACGATGTATAGAAAATAGAACCAAAAAATGTTTAGTCCAGCGTCTGTCTTGGTATCGTATCAACCGCACAAACGCCGCTTAGTGTCAGAATCGAAGAAAAGAAAAGAGGAAAAAGTACAAGAGAACGACGAAGTTCACCGTGCTTTTTGTAAAGCAGAAATGACGACGATCGAAGGAAAAAACTAATGAAGGGATTCAGTCTCTTGGCGAAGAGACGGGCTCTAGTGGTACATGTTGATGCATCCTTTTTGTCTATAACCTCAAAAAGCAGATAATGTGACGCTCAGAAGTCTAATGGACGTTAAATCCAGTCAGACCTGCTATCTGCGACACCACTCGAGTTTCCACGGCTTCGAGTCGGCGGCGGCGTTATTGTGCCCTGTATTGGTGAGGTATTTGCTCTTCGGGGGACGTTGAATCCGACGCCCTTGGGACTCGGGGTCTTTGTCTTTGTGGGACTATTCGGGTTATAGACCGTTGGACTTAAAGTGCAGATGCTCCCGTCTTCAGAATCAGTGGAAGCAGGTGGGATGTCCTTGCTTGTATCCTTCGGCTTACCAGGACTCTGCGGTATTGGGGAGCTCGGGGCATTGAAATTTGCGAGCGGGCTTGGTCGGTAGGTAGTCGCTGGTAGCTCGTCCTGTGGGTAGTACTGAGGATATTCTCTTTCGATCTCTGTAGAGGATTTGGGTAGTGGTCCTATGTCTGCGACATTCGAAATACGTAGGCCGATTTGAACTGTTGCAGATGAAGCCATTGACGAGTCTCGTCGATGCCGACCCCATGTTCGAACGGACGGGGGTGGTTTAAGCGTTTCGCTCAAGTCCTCCATTGGAAAACTACTTGGAGCTAAGGTTGATTGGGAGTTAGGATTATAGGTAGTGGATGGTAATAATGCAACTGATGCTGTATTACTTTGATTTTTGCTAGGAAAAAGTGTGTAGGAGGCTGATGGTTTGCGGCTGTGTACATTAGCCGTGGGGGTAGGAGGGATTGGAATAGTCTCGGGGATTGGGTTTGGGAATGGGAAGTTTGCTGTCTCAAACACCGCATTAGATCGTAAAGGATTCGGATCGCTCAAGTTGAGATTTTGGAAGTCGTCGGGATACAGGCTTTCTCCACGCTCGAGATCGTTATCCTTCTCGCTCACAAGATCTTCTTGGCTTTCTGTTTTTGAGAATCGGGGTCCCGATACCGGCTGAAGCATATGACCATTGAAGTCCATGGTGCCGTTCGTTCCCCTTACCCGAATTTGGTGCTTTAGCTTTTGGCGCTCATACTCGGCTAACTTGTCCGTCGGCCCAATCGTAGAGATGGTCCTAGATCGGAGAAACAGGTGAAGGCCTCCAGTCGTGAGCCCGGTGACATTAGCCACGACGGTTGAGATCATGGACAATGTCCATCCAGCATTATCATTTAGGGGGTGCTTGAATGAGAGATATATGAAGAATGGCACAATTAACGCCTAAGGTATGTTAGTTAGGATAGATTTCGCAGATATAACATGAAAAACTCACATTAGTGACAACTGCTAGCGCAAGGTAGTAAACCATCCTAGAGGCGCCAACCCGCTCGGTATCATCTATCATTGCGTGTCGAGTTAATTTTAGAAAGATGACGATACTACAAATCGACAAGACGACAGCGATGAAGAGCAACAGGACGAATCCTCCCTCGGCCCATTTTGCTACAAACCAGAAAAGTGAAGCGAAACAGAAACTTGGAGGCCTGACGAAAAAGCCGACTAGGCCAGTGCATAATAGAAGACACTTGACTAGTACGAGGCAGATTAGGACATTCCACTTGTTCCTCGGTGCAAAGGGCGTGTTCCTGAATGCTCGAAGGGTGACTTCAAGTCCAAAGACAAGCTGTATGTAAGGTACGATGAAGATCGCTGCGTCACGTCTCAGTATACTACATTTTGGTGGGTTGCTTCTATGAGCTGCTACATACCTGGCCACATGAACTGAGATATCAGGGAGCAACCGGGTATGAAAAGACCCTTTAAGCCATATGATTGACAAACGGCGAAGATGATTCCTTGTATTGTGATGCCTAGAGATAGAATGAACGGGTACGTCTCTGGTCCTCGAACACATCGTAGAATATTGGCGCTTAAGATAATCGTTAGTATCATTCTGGTAGATCACCTACAGCAACCTGATAACTTACTTTCCCCTGCCTTCTGGGTTTGCCCGTTTCGCCGATACATAGCAGTCGTAGTAGATGCCGGCTGCTGTTGCAAAAGCTGATATGGTGTTGAAAACGGCGAGGATGATTGTCGAAGTTCGTATCGATTTTGCGGCGAGAAACTTAAACTCATTGATTACACCAAACGTCGAGTTGCCGCTGGAAGCAGCTTGATAGATCCCATTAGAATAACCAAGCGATGAATTCGTCTGCCAACTACTGTTCAGATTACTCAGACCATGAAAATGGTCCATCTTGTCGAACATCGTGAGACCCGGGTTCGATTAGCTTTCAGGCGAGGGCTTCGGGCCAAAGAGTCGCCTGCTGTCGTGGTCAAGTCATCTAACTAAGAGACTCTTCTGACTTAACGCTCGACAATTAAGTGACGTTCGTTTGCGAGTAAGAGGAGAGACGATGAGATGGAAAGGAAATCATAGACACGCGCCATATACAAGAGCCAGCTCACAAATTAGGAAAAACAAATTCCTGAACCAGCAGATGAATGGAAGTGAAGGGATACTAGAGGCTACGGGCAGCGTAGGCCGATGAAGCGAAGAACGTGCGCCAGGCCGTGAGTTTCTTCTCCAGAGGAGATGGCAAAGTGAAAAGAATGCATAAAAGAAGTTCGACAATTAGAGACGAGCTCGTCGAGGGACTAGACCGAGGGTAGCATTCTGTGGCGTCCCGCGCGGGCTAGACAGCTCCGGGTTCGATTCTTCTGCACGTTCAAGGGACCCATCATCTTGTTACTTGGTGCTTGCACAATCCAAGTTGGGAAGCAAGATGGGTCGGGATTGGTCAGACCTCTTCGAGGTGTGGTGGTAATCCACACTGGTGAAGCTTCTATCAACCATGCCCATTCACCCATTCACGCTAGAACACACCAAGTACATCTTGAACCATGGTCGATAGGGTCCGAGTACGCGGGAATTTACCAGTTTGAGCTAGGATGGACCGTTATCGCAAAATGTGCTAAGGTGAGGTCGGCGTCGCGAGAGGCCTACCATGTCCAAAGTCGCGATGATGCCGTCTGAGAGCATTGAGAATCGAAGGCAGATGAGGCAAAGATGGAACGTGTAGTGGTTTCGCAGCCCCTTGTCTTTCCCTTGTCTTTCCCTTTTCAAGTCCTGGCCAAGTCCCCTAAGCTATCGTAATAAGGTTGGGGCTCAATCGACCTAAGCCTCATCTGGGACGAACTTAAACCTGTTTTAGATTAGTATGGAGTTGCCGCCGTCAGGGATCAAACCTCCCGGAGACAAACCCCTGCCACATTTTTCTTCAACTTCTTCTCAACTTATCGGTAATTACCTACATACCTAGTACCTACATACCCTATCGATGGGAGGATTCGATGCGATACATTCAATAAGACACGACACAGCAATACAAACTGAATTTCTAAGCTCTAATGTTTGCACATCATCTATTATTACTTTGAGTTTCTCATATGTCCAAGGGTGACAACTGTACATAGTAAGAACGCGTGGCTCGATGTTTCTTTATCTTCCCCGGATGCGTTAAGTAAGCTTTTCACGGCAAATACAGAGGGCTGGTGCCGTTGGTATTGGTGACGGACATATCAGTACCTACCTACCTAGGTATGCAGTATACGCTAGTTAAGAAATTGTCCATTGGTAGGCGGGAGTTGGTTCGGAAATGCGGCGTAGCAGACTTCATACATTCCCACATATTACCTACGTAGTAGTTTTCCAGGTAGGTCGCCTTGGTAGTCAATGGATTTTCGAGATTTTCGGATCTATGAACCGCGTGAGCAAAAGACGATGACCCATCTTCAAACCGTCTTCTTGGCTCGCTTCATTATGTCGTAAATAGATGGTACGTTTATTCATCGATAGTATGCAAGCCTAGACCTATTTTAGTCTTATTGAATGCAGATTTAAGACATCACGGTCACGCCCAGCTTAATAGCGGTAGATCATAACGGTAACATCAAGATCTAGCTTAAAATACATACAATGACACACATATTTACTTACATAAAATCCGTGTTCACACTTTACTAACGTGTGTTCCCCAGAGCTTGGCTAAAAGTCTGAAGCGCAGTTCGTAAGAGATGGGGCAAGCTTGGACTATGTGAGGAGGTGATGGGAACCCCTTGTGCTAATCACTGCGGGTGTGTGATACATAGTACAGCAAATAGTTGGATGTATCTGCCTGTCTGCTGAGCAGGGGTTCCGCCGATGATCTTTCAGACGAAGGAACATGAGTTGAAAATTCGACGATGGAATTTCTAGACGTCTTGCCTATCGGGCTAGGAGAATTTAGAGATGTAAATTTGATATGAGCTTACGATGCTGATTAGTCGGCGTCTCGCCTGTGTCCCGGACATGGCCCATATCATGAAATCCAGTCTTTCATCGACTTTATTCACCGAGAATGAAACGGAACTGTTCTCGTTTAGTTTCACTGAGACTATTAAAAGCGCTTATATAGGTCAAGAAGAGCAAAGAAGCACTGCACCCCAAACATTGGCTTACGGCATGTGTATTGTCGAGATAAAGCATTACGCCACGCCCCTTGGATAATCGATCGCAAGGACGATGCGTATATGAGGTAGGTGGCGGAGAGATGAGATGGCATCCGACTCTTTATCCGATGTAGGAGACGGGTAGGTCACTGACGGCTAAGCAGCCGCGAGGCTTTTGGTGTGCTTCGTGTCGCATTTGGTTGGTGCGTTAGAGAGGAACTATGTCGATCCGAAATGATGAGGATCAGTACCGAAAATGAATCACAAGGCTTTAGCTGTCGAAGACATAATTGCTACCCTCCATTCAGCTAGTCGTATATTCCTCCATTGCTGAGTCAGTTAGGCTGGTGATCTAGATTCTACCTATGTAGAGTCCTAGACCTTCAAATGCTGGGTGCTAGCCCCTCAAATCATCTGGCTATCTACCTTCAGCCCTCCAGTTACTTGAGATGTAATTCGAGGACGGTAAGGAGCTCTGCTTTTGCTAGCTTTCCTATCCTTAATATCGCGCTTACTACTAATTAGGGATTGAAGCCCGTGAATGCTGTAGAAATGGCGATTTGTTAATTGGAATGTTAATAATACGTACTAGCAACATTTTCCTTAAGCTTTTGAGGGAAAATGACTATTACCACCTGGCAAGAAAGACCCAGCAGCTGCTCTTGAAGGCTTGGCAGCAGAATAGACTTTTACTAGAAGGAACTTTGTGGTTCCAGATATCACCTGGAAATAAATACGGACCGTCTAGTGGGGACTTACATAGGACCTAGGCAAAGGGCGTCAGAAAAAGTGCCCCATGTATTAATAGTACCGTGATATACTGTCCTGATTGACCAATCAAAATCCGGGATTTGTACAGTACTATTAGTACATAGGGCACTTTTTCTGACGCCCAATATTTGTATGTACTTTGTACCTACTGGGTATTTGCTTTCTCCAATTCTGAACAGAGAGCCAGCACATCTTCTCAATCCAACATTCTCACCGTTCGCATCAATCGACCACCACCACATATATGCATAAAACAATTCTCATCCATCTTACTTTCGCAGCCTCTTTTGGCGGACATGTTTAAGTAGTAAACACATGGATGCTTTAAAAACCCAGTGGAGGCTCTACTCGCACGAGCCTCTACATGCGAACGTGCGACCGATACCGCCAACATGCCGCCCTTGATGTTGCATTCACGTTTGCATTTGATTCCATCGGAGTGATCATCGTCTACTCTGCTAATTATCCTTCGTTCGCGATACGCCTCAACCTACTCAAGTAGCAATAAGTAAGGAAATTTTATTGCGACGAATTTCTCGTCTGGCGAAAGTGTCAAGCTCCTGCTTGTCTCCTCAGTCAGCCCTCGTCCAATTTATAACCGAACTTGATTCGCAAATTTGCTGCTGGCGACGTCCGACATTACACGATTCCTAGCATCGAAACGATGAATACAATGGCAAAGAGGAGAACAGTTCGCTTTGTATTCGGCATCACGGCTCAATATCAATTTTGATATGACGCGCATATTCTCAGTTCTGATCACTGAAGCATCACCAATAAATTGTTATCCGGCAACCTGTTCCGAATCGGTTGTACTGGGTACCCCAAACATACAGGCCCTTCATCAAGACCTAATCAAGACCTAATCCGCCGTAGTCAAAAATTTCTGCCTGCATGATGGCTACCTACCTACCTGCATTCAGCGGTAGCCAGACTTTCTAACCCCTTGTTCGTGGCTGTTCTTCCTGATGCTATAGCCTCCCTAGGCTTCATTTGGATTGAGACCAAGAATTCCTACTACTACGTACCATTTCCCTATGATCTAGTTTGGCTCAATTACTTCATCTCCAAAAAGTATCTATCAGATAGTTCCATATTTCCTCGTATATGGATTCTTTCGTCGAGGCTGTAAGAGACCTACTCGGTTGTCATCGGGACTGTGCGCTGAGCGGGGGGAGGGAGCAAAGTGAGTAAGGCTCCCAACTGACCATTGCCTACTGCATGGTATTGGCATTTTCAGCCTAGGTGGCTAGAGGCCGAGGATTGCGCCATGCTACAGTAGCCATCGTCTCGCAATCTCCTTCCTTCCGCCTCTTGACTAAGGGAGACCTTCTCGATTGTCTATTGGCGGTGGGCAAACGTGCGACTCTGCAGCGACACGTCCACTTTCGATCAGCACACAGATAACTATAGGAAATCTTCTATTTAACCAGAGCAGCGGAATTACAGCAGGACTCAGTTACAGAAACTTTGGAACTATTTCCCAGAATGCTCTGCAATCTAACTTTTCGTCGGTCAGAATGAATGGGATATCGCATTCTTGGGGCTATGGGTGTTAGTATATATGAAAGGAAATTTGTAGGTGAAGGGTGACGGGAGTCGAAGTCGGGAATGTTTAGATTGCGCACAATCATCGTAGATAGCTTGCCTGGATTATTCTGCTGCTTGGCTTGCCTAGCTCTCTACCTATGCTAGGTTAGTGAGCACATAAGATTGCAAAGTGTTAAGACATTTGCAATCGTTTGCTCTCGGTCTCGGCCGGGAATGCTCGAGAAACCGGATTGCTCGTTTTATTCGAGTATGTCGTCCTTATGGCGACCTTCGTCCTCTTTCTCCTCTCCGCCAATGATTCCTGAGGGCAGTCTTCAGAGGGGGAGTTGGTTTAGAAGTTTAGGTGGTGGCCATTAAGCATTAAGGTCACCATTTGCTTTTTTCCTATTTTTTTCCTATTTTTTCCTGAGGAAAAATAATTCCACTCCTCCTTAGACCTGATGGTTTGAGGTGGTGATGGTGATGACGATGATGATGATATTGATGACAGCCTTGGAAAGGGGTGCATCAGCAAGTGGAGGAAGGCGCTGGGCGCTGATAGGTAAAATGACGGATATTTTGGGTTGGCTACAGGTACCTAGCGGTGGTAATTGCACCGCAAGGCTCGGGGCGGCTCACGCCAGAGTTTCGCGACTTGGTCCCAGAAATTTTTGGGGACTGGGAAAAGCACCAAAGACCAGATACCAAATGCACCAAAAGACACCCACAGCTATTACCCCGGTCGCTTTTTACCTTTTTTTTTACTACGACGTATTACAGTACACCAATCTTTACCCATCTTTCCAACCATATACAGCAACAGCCAAAAAACAAAGCCGCCTAAACCGCCTGTACTTTTTTTTTCTTCAATCGGGCTTTCGTCGCGTCGTCCAAACCTCGGATTCCTTTCATCAATTCCTCAATACGTCAATAACAGGAATTTGCGGGGCAGGCCGGGGGTAACAGGAAGTACCTTACACTCAGTACTAAGAGTATTGGGTACTCGCACATCATACCTACTTATCGACTGTTGCATTCAATCGATTCTCGGTTCTCGATGATTGATGATTGAGGCTGCTGAAGTGGTCTGACCCATGTCTCTTTTCGGAGACATAATTTTACCGTTTCTCTAGCGGGCTACAGGCTGGCTAGCACCTGTTTAGCGGTTCTCTTAGGCTCTTAGCCACTGACACTGCGTACTATCGGTACTACATATCAGTACTATCAGCGTATTATCGGCTTGCTATCAGCCTGCTATCCAGCCTGCTATCCAGCGGCCAGCCTAAGACCTAGGACCTAGGTACTCTCAGCCACTACCAAAATGAGCGATGCCGACATGGATCCCTTAATGAGTCGGCATCCTAGCAAGCCTGGTCCTTCATCACCAACTTCAGCCCCAACTTCAAATAACAACAACAACAAATTTGGATCACAGGACTTTTCACGAGATGTTGCAATGAAACACGATCAGAGAAGTAAAGGTCACGATAACGACGACCGCGACCGCGTCCGCGATCGTAGGGATCGTGATAAGTCTGATTTAGATCATCGAGTCTCAGCCAGTACTTCTCACTCTAGGCCATCTGCGTTACGGTCTCCGTCACCCAATTCACGACGGCCAGGAGCCCACGGTGGCAGGAGCAGGGGTGATCGCGATGATTCATTTTCTCAGCAGATTGAAAGACCTCGCAAATCAGATGTTAGTCAACGTGGACGATCGCAAGAACGAGATAAAAACTTCGAAGACGATGGCCCGCGCGAGGCTAAAGATCGCCACTTGTGGGATGGCCGCGGTGAGAAATTTGAACAGAACAATCATCGCAACATACCCACATCTCCCCGACACGGTCCAAGACGCAACAACGATTACGCGAGTCGCGGTGCAAGAGGTCGGTCTTTTTCTCCATCAAGGAAAAGACGTCGGAGTCGGAGCCCTGCGCCTTTCCCGCCTACGCGCCCCAAGAAATCTAGGCGAGAGCGTGAACGAGACCGTCGACGTCGGACAGAGCGGGCTGAGAAAGTCGAGAGGGCGGAGAGGGAGCAGCTGAAAAACTCGATTCCGCCACCCCCTCGTAAACGTTCTCCATCTCCGGACTACGACGAACCTCGACCTAGACACGCCGACCGAAGCGATCCTTCCGAGCCGCATCGACATCGCCCGCGTAGCCGTTCGCCCCTTCGAGACGGTAACACCGAACGGGACCCTCCCCTTATTCCCTCGCCTCATTCGCATATGGATTCGCATATGGATTCGCAGACTCGGGATAGGAGTCGCTCGCTGCTATCTAGCTCACGGCGGTCATCTTTTTCACGCACCCATTCACCTCCTCGTCCCCTTGACGGACCACACCCTGGGTCATCGGAAGCTGAGTCACGCTCTCGTCGATCCTCTCTGGAGCACCCAAGGGCCGATTTCCCTCCTCGGTCACCTAGAGAGCGTGGATCTCGTCGTTCTCGTAAAAAGGGGAAATATCGAGAAGATGCAAGGTTTCCTCCCAGGGGTCACCTGGCATCTGGTGCAAATAGTATCGAAGTCAATATGTCTAGGCGACTAGAAAACAGAAGCGGTCCTAGTAGCAATGCCCAATTACCTCCGACTCGACCCGGAAATTCTCAACAGAATGACCGCCGACCCGCCCATTCACCGACAAGGCCTACTTCAGCCTCTTTTCATGAATCTCCGATGTCACAATCACCTTATGGCAATGGCCGAGGTGGATGGGGTGGCCAACGCCAAAACTCACCTCATAGGTATGATCAATCAAAGTATTCCGGACAGAATTTACGTTCTTATAACAAATTTAGCCAACACCCTTCGCAACGCCCTCAAAGTAGTCATGGCCCACCTACTGGCCCCTCGACCCATCCCGTCTCCAATCAGTCACCGCCACACCCGCCCACTGGGCCTTCGCAGCCTTACTCCCGCGGTCGTAGTTTCTCTAGAGGAGGTTTCAGAGGTAGCTCTCACATTGTTCGGGGGGGCTACCGAAATGTGGTAGGCTCCGAAGTCGCTCCGCGGTCATCTGGTGTTGGTAGGGGAGTCACTGGCCAGTCTGAGGGTGATACTTCTCGACATCACAGCCCGCAACACGCTACGTCAAACCAGACCGAATTCTCCGAGCCGAAAGAAGCAGAAGAAGAAGAAGAAGAAGAAGCCAAAGATGATGATAATATATCTCGAACACCTAGAAACCTGCATAGCGAAGACTCAACAGAAAAGAATACTAACGAACAGATGCCACCCCCTCGACCTCCGCCTTCCGCCCCGACAGGTCCCTCTAGCTCGAAGTTCAGCTTCGCTTTCAAAGCCGCGAATAAGACTCCGGTTGCGACCCCTAAGCCTGAAATTTCCCAGAAATTCAATACGGCTCCCCAGAAGGAAACCCCGGTACTTGATGACAGAGATAGGGACAGAGATAGGGACCGCGAGCGAGATCGCGATCATCGTGATCGTGATCGTGATCGAGGCCGTGATAGGGACCGAGACAGAGACCGGAATCGGGACCGGGACCGGGACCGAGATCGTGACCGAGATTTACCTAAAGACACACCTAGAGAGCCTGCTTCTGCGAGGGCTAGATCCGATTACCATGCCAATAGAGGTCCTCCGGAGCCACCGAGGACAAGAAAAGTGAAGAGGATACAGCGTCGGCTGAAGCCCAAGCCAGAACTGCCACCTGATCTTGCCGCATCCGATTCGGTGTTCTTCAGGAAACCTGGCAATGAATCGGTCGTGGGGTCTGGCACTTACGGCAAGGTCTTCAAGGGGCTTCATGTTTATACCAAAAAGCTTGTTGCCCTCAAGAAGATACGAATGGAGGGAGAAAGAGATGGTTTCCCTGTCACTGCCGTACGAGAGATCAAGCTTCTCCAGTCCTTGAAACACCCGAACGTCGTGAATCTACAGGAGGTGATGGTTGAGAAAAATGACTGTTACATGGTCTTCGAATATTTGTCTCACGATCTTACCGGTCTACTAAACCATCCTTCGTACAAACTCGACGCTGCGCAGAAGAAACACCTCGCACTACAACTTTTTGAGGGGTTGGATTACCTACATAAACGGGGTGTCCTACATCGCGATATCAAGGCTGCGAACATCTTGGTGAGCAATCAAGGGGTCTTAAAGCTGGCAGATTTCGGCCTCGCTCGTTTTTACGCGAAACACCACCAGCTTGACTACACGAACCGTGTTATTACCATCTGGTATAGATCTCCTGAGCTATTACTTGGTGAGACACAGTACGACGCTGGAGTAGACATCTGGAGCGCAGCCTGTGTCATGGTGGAGATTTTCACACGCCATGCGATTTTCCCAGGCGACGGGGGCGAGATCAATCAGCTAGAAAAGATCTATGCCATCCTTGGTACTCCGAACAAAGCCGATTGGCCCGGCCTTATCGACATGCCTTGGTTTGAATTATTGAGACCAGGTTATCGCCGACCCAATGTCTTTGCGGAGAAGTATCAAGAGCGAGTGCCAGCAGCCGCTTTTGATTTGCTTGCAGCCATGTTTCAGTATGATCCAAAGAAGCGACCATCTGCAGCTGAGGTCTTGGAGCACCCTTACTTCACTACGGAGCAGCCGCCACCCAGACAAGCAATTGAGTAAGTGTCTCTTCTACATTTCCCTATCTGAGTGTGCTAACTTTCTTTCAGGCTTCAAGATTTAGAGGGAGAGTGGCATGAATTTGAGTCCAAGGCACTACGCCGAGAAAAGGAGAAGCAGGACAGAGATGCACGCCGTGCTGCTGCTGCCAAGGAAGGGGGTGGCCGTGACAAGGATAAGAAAAGACCGCCGTCTGCACATGATTCCCAACGAGAAAGCAAACGCCCTCACGTTGACGGACAACTGCCTCTGTTAGATCGGGCTTCTAGTTCTACTGCTAAACAGCCCGGCGAACCTGTAGCAAATAAGGTTGCGGCAGAGTAGGACGTGCCAGCAACAGCGGAGAACTTGCGGCTTACGTCTACTATTGCCGGTGATTACATTCGGCCCCCACCCATGTTTGGTCAAGTCTATTTTAGCAGGAGAAAAAATGTAAAGATGATAGGTGGTTTCCATCGCCGATGAAAAGTAAAAAGAGGTGCTTATACGTTGATTGACCTTATTGCATGGAGGCGCTTTGGCGCTTGGTGGGTCCCGGGACATCATTACGGCAAAGGGAATTGTAGCGCATTCACGAAAGGTTACTGAGAGCTGGCATAGGGGCTAAAAATTCGCATCGGTGCGTAAATTCGCACTATCCGACAGCTTTAGTAGTGTAATGGAATATTGAGCATTATACGTTGTGTGATCTGATGGTAAAATTAATGTAAAGAGAACATCCATGGAGGTATAGCAGGCTTTCAATATAGGCATCGACGTCACCCGCTTACCTTTATCATCTCTTCTTTCTTCCTCTCCCGGAACCCTTTCCTGGTTTGAATAGGTATTAGGTATCGACAACGACGCAAACTTATTTCGGCCAAGCTCCATTGCTAGTCCCCACAGCGGGCCAATTGCCGGCACGATCGGTGCCCAGATGCCGACCCTTCACCCACCATACGGCTAGGCTCGGGATCTGGAAACATCCCATCTGCCCGGTACCCCGGTCCGGTCCGATCGTCAGGCCGTACACGACCTTGGGGTCGGCGGCGTACGGCGACACGGAGCCCGTGGTCAGGTACGAGGTGAACTGCGTCATCAGGTGGCGCGTCTGACGCTCCGCGTACACGGCCTGGGCCGGTTCCAGCGCGCCCGCGTCGCCCAGCACGAAGATGTTGGGGTACGAGGGGCTGCGCAGCGAGGCGTCTTGCTGGAGACGGCCGGGGGAGGAGGGGCAGAGGAGGGAGGTGGGTACGAAGGATGTGTTTGGCTTGGAGCCGTAGGTCGGGATTAGGAGGTCCGCGGTTAGCGTCTTGGTTGCGGGGGAGGATTCGTTGCTATTGCTGTCGCCGGAACCGTTCAGCGTGATTGTGATTGTGGTTTGCTTGCTGCTGTCGCCGGATTTGGTGGCGGCGGAGGTGGAGGTGGAGGTCACGCGCGCGGGGCCGATGTACTCGACGCCGAGCTTCTCGAGCTCCTTTTTCGCAGTCAGGCGGACGCCCTCTTTTAGGCGCGGCTCGAGGGGCAGGGGGTCCGTGGATAGCAGCGTGATCTTCTTCTTCCCGCTCTTGCCGTACGCGGAGCCCAGCTCGCCGGCGAACTCGACGCCTGTGGCGCCCGCGCCGGCGATTACGATGGATGAGGCGGCGTCGATCTGGGATCGCAGCTTGGAGATGGACGCGCGCGTTTCGTCGACCGAGTCGAGCGCTTTCCACGGCATGCTGTCCGCGTAGCTGGTCCCCGTCGCCACGACCACGGTGTGGTACGCGATCTCCCTCGAGCCCCCGTCGTTCAGCTTCACGGTCACGGAGTTCAGCTCCGGATCCAATTTGCTCGCGGCTCCGGCCACGAACTCGAATTGCGAGGCGCTGTTGGCGTAGTTGGCGAATTGGTCCGCGATGGGGTACAGGTACCGGTCCTCGGGGATCGTGTGTGCGGTGGTGGGAAGCACGAAGCGCACGGAGGCTACACACCAGTAGAAATGCGTGAGTGGTGAGACTAGGACGATGCGTAGGTCTGGGTGCTGGGGCGCTGTTCTGGAGACGAGGTGGTGCGCTAAAGGTAGGCCGGCGATGCCGGCGCCGAGGATTACGATGGTTTTTGTCATGGTGGGTGAATTTAGTTGATATCCGTGGTTAAAATAGAGTTGTGGTCTTCTTCCTTCACCAACTCTCCGGGGCACCTCCCTTTATATTCCCAGTGAGGTGGTAGCTGGCACGGAGGTGAAACACACCTACACAACCGATCTTCACTACGGTATACATAGCCACATAAGTGAATAGTTTGCTATCGTAACTCAAAATGAAATTGCTTATCAAGATGGAATTACAGATTATGAATTATTAGTGAGTCGGAGTGATTTACATGATGAGTTTTGCGGCACGGAAGGTTGCCTGGGGATTATTAACCCCGGGTTTCGGACTTTTTCGGACATCGTTCAAGCCGTGTCACACAGCACGGACCGGACCCCTTTAGTTTGGGAAACCACGATACGACTTTGCAACTTCCTACGGAGTTGTATACTATTAATATATAGTATCTTATTGTTACACGTGTAGTCCCTCATTCAAGATGCCAGGGAACAGGGTGGCAGATTAATAATAGCCAGATACCGAGTACACGTAAAGCCCCTATCTCCCAATCGCTAAGAGATTGTAACATGAATCTCATGAATCTAAGCAACTCTATCATGATGGCATCTATGTACACCGCCAAACGCCCCCTCATGTCTAAGTTTTGAGGCAATATACAAGTTAGACAATTGAAATAAAAAGGTCCGTCCCTTATCCCTTATTTCTTGACATCGTCGTGGTCTGTGCTAAGGATAAGGTCTTCCCACTCCTTGAGATTAGCCTCAGTCCTCGCGATCTTGTTTTTGATAACCGCCACCGCATCGCCGCCGAGGACTATTCGCATGGGGATCTCCTTGCCCTGCGCAGCGCCGGACCTCGTCAGCACATCGACGATAACCTTCGCACCCTTGACCACGTCTCCCGGCTGGTTGTTATCGGCGCCGTTCAGCATCGCCTTCGTCGCCGCGACGGCCGTGCCCTCGTACTCCTTCGTCAGCGGGTTCGCAGCCACGAGACGGTTGCCGCCGCCCGTGTTGAGGAAGCCCGTCCGGAAGTACCCCGGCTCGATGATGACGGCGGAGATGTCGAAGTCCTTCACTTCCTCGTACAGCGACTCCGTGAACCCGGTCACGGCAAACTTCGCCGATGCGTAGTAACCCGCCGCCGGCCCCCCGCGCCAGCTGCCCAGGCTGCCGAAGTTGGCGATCACGCCTTCGCGCCGCGGACGCATGTGGTGCAGGACGTTGCGCGTCACGTTCATGACGCCTAGGACGTTCGTATTGAATAAGTCGAAAATCTCCTTTGGCCTATTTCCTCATGTTAGCGTGTTATCAATCCGAGTCCCCCCCCCCCATAAAAAAAGACTTACGAAGCTTCTTCGACGCTAGCTTCCAATATGTAACCAGCGGCGTTGATGCAATGCGTGATTTTCCCATAGGCATCGATTGCCTTCTGCAGCGCGGCCTGGATGGTGGTGTCGTCGGCGGTTACGTCGAGAGCGAATACCATGGCGCCGGCTTCTTTGAGATCGGCCATCTTGACGGGGTTGCGCGACGTGGCGACTACTTTGTCTCCTCGCTTGAGAGCCTCGAAGCCGATGGCGCGGCCGAAGCCGTTGCTCGCTCCGACGATGAACCAGACGTTGCCAGTCATGTTGTATTTAGTGGTGGTAATTGGCGTGATTTTTGGAGAGAAGAATCTTGAGTGAGGTGGCTTGTGGATATGTGAGAGCTGTTGAAATTTTGGCTTGTATTGTGACGTAGATATGCGTGGGATGTTGGTAAATCTGAAGAGACTAGTTGCCGATGCCATGGTCGTTTTGTTCGTCTCTTTATAGCTCTTCAACCGTAGCTGTGAACTAGTGTTATAGCGTGGACTTGCTCCTTACTTAATGGCTGACGCCGTGATGCTGCAATGAAATCCATCTTAAAGCCGAATATCCACTTTCAAGAAACTTAAATTCTGTTCGGATAGAGGTGTTAGGTGTATAGAGGTATGGAGTGCTTGATCACCTAGTGCATTCTTCGGAGATGATGATGTGTCAGCGTAGTCACGACGAGGATATGCTGTAGAATTAAAAATGGACGAAGATGAAGTCAGAATAGCTGATGTTAATCCCCGAAGGTAAGTCAAATATTAGGTACAGAGCTGAAATTTAGGTAAGAGTTGGGGCTAGAGTAGCCGTCGGCGTTAATCGTCATCACCGAAAAAAGCAATGAGATGAGAAAATTGGTGCGCTTTTCTCTAGCTTAGTCACTTTATCTCCGTGGTAAATACAACAACTACCTAGGACCTAGTTAGCACACAAGAAGTAAAAGTACTTATCTCGCTACGGTGCAAGCTTCAGAGAAATCCTAATGAGATTGCTTTAACTCCAGCACTCGAGTCTTGAGATGTCGAGAATGAGAACTCATAAACTTGCAAATGACACTTATACAATCGTTATCGTAGTGTCCTCGGCAGTAGCGCCGATCCTCTCCATGCGTCTTGGGAATTTCGGCGATATGGCTTGAACTAGTCCTATGTACCTAGTCGAAATCCATCCGGGGACACTTCGAGATGCAGAAAACCGCCGCCAATGTCTCCAATTCCTGTCCGCACTTCTGGAGCCGCGTTCGGCAAGCGAGAGTGCCGGTTCGTCTAGGTACTGTCTCCAGGAATAAACAAACGACCGGCCGTTCGGAAATGCTGTTTCCGGCTATGAGAGCCGTCGCTTTTAATATAATAAACCCAATGTTTGTTCTGGTGGTAATTAGCAGACAGCCGACAGCCTCCGGACACTGGTCCGTAGGGGTTAGCTCCCCGAGCGTATAGATAGAGCGGCCCGACTCTTTTTAGGGTGGCCCATGTCATTGTGAATGGTGGCTCGAATACCTACTAGGTAGGCCTTGGTCTAGCGGCGCGGCTAGTACAATACATAGATGTGTCTGTCGAACTATTAAAGGCATATTGACGTCAGGAGGGACTAGAAAATTGGAACGCTTTGGGAGCTATTCCTCTTCCCGAGGTCGTGAGGATGGTGTATTGGGATTAGGTGAAGATGCACTGCTGATGATAGCAAAAGCACGGTTGTATACTGTACTCATTTATGCGGTCTCCATTTCCCAGTTTGTCTTAAGACTTAGGTATCGTCTTGAATGATGCAAAGAGAATCAGGTAGTCTACCTCTACGAAGAACAGGTACCTAGCAACCTACCTACCTAGTTTTGCCAGGTTTCAGCGGCGCCACGCGATTTCTAGGGGCGTTAATTCTGGCCCAATACAGAATAAAGCTCGTATAACACTGCTATTTGGCCCGATCATTTCAGCTCTGGCTGTGGACGCCTCCAGGCTCGTAGAGTCGAGCTTTACGTATAGATAAGTAAGTGGTCTTGGCTTTGCCCTAATGCTGCTTAACTTGTTGACCGCATTTAATTAGTTTTCTCTTTTGTCATGTAACGCCGATATGGCAAGATAGAAACTCGACAAATAGGATATGGATGATATGACATATTCCTTACCTACACAAATGTAAAATTTGCGGAGTATGGGTGTATGTCGAGTCTTGTTTGTGGGAGGTTCGCCCAGACCAATCATAAAAGAGCGAGAAATCGTTTTGGGAATATACCCATCTCCTTAGCCCTTCAAGCGAATTACCCGGACATTCTTAATCTACGGCAGTTTCACTCGCGAACCGCTTGTTTTTGCACATGGGTTCCCACGCTGTTCCACCGACTTGTTCAAGTCGGATATGAGAGGAGGATGGCGTCTATTTCTGCGCCGGAGTGTTCGATACAAAAAGAATTTACTGTATCGCTTGTATGTCGTGTTGTTCTCCAGAGAAGGATCTTGAATTTTCTTGACAGACTCCTAATTTGTTCTCCACCTGGAACTTCATTTTGAGCGAAAAGATAAGATGCAGTGGCGTTCCCTTGCAGCTCTGGCAGCGCTCCTGTCGGCGCGCGATGTTGCCAACGCGCAGCAGATGATGCGATTTTCGTGCTCAAAGTTGACGATCGAGCGCCTAGACCCGCTAGTATCACCAGGGATGACCCAGTCGCCACATATGCACCAAGTCGGCGGTGGTAACTCATTCACATCGACTATGACGCCTGTTGAATACGACTTAGTTGAGAAGTCGACTTGTACCTCCTGCAGTTTTTCGGAGGACTTCTCGAACTATTGGACCGCCAATTTGTTCTTCAAAGCCCGTAATGGGACCTTGAAACGTGTCCCGCAACTCGTGAATATGGGTCTTAAGGCTGATGGTGGCTTGACCGTGTATTATATTCCGCCATATGATGGGAAGACCAATGTCACGGCATTTAAGCCGGTAGGTTGAGAGTTCGTTGACTCTTCAAGCGTTGAATATGCTTCATTTCCATGTAGGCGACGGGGCTCTCAAAACTCATGCTGAGATAGGGGTTCCGGATGTTAGTCGGGGACTCGACGCTCCGACAAGCCGAGGGCCAGCAGCGCCAACTCTGCCACCGATGTTTTGCCACGATCAACCAGGTGCCTTTCGGAGGCGCTCCTTGCACAGGTGACGACACGGCGTCGCTTCCGCCTAAAATGTGTAGCGGTGGTATCCGCACGACGATCACGTTTCCAACCTGCTGGGATGGTGTCAATGTTGACTCGCCTGACCACAAGAGTCACGTCGCATACCCGGAAACAGGCACGTTTGAGAGCAGCGGCCCTTGTCCAGCTAGCCACCCCGTCAAACTGCCTCAAGTCAGTGATGCTCTATTTCGTCTTTACATCCTCCGCAGGGAAACCTATGGATCGTTAGGCAGCAGTAAGCTAATTCGAACCTTTTAGCTCATGTACGAGATTATCTGGGACACTCGGGAATTTAATGATCCTGATGTTTGGCCTGAAGATGGGTCTCAGCCTTTTGTGTACAGCATGGGAGACGGGTAGGTTCCAATTCCGATCTCTCCCCCTCCTCGGGAACGTGCAGGACGGGGTGTTGGCTGACAAGAATGGTCATTTAGTACGGGTTATGGCCAGCACGGTGATTACATGTTCGGGTGGAAGGGTGACGCATTACAGCGAGCCTTAGATGCGAGGTGCAGCAACGATCGCTGCTCGGAGCTCAAGTCGCAAAGCGCCGAGGATGCGATGCGGTGCACGCTCAACCAAACCGTCTTCGAGAAGTACGACGGATGTAAGTGGCTTTTCGCTTTCTCTGCCTCGATATATATCACGTAATTACTGACACCTGCTTAGGGTTGTCTCAGCTTCCCGGCAATTGGACCATCACCTATAGTTAAGTTGAAGGTGAGAATGGCTTGGATATAATGCCTGCTAATTAATTTTAATAAAATGGTCGTTTTCCCCTTTCTATACCTACTTGAGGCTTTGAATCTGCTGTAAGATTAATATCCCGTTGTCTTCTCAATCATCGCTTTTCCCCAGAGACGGCAGCGAGATAGGCGTCGGTGACTTCATGGTATTCATTGGTGATTCAAACCGTTTTCGGCGACTTCGTTGAGTAGTCCGACGGAATGCTATGTACCAGGATGTGAAAGATGTCGAATGATTTAACTTTGAATTCTTGAATGAGTTTGATGTTTCTACTTCGTAGAGGTTGCGCCTTCAAAGGAATTTAGGGACCCATATATTTCCTGCATTAGGTAAGGGTGTGGCTGGTGAAATGAGGCTCACCTACCACTTGACTTCCACTAAGGTTGGCAGCTACAACCTTGTGAATGTACTAGGTACTATTAAGTAGAGCTCCAACTGGTTGTAGCTTCACGTTTTCAGCTGTTTAAGTTATCAGTTATCCATAATCATCAAGGCCAATTTTCAATACCAATCAATAACTTAACCCTTTACATATAATTCCTATCTACATCGCGACATCTCGATATCGCGTTTTCAGACGGAAATATTCGCATACAAAACCTCATGACACCTATTACTATTTCGTGAAAGCGACATCTGTGCAAATGCGCCGCATTCCGATTCCTCATCCACCAACGTGATCGGACAACCATCGAACGCGACCGCGCCGCGATTGAAATGCCGACATCATGGACAGCGCAAACACCTCAGATTCTTCTCAGAAACTCGACGCAGCAACCAAAACTCCCATTGCCGACTTAAGCCCAGATATTCCACACCCGGCGACTCGTGCTGTTCGTGGTGTGGTCACTATCACATGGCCTTACAGCTTTGTGAAGGGCACCTTTTCATTCATCCTTGCTGAACCTGACTACCGTCTTCGCCGAAATAGAGGGCAAATCCGCGTTAACTTGACTGGTGCATCCGCTAAGGCCGCTAGCGAAAGTGGATTGAGTAGTAGTGATGAGGTCCTGGTGAGCTTGGATGGTGCCGAGTGGGCGCCGGAGCAAGTTAAGAAACGTCAGAGTCTGCCGGGCGCTGGAGTCGATTGGCAGCTGAAATTCTCAGAGAAGCTTCTACTTCAGGTAATGAGCGATTCCTATACCCATATTCAATGACACTGACTAACTTTGCTACTTCTACGCAGGTTACCCTGGCTGAAACTGGAGAGACTAAACTAATTACTGTCGACCCCCATTCACCAGCAGAGCCCGAATCCGAACCCCGAGTTGAAATACCGCCCGTCGAATCAAGTCACGTCGAGCCAGTTCACGTTGAGGATACTTCTACTCAACGTCTTGAAACACTCACACCGCTTAGCAAGACACATATTGCAAGACTGAAAGATGGCGAATTCGAATCTCCAGCTTTCATTAAGAGGGCTCGGATGTCGTATGGCTCCTTGTTCGAAGACGGATACGACATATTCGAAGACGATGGTGGGGTGAAAGGGAGAGGAAGGAAAAGATCGAGATTTGGTCGTGATAGCAGTGCATGGAGATATACTAGCCAATCCCCTAGCCCCGAGCCAACCTCGCCTCAAGACCGCGAAAGTTCACCACCAAGGCCAAATATGGCTGACGAAGGATGTCAAACTATGGAGATTGATTTCCCTACACCCTCACCCATTGATTCAGGTACCCATGTGGGCGCAAATATCGAAGAGACCCAGAAGAGTCCGAACCCAACGCTGGTAGATCCTGTTACTCAACCCAGACAAGGAATGGTGGATCATGGCGTTCAAGGAGACTTCCACGGCGAGTGGCCGACAACGACTCCTGTAGAGCTGCCAACTTTTGACCCCGGTGGCGGACTTAGTAGTGATGGTTCCGGGTTGCCTGCGTTTCACCATACCGGTCATTTCCATACTGATAACGGCGATTTTCAGCAGGGTTGGGACTATCGATCTGTGGAACTTCATCCAACAAGTTATTCGCATGCTACCGAGCAACCGCTGCCCAACGATTTCGTAGGGGATCACATGGACCAGAGACCTGATAGACTTGGGGCTATAAGATCGGAGAGTCGTACGCGCTCACCCAGCGAGCCCAGCAACCTGGCTATTGATCCCGCTGAACAGAATCTAAATAATATTATGCCGACTGACGAACATAATTACTCGATTCAACCTCTCCCACAAAGCACAGATTACCCGCCTCTAGATCTTGAGAATGAGGGACCAACTGGCTCAAGTCTGGGCGGAGCACATCTTGACTATCCTCCATCGTATCTAGATGACAATCGGTCTTTCTCCCAAGAGGCTATGCCTATTGCAACAACCACGTTTAGCCCCAGGATATCAGCAGCAGTAGACCCAGGCTCTTCCTTATGGACTTCAATTAATGAACCGCATCAGGCAGCTACGATATCATCGGCTGATCGACTTGGTAGTGCCGAGGGCGAGTCAATAGATAATGCAGTTGTCATAGATGAAAGTGATTCAGACGAAGACCCGCCGCCTTCAACAACTGCAGAAGATGCAGTGATGAAGGACCATACCGATGATCCGGATATGGATGAGGAAGCGGAATTTGAGGATGAAGTCGACGCGGAGTATTCGGAGGACGATGAACCTGAATACGAGGGCGATGAAATGGGTGGTGATTATGACACAAGAAATTATACCGCCCCGGATGACGATGAAGATGATAGCCATGATGAGGATTTGCGGCCACACCACCTAGAACCTGAATTCGATGACGGTCGAAGTTGGGAAGGAGAAGGTGATGACGACGATCTCGAAGATGAGGACGCAGAAAATCCCGATTATGAAAGTGAATATGATATGGATGACGATGGTGCGGAACTCCGACCGTCGCCCCAACCTATATCGCAACCGAATCCTCAAGTCATTGACCTGATTTCGTCGTCAGAAGATGAAGGTGAAGACGATGAAGAAAACCAACCTCCGTCAATATCCAACCATAATAATAACGCTAGGTCGCTAATTCTTTCGGAAACCATGCCGCTCAATGAACTGGTTCAAACGATCAAACACGATACGCAAAGTGAAAGTGAAGAAGATGAAGACGAAGAGGATGAGGACGAGGCTGAGGCCGATGACGAAAGTGATGTTGAAGAAAACAATCAAGTAAAAGATGATATATCCGCTCATTCATCTGACGAAGCAGAATCCGAATCCCTTCCCGATGAAGAGAACAATATGCAAGAATACCCTGACGACCATCAAATTGCTATGGCGGAAGTTTCCGAAAATGAGGATGCTGCAATATCTCTTAACATGGAAGCTGAAAAGAATCTCGCTATGCTTGAGAGTTCCCAAAACAACGATCTACCTTCAGAGCAGGCAAGCTCACCACAACCTAGTAAGGCTGATATCACCTCCATTCGGGATAAGGATGACAGCAATACAAAAGCGGTTGAGGCTGAAGCAGGGCTTGTGGCCCCACAATCCGCGGCTGATGGGCTCGAGATCTTAAGCCAAGTGGTGGAAAGCGAGTCGAAGGCCAACAATCAAACAATGGAGCTCAACGTGTCCGACGATCTCGTTATCGCCTCTGCGTCTTCCGATGCTAATGGATCTCTAATGGATCATATGCAAGGCGCATTGAAACAGGACGAGCGTGAACCCCAAAATACCCAGCAAGATGAGGAGCCAGTCGATTTGGCGTCAACATCACCAAATGGTGTTTCTGATTCGCAACCTATGGAGGTGGATGAAGATAGGCCAGCTGAAGTCGTTGTCTCACCGTCTCCTTTAACACGTTCCTTCACATCTCAACCTACCGTTGCAAAAATGGCGGATGTTCTGGCACAGGAAAATGTCGCGAGTACAGAACCTCAAATATTGGCTATTCAACTTCCGACACCTCGGGATACCCAAGTGACGGGAAATGCTACAGTCTCAGACCCCTCAGCTGATGTTTCGGTGGAGATCGACATGTTTAGTAAGGTCAGCGACGTTGCTGAGCCCATCGAAATTACCACGCAAGAACATTCATTTTCAGCCGAGCGACCATACAACGCGATAGAACCTTCTGCAGTTGCAGAAGATGCTCCAGGACACGCTGAGGAAAGGCACACGGAATCTACTTCAGTTTTACGGCAGCAGACCCCCCTTGAGGCGAATGCCGAAAACATACCCTTTGATCACACACGCGTCTCTCTGGGATTAAGCTTCCAGTCCCAAGAGGACAGCGTTAATGAAATAGCACAAACGAGTTTCAGCGAGTCCATTCCCAAAATCACAATTGGACCGGAAGGAGGAAACGAGGCGCATTCAGATGTCGAAGTTGATGCAAATGATGCTAGCGTATCGTTTATATCGCAGATGGATGAGGAATTACAAGCTAGTATCTTAGAGTATTCCCAAGACTTCGAGGAAGCGACACATATGAATACGCCAGACGAATATGAAATTGGTGATGGTTCTGAAAACTACGATGATGAAACCAGTATTGCGGAGCACGAAGATGAGGAGACTCACATAGGGACCGAATCCCGGCATGCAAGCCCGCGAGGTCCATCCCCAGAACTCGGAGCTGATACTCAAGAGCGACAAGTTACTCAGCAAATCATCTCAACAGAAGAAGTTGATACTCCGGAACAAGTGGACCCGAGTGTGCAACTTGCACGAGCTACAAATGCCTCCAAGCGACAGTCGAAACAGCATGAGATAACCAAGAATAATTACGCAAATGGAAAAAGACTCCCCCCTGTCGACGATGCCACAGCCCCGGTAGAGGATCCTAGTGTGCAGCTGGCTAGAGCCTCTTTTAACAAGGCAGAAGAGAGCAACTCGATGACAGCAGCGAAGCTTAAATTAGTCCGCCATCTTCGGGATGAATTGCCAGATTGCACGTCCCTGAAGGTCATACGGCAACATATCCACAAGAAGCTGAGCATAATAGCCATGGCCATGATGCAACCTCCGGATCCACAGAGAGCTAAGGGCGGTCCGCGTGAATTCATGATGTCATTTACTATTACGGACTATTCAATCGGCCCCCATTCGGTCATAGAAGTGCAGCTCTATCGACCGCACAAGGAGACATTGCCTATCGTCAAGGCCGGCGATGCCGTGCTCCTTCGAAATTTCACGGTCGTATCGCTCCATAATAAAGGATATGGTCTACGCACAAATGACGAGTCTAGCTGGGCTGTTTTCGATCAGGAAGGCGAACCGCCGCAAATTAAAGGTCCTCCTGTCGAATATAGCGCGAAGGAGACGGACTATGTGGCGCATTTGAGAGTTTGGTTTAACCTGCTAGATGAGAAGGCGAAGGAAAAGTTGGAGAGGGCGAACAAGAAGATCATCGATGCAGGCAGGTCTAAGTAAGGAGAAGATGATCGGGAACTTAATCATTTTGCTAAACTACCTACTATTACTCATTTCTATGTACATGCATTTGGTGGTTTGAGCTACATTCAAAGGTGTCGAGGGTTCAGGAAGGGAAAAGGGGCAGCAGGCTTAGTCTGTTGCTGTAGGTATTAGAGCTAGCATGCTAAGGCGTTGGCCCAGTGATAACCTCAGGCTTTCTAATGTGAGCAAATTTGACATTTATTAATAACTGGTTGTTGAGTGGCTTTTAGTGATAATATGTGCAATTGATATCACTGGTCATGGATTTCGCGCCCCCGGGCTTTTACCTTAAAAAAACAAAAAAAAAAAAACATGAAGACATTTACATGATCCGAAACGTGAGATGATAATGGTAGTATTCTTTGAGGTTCTTGTTTATTCTTTGGGGTACATGGAACTTTAGCCAATTACGTTTCATCTCTCCGGCAGTTTACAGCGATCAACATCCTAGAATCAGATGTTCACGACCAATTAGTTCCCAGCTACGTAAGATCGTGCAGGACGTGCTCAATCAACGGCCCCAATTACAATACAAACCACCAACTACTAAGGATAAGGTAAACTTTGTGATTCTTCAGATTTATCTCCCCGACAAAAAGATTCATGATAATTTCAACAAAACAAAATGATATTTGATGAAAGCACTACAACAAATATCCAGCACTGGGAATTATAAAGGATTTTGACGGTGCAAAGGACTTGAAACCGCGGTCGTTTGCACCCCGCCGACAAGCTTGCTGAGGCGGGCTAGTTTATGTCCAGGAAATCGTGCGCCAACGAGCACTAGCGCAAGCGGTTCATTTCGTCGCCTGCTTATCTATGTAAACTATGTTTTCTTTCTGGCAGAAGACCAAAATTTTATTTCTTGCACCTTCAAAACTCCAAACCTTGGGCGCCACCCAAGTCAAAAAATAAGGCAAGATTTAACATTGGTCCGAAGACGTCATGGCTCACGAAGAACCCTACGGTGAATACGGGCCTTACGATCACTATGGACCGTATGGACCTGATGAACCTTATCCGCCCTATGAAGAAGAGGAGCAAATCCCGGAAGAGCCGAGGCCGCCATAGAGGCACGCGATTAGATCAACTCGATGGTAATTACCGATGGGGTATTTACCGTCTAGCTCGAGAAGAGCCCGAGCAATCATGGGTATGTACCTACACTTTTTCTTAATTAATAATAGGTATGTTCTGGATGCGAACTAACGGGACGTATTTTATAGGCGCCGGCATACACTTAGCTCCACGACGAATACATGGCGTGGTTGGACGAGCGGCAGAACCCGTTGTCCCACAAGATCTGGTTCGGTAGATACTGGAAAGGCAAGCCTTTGGAACATTCGTATAAAACACCTGGGTCATGGAAGTTCATGATTAACAATTCGTCGTGGGGCCCCGAACTGAAGGGCATCGAGAGGAGATATAAGGCTTGGCTGGCGAAACATCCAAATGTAGCTCCTGCTCGGCCTAGTTTCCAAAGGCTACTTAGTGTGCAGAAACCTCTCGTCCCTAGCCCTCCGGTCCCTAGCCCTCCGGATTCTAGCACTTCACCTATCATCCAGAGTCCGGTCCGTGCGCGGAGACCTCGAGCTCGATATGTGATCCAAAACCCCGTCGGAAAGCGACTGGGACCTGAGGATGATGGGGTCGCAACGGACAATGATGAAGACTATACCACCGATGATGGCTTCGTCGTGAGAGATGACGAGGAAGATGAATGGGAGGAGGCCGCGGCAATAGGGTTACCTGTCGGTTGGAACCCGTATCTTGATGACGATGATAATAATTATATGTATGACGAAGAACCGGACAAGGAGGCAAGCACCCTCCAGGACGAAGACGAAGACGATGACGAGTACAAGGACGGGGACGAAGAACCAGGTGAAGAAAAGCGTGATCGGAGAGTCAAAACCCCACCCATCCGCGACGTTGATTCAGACTCGTCGACCTCATTGCCGTCTATAGGCGAGATCGTACGACGATCCGCGTCGAAGAAGACTCCGGTCAGCACGCGGTCCAAGCAACGCTTCCAGCCATACCCGAATACTACTCCTACGAAGTCGAGAACAACCCACCAGCGGTACATAGTCGGCTCAGACGATGATGACGATGAAGACGACGACGACATGCCGACATTCACGCCCTCCATGAGCACCGGAAGGATCAAGAAGACTGTAGGCTTTGGCCAGCCACAAGGCACCCCTAGCCGACCGCCGAAGAACGGCAAGTCAACGATCATCGTCCTATCATCGGACTCGGAGATGGATGAAAATTCTCCCACGTCCCGTAAGAACCGAAGCCACAGGTCTCTTGTCCAGACCGCAGCACCGATTGACTCAGACGACGAGCCGCTGGTCCCCAAGCTACTCAGAGAGAGATTGGCCGAAGCATCGGCGAAGAAGCGCCGGCGGTGAAGCGGTTGTGCTTGGTGGCATATGCGAGATGCCCTGTGCCATTTCTTTTGTCATGCGCTGTTTCGGTGTTCTGAGGGCGGCGTTACACGGCGTCACTACCTACGGTGCTTTACGTAGTTCTAGATACCTCCCCTACGATCCTTGAGTGACAATGACTGGACGACTTTCATATGCATCCGTGAATCTGAAGCTATGTTGTGGTGATAATGAATTAGGAGGTAATTACCTACGCAGATGATGTGTTGAATGACACATATGAATCAGCTCCTCTTCTTCAGTACCTACCTAGGTAAGCAAAAGGATATTGCCTCCCTTGGAGAGTACAGCCGAGAGTGGGGAGGGGTAAGCCACCGAGACGAAACTGCGACTGCGTACAGGAAAAACATGCAAGAGATCGGGGTGAAACATGAGCTCCTTCTGCATACGACCGGTAACAGAAGATGGTCAACGTCATCAAGGCGTATAGGTATTCTTCGTGGACCTCGGATGGTGTTTGTAGTATGCGGTTGGTGTTGTTTGGGGTTACCTAACGTAGCTATTCGGCGTATTAAGGGATGATTACGCAGTAGAGTGCCCGAAGTCCGGAAAGGGATTAACATACCAGTATAGGTAAGCACATGGAGTCCTAGATGATCCAGGCTGTACATAGTACGTACTTAATATCTCCAGTGCAATAAGCGCTAGGTAGTTCAGCCTGCCTGCTCAACGTGCTCGGGTACTCCCGCCTACCAACGGATTCCCCCTCGCTGATCATTCTTTCGCCTCAATCGCATCGCAAAGTGCCTGTAACATTGCCGATGGCGGACTCATAGCAATCACTAACTCCAGTTCATTGATCACTGAATTGATTGTAGGTAGACAGTAAATATGCAACTTCTCAGTAAACTTACGAAGAACTAAAGGGGGAATTTCGTCCTAACACCTTACCAGGCTACCAGGACTTGATCACTAAATCACGAGAGCTTGACCGACATTGAGGCCACGACTTGACGTCACTTCCAATATGAACTCCATTATCAGAGTAGTAGCTCTCGAACTAGGGTATGTGGTGATAGAGTCAGGAACTGGTCTAAAACGGACATGAGATATCACCTGCAGCTGCAGCCGGAAGCTTAGAAGGAATGGAGAAATCGAGAAATCGAGATGAAAGCAAATTATTGTTATCCATGTATGGCGGACCTTTCACTCCGTTCTTGGGGAGGCGGGAACTTGGCCAACTTGGTGGCTTACACACGCATTGAGGCTTGCCCCTGACCATCTGATCCAAGCATGAAGCAAGATTGGTGGAGCATTCGGTGAGTAAGTTCAATCGAGATCATAATGATGAAATCGTAGATTTCGGTCTAGACCAAAATCCTGGTCTCTCCACAAAATAGCGCTCAAAAAGTCATGGTGTCATTGTGGATAACGGTTCGACTTTCCCCTCTGCCCCTGGCCCCTTGCAGCTATAAGTTTTTCTGGAGAAGAAGCGCTTTGAGGAATGGAATATGATTGGTCAAGTGTTCCCGAAAAGGTAATTGTTACATCATGCATGTCAACTATCCGCTTCCACTGAATATCGCCTTCACTGATGGGATCTATGGTACGTTACGATATTAAATCGACAAAATTACTGATTTGGGTCTTGGGTATTCCCGAAGTCTATCATGTTAAAAATGCCTACCTCGAAATTGTCCAGTAAAAGTTGTACGAATTGTAGATGGCAATTCACATGTTCAGTCAAATTCCCATAAACCTCGGTGCGATGTTTGCTAGGAGTACACTCTGCCAAGATGGTACTGTAATTGTTGTTTAGCGGACCCTTTCTCCACCGTGTAAAGAAGCTGTACTCAACTATAAGTATCACATGAGAAGATACTTATCTCTATTCACTTATAGAATAAATATTCAGCACAGATAATATGGATATCATGTAACTTCAACCGTGCTTTCTATAGCTTGATACATTTCAAAAATAGGTAGGTATTCATCAGTGGAGTAAAGCTCCGCTGAACAACAATTACCATCCCTGCAGAGGTGTAATTTTTGAGTGGTGACGTCAGAGAAATCCAGGGGAATAACCTACTGGATCCATGGATAGTAGTAGTCTGATACTAACTTAGAGTCATCCGGTGCTTGACACGCGAGTAGGAACCCGAACCAAAGCGGATATTTTACACAAAGGTTAATTAGATGATGACGTACTGTACCTGCTCACAAGACGTCCCTCGTTCTGTCCTTACCTTACCTGCTTACGTACGTACCACTTGAGGAGAGAGCGTTTGAGTAACCCATATTAACCAAGTGCCGGATGATGACAAACAATTCTCTCAAACTCTCCATATAAGATCCTCTCCATCCTCTTCAATTTCCATTCTCTTCCCCATCATTATCATCAACCAAAACAACCCATTCTTCAGACACCAAGACAAAACCAAACAATCACATTCATCAACCAACCTCTTTAAAAACCAAACAATCAGTCACCATGGACAAGGTTCAGAACGCCGCTAACTACGTCACTGACACTGTCAAGGGTGCCACCAGCACCGCTTCCAAGGAGGCCAACAAGGAGGTTGCCAAGGACAACAACGCCAACCTCGGTACCCGGTATGCCCACCTTGAGTCTCGCACTTAGTCTTAAAAATCAACATGCTAACACTGTTCTAGTGCATCTGCCGCCAAGGACGCTCTGGGCGACAAGGTTGACGAGAAGAAGCACAACACTTCTGCCGACGTCAACAAGGAGGCTGCCAAGCACTAAACTCCTCAATGTCTTCGACTCCAACTACACAATTGTACGATTGAGATGATCGCGGTGGGATAAGGTTTTACAGGCGTCTCGGAACAGACAGGAACTTTCTTTTGTCGAGATGGCACGGAATGGGATGATGGGGTTCGATTCCCTAAAGATTCAATGCTCTTGGTCAAGCTCTACAATACCCCTACGGTAGTCTATTACAAATTACAACATGTATTAGCCCAACATTTTTGCCTGAATTATTGGCGACGTACTGTGATGTTCTTCTACAAAGGGTATGGGTGGTGGCCACCAGACCACTGAATTGTACTGCTATGGTTGTTGTAAGCTTCACTATAGAATCAAATGTTGCAAAGGAGTATGGGCTTACATACCTAGCAGTGAGTCGAGTCTCCACGCCTCAATAGTACTTACATGCTATTTTTTTTTTTTTGGTAGTACGACACAGACATCGCCAAGCTCACACGGTAGCCTCTATTTCCCGATTAGGCAACTCTTCTGGTCCCATAAAAAACGCGCACGGGCTACATAGTGTCTAGCTGTTTCGATCTTCCCCACTCGAAAATGTTCCAGAGTGTCTCATCTCAGCCCTGGAGCTTTCCCAATTCCAAGTCTTTGGATAATTGTCGCATCTCGCAAAAGCGCGCCCATTCTTCTCAATACTCATTGCTAATCTATTAAGAATAAAAGCATCTCATAATTTGTGATGGCTTCCTACAAGGACACCCTCCCTCCGGATCTCTTCGACCAGACCACCCTCGTCTCACTCGCATCAACTCTCGCGATTCTGGCAACCGCCTACGCCCTATCTCTCTCAACCCTCGACCGAGCTACGCCGGCAAGCTACCGTTTCTTATTTATCTGGCACGCGTTTGACGCCTTGATTCACTTCATCCTCGAAGGAAGTTTCTTGTACCACTGCTTCTTCTCATGGATCCCGTTGTCCAGCGTCTCGAACCCGCACGCCCTCGCGCCTACCGCGCATAACTTCCTCGGCTTCACCAACCGCGCCTACGGCCCACAGGCCGGCGGCGACAACCCCTTCGCTCAGCTATGGATGGTATATGCGAAGGCCGATAGACGATGGGCCGGAGCGGATCTGGTAAGACACCTCTACGATATCTATATCTACGTACACATAAATAATACACGTCGCTAACAAGCCTTCTCTTCTCAGTCCGTCATCAGCCTCGAACTCCTGACCGTCTTCGTGGCCGGCCCACTCGCCTGCTACATCTGCTACTGCATCGCGAAGAAAGACCCGCGCACCAACATCTGGATGATCGTAATCGCGACCATGGAGCTGTACGGTGGTTTCATCACCTTCTGCCCCGAGTGGCTGACGGCGAACTACAACCTCGACACCAGCAACTTCATGTACCTGTGGGTATACCTGGTCTTCTTTAACATGCTGTGGGTGTTCATCCCGCTCTACGCTATTTGGGTCGCTGTCAAGGATATTGACAGCGCTTTTGCTGCGAGGGACAAGGCTATGGCGGGTCGTAAGACAAAATGATTTCGTTTTTGGATATTTCGGGGTATATTATCTGGTATTTCACATTAACGTATGTGTACGATGCCTCTCTGTACCATTTTATCCACTTACTACTCCCAGTAGGATGATATGGCGAGTTCATATCATAATTCAGCCTGACATTTTAGTATAATACGTGAATTACGCATCGTGTCAACCTTCACTGCAACCCAATGATTACGAGTCGGATACACAGTTGATGGGTCTCCACGCAGCCTGCATATTCTTGACGCCGTGGAGAAACCAGGCATACATTTAGTTTTCGTGATGTCTGCCCTGTCATACCTAATTATGGGCTATGCTTGGGGCATAGCTAAATGTCTACGCCGTTGAGGTTCTTTATAACAGCAAAACACCCTCAACTCAAGGGTTTTCGTATCTCAATTTCGGCTACCAAACGAAATTTTCGCAGTTGCACACTCATGCCACTATTCGCATCCAACGTGGCTCTTGCCACCATCGTGTGCATCAGTGTTTTTAGTTTTATTGCTATTATATTCATAGCCATCCATGTATTCGTTCGTGTTCATTTGCGTAAGGACTTGGGATTTTCATTAGAAGATGCTTCAACTTCACTCGCGATTCTACTAACTATGGGACTAGTCGGCCAAGTTATCTGGGCAGTTGTTAACGAGGGTCAAGGAGAGCATTTTACTGACATAACACGAAGCCAATTCAAATTG
Source organism: Rostrohypoxylon terebratum (assembly GCA_022497145.1). Taxonomy (NCBI): domain Eukaryota; kingdom Fungi; phylum Ascomycota; class Sordariomycetes; order Xylariales; family Hypoxylaceae; genus Rostrohypoxylon; species Rostrohypoxylon terebratum. The sequence continues at coordinate 454,469 of MU385855.1, forward strand.
CTAGCAAAGGTAGGTACCTATCCATGCTCCATTATAAGCCATGCATGGTATATTTTAGGGTGGGTGCATGCTAACCAAGTGGCATTATATCGGCAGTCCCTTCTCGTGAATGAGGCTTTGTGGGCATTGGTGAATGGATTTGTTCGATTCTCCGCCTCCCTCTTCATCTACAGACTATTCCATCCAAGTAGGCGATTGCGATTGCATTCGGCGATTCTCATATGCATTTCAGTTACACACACAATTGCAGCTCTAATGACTGCATTACTCATCTGTCGTCCTATACAAGCATCGTGGAATTCTCAGATCCAAGGCACATGCGGCAACCAGGTTGCGGCATATGTTGGCTTGGAAGCTGGTGGCCTTTTCATCGACATATATATCCTCGCTCTACCGATTACAATTATACCATATTTACATTTGTCTTTGACGCAGAAAGTGCTCGTACTGTCTGTTCTATCAGTGGGAGCGGTGTAAGTCGCTAGCTTTTAATAATTGTTACGATGAGAAAATATTTGCCCAAGTAGTTTCCCTAATGGATTAAAACACAGAGTAATGATTATCACAGCATTTCGCATGGTGGCCCTACACAGGGTCAATAGCTCCGATTTCAGCTATGATCAAGGTTACTTGGGTTTACTATCCGTAGTAGGCGCACTACTTAGTATTATTAGCTGCTGTGCATTCTCTCTTATCAGGTTCGGATGTTATTTACGGTCAATATTCCGCACCCGACGTGAAGAATACCCGTTACTCGCCGGCCCAAACTTCCTTGTTAATTTCGCTTGCCTCTTCTTCAAGTCAAAAATTTGGGAAAGAATCTATTGGATGTATCTGCGTGGAGCACCCTCTTCACGCAAATCTCGAAATACCCGTTCGAACACTCCCGTACTGGATGGCGGTACCCCACATATTGGCAATGATCCACAACCAAGTACGTATTAAGAGACAAGACTTACCTTCTCATAATCCGGTAGACCCAACTCATAACATGGATATGCTAATTGTGTTCTTAGAACTGCCGACAATCTCCTCGATCACCGGTCACGGATAACTACAGTCAGTGGGATACGAGAAAAGGCATTGATTCAAGCCACGAGGAAAATGTGTGGTTATATATTATCGTCCCCGGAGCTCGGACAAAATATGAGTCTTAATACCAGCGCCACCTTTTTTTATCCATCAATTATGGATCATTTGTACCAAGATTTCATTCCGGGTAGGCACCTAAAGGAAACGGAACAAGACAGTGGCTGCGACACGGGCAGGCCGGTCAAGATGACAGAGGAGGCGAGAGCTGCATTCCTCCGAGAGAGGCTTCATCGCAACGAGACCTCTTTTAGCCCCAAGCTTTGCTCAAAATGGGGATATATCAGAGATTGTATACTGCGTGCCTAGCCCGTTTTCTCACTTTCTCTCTCTTCTAAGGTCTACTTTATTCAAACCGCTGCATCAATATGTATCTGGACTTATGTTTCTCTTTGCTGCTGTTTTGTGTGCTTGGTTCAGCACTGAGCGCGGACAATATCGGCGGCCAAAGAATAGCTGCTTCAACTGTTATCGATGGAGCCGAAATAAGTTACAAACCTGTTTCCGTATGCTTATATATTGTTTTCATCACTATCACCATCTCAAAGTATTTTTTGCTAATCGCTTCTCTATTCCATTTTAGGGGGATATATGTGGAGGAGTCGAATCGTACGCTGGCTACGTCAAATTTCCAGAGAACACAATGACTGAGGTACCACAGGATTACCCAGTTAATACGTTTTTCTGGTACTTCAAAGCACAGAAAAGCCCAGAGAGTGCTCCTTTGGTCATCTGGATGAATGGCGGACCCGGCGGGTCGTCAATATTTGGGCTTTTCAACGAGAATGGGCCATGCTACATCACTTCAGATATAACCCCAAAGCCACGCGATTACTCCTGGAACAAGGACTATAATGTTCTTTATGTTGATCAACCAGTTCAAACTGGTTTTAGCTACGATGTTGTAACCGATGGCTTTTTGGATCTTGCGACGGGTAACGTTGTTATCTCGGACTCTGAGAAGGGGGATACATTCATTCCGGGCAAGTTCAGTAGCCAGAACGTCTCACACACCGCCAGCACCACCCAGAATGCTGCGCGGCAGTTTTGGAACTTTCTCCAGGTGTGGACCCAAGACTTTGAGCAATACGAATCTTCAGACGATTCAATCAACATCTGGACGGAATCGTATGGCGGTCGTTACGGACCATCCTTCTCTGCTTTCATCCACAATCAAAACGCACGGATCAAACAAGGTTCCTTACAGGACGGGAAGGTCCTCAACCTGGCCACTCTCGGCGTCATCAATGGGTGCGTCGATTTGCTGATCCAAGAAACATCTGATATCGAGTTTGCCTACGATAGAAATGATTATGGCATTGAGGGTGTCACCGAAAAAGAATACGCGGACGCACTGGTAGCATTCACGAAAAGGGGAGGCTGCCAGGACCAGATCCACCAATGCCTAGATTTTGCTGAAAAACAGGATCCTGATATGTATGGCAATGTGGATGAGGTCAACAAGGCGTGTTATGACACGATCACGTTTTGTCAGAATGAGGTAGAGGGTCCCTACCAATTTCGCAAGCAGTGGGCCTTCTACGATATCACGCACTGCTACCTAGACCCATTCCCAGGCAGCTATTATTTGGAGTACCTAGCCTCCGAGAAGGTTCGCGACGAATTAGGCGTACCCGTTGACTTCGTAGAGATCTCCAACCTCGTCGGCCTAGCCTTCAACCTCACAGGGGACTACGCGAGGAGAAACCCCACCGGATACCTTGAGGATATTGCCACTCTTGTTGACGCTGGCATTCAGGTGGTAATGCTGAACGGAGACCGCGACTTTGCGTGCAACTGGATTGGCGGCGAACGGGTGAGCCTGGGAGTGAATTATAAAGGGAAAGACGAGTTCAGACAGGCCGGGTACGCCAACATTAATCTAGACGATGGCAGCTCCGAGCCGGCAGGCCATGTTCGCCAACACGGGCTGTTCTCCTTCTCTCGTGTCTTCCAGTCAGGACATATGGTTCCTTCTTACCAGCCGGAGGTTGCTTACACCATGCTACAACGAGCTATCCAAGGAAAAGATATCGCTACGGGAAAAGTCGACATAGACGGAGAATACTCCACCGATGGCCCCTCGAGCTCTATAGCCACCTTCCAGGCACCGCCTTATCCCTCTCCCATTTGCTTTTTAAGAGGTATGGCTGGAACCTGCGCACCAAATCAGATCGAAGCTGTTAAAGATGGAAGTGCTACCATAGTGAACGGGGTCATCACAGATCCAGAGCCTTCGCCAGGAACGTGTCCGACTGAAATACCTCGTGACAATATTTTGCAACAACCCCCCACTTTGCAGTACCCTCTGTATTGACACATCACTCTTTCATGATGGCGTAACTGAGTCGGGAACAAGGCTAGGTACCTTATTGGAACTGGCTTGGGTGTGCCCGTGCGCAGATTGATTATTGGGTCAGGAACAAAAAATTAAAAAAAAAGTTAGTGTTGCAATTACAAACTCACATTCATTGATACTGCTTCAGGAGATATTCAAGACCGAAGTCGCTCTCCTGCGGGGTTTTACTGGGGAAAACATCCATGGATGTCGGAGGTTAATTGAATGGGGGACGGGGAAAGAACAATGTACAATACACGGGTCATCTAAAATCCGCTATCCGCTGTTGTGCGACGACTACGTACCTAGTAGTTTGAACTTTGAGGCGTCTATGTATTCAGACACCCGCACAATTTCCACACTCTTTTCAAATATTCAGACATGACCAATGTACTAGCAATTGACCCCTTTCTGTTTCGTCCATCGTGCATTCAATTTCAAGCGAATGTCTTTACCCAATAACGAGCCCATACCAAGTGTGTAGTCACAACTTTCTCTGTTCTTCGCCAACCTTTTCCTAGAATTGCTCCCTATAGTTCTGTTTTGCTCTCGCTTTTCTGTGTATTCAAAGCGGCTTGGCATTCCACCATGGCTGCTGCGGTGCACGTATCGTGTTTGTCCCGCAATGAACGTCTCCGCCACCTTCGTGGTGCGAGAACCAATCATCGATGAACATCACCTCATACCCTACCTCGCCGTACACCTTTTTCACTGCTTCCATAAGTATGTCTTTGTCATCAATGATCGGTCCCCAAGGTTTTGGGGATAGATACTTCGAATCGCCGAGGACGACACCATTCACGGCATCGGGATATACTCCGGCGGCGTGCTTCGTGCTGCAGTTCCGCTCTGGAGATACACCCTCGTCTGTCCCCCAGCAGACACCGGTCGTGAATACTACGGGTACTTTGTATATGTCTTTATCATCAATTCCAGTTTCTTGCTGTAGGACTGCCTTGACGCCATCTAGGCGTCCAGCGAACTTCTGGCTTTCCTCAATGAGCTGACTAGTCAGTAATTCGTCAATTGTTTTGTTCGGGACGTTTCCTGTGAATCCTGGTTTTGGGCTGTCCGAGCGAGAGAATGCGTTATAATCTCCAAAGCCGTCATCCTTGGCCTTTTGGAGTATCGCGACCCCTCCTACGGGGTCAGCAATAAAGAGAGCCCAACCGTGCCGCGTTCCGGGGACGGGGATGAATTGGACCATTTCGTCTACGTGTCCGACGGCCAACCAATCTGTATCCAGTACGAGGGGGTCTTGGAACTCTTGGGCTCGCATATAGTCATATACATGCGGATAACTTGGGTATGATCCTAAATGGGATCCTTCAATAATTCGCCCAACTGGGTATTTATTCCCGTTGTGTTGGTACGGCGGAATCGTTTCAAGGTTACCCATGGAATCTACCTCGTCCCTGGTACCTCCCGTGCTATAGACCGCACCACGGCCCTCCTTTCTCAGGTATTCAAAAACCTGTCTTCCAGCGACACGGGATCCCTGAGAGGAGCGGATTATGACCTCTAGGGTTATTGGTCCGGTTGGACCCGGGAAGCTGGTGTATCCGGGCTCCAAGATATCTTGAACCCAAACATCGTCGGAGTGATTGAATAGCCATAGCGGCTTTTTGATACTAGGTTCGTCTAGAATCCCTCGCAAGTCCGAGACGAACTGTGCCTGTTCGGGAGTCACCGACTTGTTGCCGTTGGTAGTGAGCACTTCCAAAACCGGCATGAGGTGATGGAAAGTGAGAACAGGCGCAACACGAAGACGGACGATATCGCGAGAGAATTCTAATCCGTTTTGCACAGTGAACTCTACCTCGACGCGCCCATCCCAGGAATTGGGTCTTCTGGTGTCTCTTGCGTCTATGCCTAACTCGAGGCCCTCTCTCAGTTGGCTAGCAGGGAATTTGTAGTCATTTGTCGTGAAGACCCAACCGTCTTTTTCACGCCGAAAGATGCGGACGTTCTTCCAAGCAATCTCGTGAGCAATTCGAATATTACCCCAAGCATCGTCAACCACACTTGATATAGGGACAGTCTTGAGTGACGCCATATACTTAGGCGATCTCTGGATATCATCAGAAGCATCGTTGCAAGCCGCAAGCGCTTCATCCGACAAAGCTTCTCCAGACAGTGCGAACTTTGAGCAACGGCGGTCTGTATCACCGATATTTGCTAAAAATATGGCTCCCGCGCTGTCGGACCACTCCAGTTTGTCATGGATGTCCTGATCATCGACAACTCCATCTCGATTACTATCTGCTCTGATCTCGATCTTCAAAGCAAGGCCAATGTGACAGATCGATAGTAGGAGTACTAGACACTTAATTAGAAATACGGATTCATCAATTTAATTTAGCTCGGGGAATGATCCACATACGCAAACTCCGGATCACATCTATGCATGCCATGGTGTATTTCTAGGAAAATCTGGTGGGGTCCCTTGTTTCTTGTTTCGAGGACAGCTATATGCCCAACGCACCGATGGATGATTTATTCATCGGGGCATTGTTATGTTGTATATTATGCCAATTTCTCGCAATAATCCTCAGATCGCCATAGCAGTGGTGAAATCACATGCCTAGAAACTAGCTTGCATCAGAGAAGTAATTTTTATGACGACGGGTTGATACATATTACGAAACGTGTGTCATTTTGTCCCCGAAAAGTGCAGCAGAAACATTGCCGTTATTAGATAAACTATGTGGCGTTCCGTCTCAGCTTCATCTCGGAATGGGAATGTGATTAGACCTACGGCCTAGAGGGTTGGACCTCCCGAGACATTAATTCCCGTAAAAGGCTTCTGTAAGTTTTCGAGAAATTACTGTGCTAGGTCTGAGAAACATTAATTTTTTTATCAGAAATTTCCTATCGCTAGTTAATCTTAGATCACGATTCCGTGACCCATGATAACCCCAGTACAGTAATTCCGTGACATTTGTTGACCTACTTGTTGACTGAATTGTTGACCTACTTACTAAGCTTTAAGGCTGTTCGCTAACCTTTAATGCCCTTTAATTAGGTGCGAAGTACTAAGATATTGACGCTAAATGAAACATTAAAGGGGTTGATTCACCTGTGCCTTACAGTCAATCGGTCTACGGTGTTCCGTAGCACTACTTCATACGTGTTGCATGAGGTGCCTGGTGGAACTAGTTGTAGACGTGATGTTGTATTAAGTAGGTTCTAAGCTAGGATCTAATCTACGGTAGAAGTAGTAGTAGTCATCTGCCGCCAGCAGGCGGTGTGGCCCGTGCGCAAGGCGGTGGCGCGTGGCAGCACCTGTTGGCACGTGGCCAGGACCCACACAGCTAGTATACCCTATGGAGGCTTATTTATAATACGACTTTGCAAATTGAAAAAAAATCCCAGGAATATTACCAAAAAGGGTAAGGTGGCTGTAAAAGGGGTTAGTTTTTCTAATACAACGGTACAATATTCGGAATTATGTAGCTAAATATCGAAGATACAAGCTTATTTATACAGCTTTTTATGCGATATCATGTCGCTTTTATAATTATATACTTAGATCGGTATAAAATTAGTCAAGTAGTATGTAGGTAGGTTACTTAACAAGTAGTAAAGCTATTCCCAATATAACTTGGAAGCTTGGAAGGGCTGTTTAATTATATAAGCGGTGAAAGTGGGTCTATAGAAGAAATACTACATCTTTATTGGCTGATACCCAATTAGTAATTAAACACCATTTAGCTGCAACATAATACACAATACACAATACGGCTGCAACACAATACACAATACACAATACTGCTGCAACACAATACACAATACACAATACGGCTGCAACACAACACAAAATACACAATACAGAACATAATAAACAGTTAACAATATTAAAAACTTGTGCTTAACCTCTCGCGACTTTAGGTACATACTTTTATAGGTAAATTTATATGTAGAAACATGTATTCTACGTCTCATCCTTACTCCATTTTGTATTTCCTTAACAATTTCTCGTAAAAACCCTCACAACTACTATTGTATTGGGACTAGTGGATTGGATTTCAAAATTCAAAACGCATTTTTGCAAAGATGTACGTATAAGCCACCATATACCCCTTTAAGTTAAGTGTTTTGGGAAAAAATGGCGAAGACGTACGAACAGCCCGCCGTGTCAATAGTTCGCGGAGTTCGGTTTTAGTTTCCTGAGCGGTGAATTTCAACTCCGGGAAGTTGAGCAAAACTTGACACAATGACGCTTATACCTTACGCTGCATCGGCTAGTATGTCGTTGTCAATGCTTAAATACGCCGTCAGACTCGTGACAAATGCTTCATTCTGCCGCACAGCGTCGACTTTTTGATTGAGCCTTCACCCGAATAGTCAATAGAACCGCATACTTCGTCACCAAACTCCCCACAACACCACTATGGCATCGCTCATATCCAAGAATCAGACCGGAAGCATCCTACGGGTGGGTGGTTGGTCACCAAACGACTCTAAGGACTCGGCTGAATGGACTCGAGAATTCGTCGCAAAATTAGACAGCCGTAACGCACCCGTGGATTGGCCCCAGCCAGTCAAAGACCTCCGCGATTTAATCGAAAGCGCCCCTGACCTGCGCATGCTAGCTTCCGCCATGCTTGACGAGGTCCCCACCAAACCTCCATATAACAAAGACCCGGTGAAACACAAGCAAATCCGAGACTATACGCATATGCTTGATTGCTTTGCCTCGATCATCACGGAATATGCGCCTGAGTGGAGCAAGGTCGACTATACCGCCGCTTTGATCGGGCTCCCTTTCAACGCGATCCTGGATTGGCCTATGGCTACTCAGAGCGGCTATGCGTTTTTTCTGAAGTCCGAGGTGAACCAGAAGTTCAAGGCTATCCTTAATGAGTGGAGAGACAAGATACTTATGACGGATAAGTCTCAACATGTGATCACCACTAAGGAAAATGGGTGGCTGTGTCCGGAAGCGTTGGAAGTGATCGAAAACGATACGAATGTTCCTGGCGTACCATCAGGGAAGTTTCAGGAGCTATTCGAATGCGATCCCGAGGGCGACCCCGAGCACTGGGGATTCACATCGTGGGATTCTTTCTTCGTCAGGAAGTTCAGCGATATGGACTATTACCGACCTGTCGCCTTCAAGGATGACCCAAAGTGGATTGTGAATTCGTGCGAATCCAAGGCTTTCGCCCTGCAGAAGAACGTCAAGGAACACGATACCTTCTGGCTGAAGGGCCAGCCGTACTCGGTAAGCGAAATGCTGAACCACCATCCTAAGGTGAGCGATTTCGTCGGCGGTACAGTTTACCAGGCCTTCCTAAGCCCTTCCACTTACCACCGCTGGAACTCTCCTGTTCAGGGAAAGGTCATATATCACGGCATTGTCGACGGCACATATTTCTCGGAGCCCACAATTTTCGGATTCAACGGGCCTGATCACACGCCCGACCCCGCAGCTCCGGACTACGCGCAGGGCTACATCACGCACGTGGCCACGAGAGCGATCATCATCATCGACGCCGGTGATCCGGTTGGCCTAGTGGCCTGCATCTATGTCGGCATGGCGGACGTGTCGACCGTAGAGATCAATGATTTCCGGCCAGACCAGAGGGTCGAGAAGGGAGAGGAGCTCGGAATGTTCCATCATGGCGGCTCAACCCATTGTCTTATCTTCCAGAAGGACACGGACCTCGTCTGGGTTCCTGAAGCTATGAGTTCTGATCCTGACGCGAAGAATCTGCCGATTCGTGGCAAGTTGGCTTATGTTTGTGATACTGAATAGATATCTACCTGATACTATTAGTCTATTAGTAATACCTAGTAGTTAAGTGTGAGGTGTTAGAGTGTGGGTAATCACGTGGATTACCAAAACCCCTTTTAGTAATATCAAAAGTATTACAACAAAAGTCAGGTGATAAAAGTGCTTCTTGAGTCACGTGATAAGCTGTGGAAGAGGAGCTTAATTATTAAATCGCGTCACGAACGGCTTTTTTTTTTTGCCTAATTTGTTTTCTTCCAACAAAAGTCTCCATTCAAAGATTGAGCAATACATTCAAAATTCAAGTATATGAAAAATTTCATTCAAAGTTTCACTGTAATACTTTGTCCGAATAACCAAAAATGAGGACGCTCCATTGTCTTCAGCAATACCTACTTTCTTTTGCTCAACTCACAAATTACCTGGTGTTCCTGGACGAGTGATTCTTTGCCTTAGTCATCTCAATACTACCTAGACCCAAGATATCAGCCATGTCCTTTGTACCATTCCTCAACACATATTTAGATAGAGATTTACGATATGGGCTTTTGTCAAATGAGGAGCCGTTGGCTAGACATTGCTTGACATAGTGTGTCAAGGAATAGGCAATAGCATGTTCGAAGAGGTTGTGGATAAATGGCCCCTCCTCTGTGTTGACACGGTATCCAATGCTTACTATCCAATGAGATCGGGAAGAGCCGTGGAAGACTAATTTACGAATTGCCTCTGCAACCCTATCCATCTCTTCAAGGAACTGAACGTAATCACCCCGACCTTGTTTTTCGAGCCAATGACACTGAATCATGAATTCTCTAAGCAGATTTGCCAGGTTTAATAATACCTTCACCTTGGTCCCGCCGTTGAGCTTGGTGGGGCTAATCAACTTGGCATGTCGCGCACAAAGCCAAATGGGCGTCAAAATCGCTTGAGGCCAAGAGCCCCCTTGTCCCGTCTTCCTCGAGGAAGTCCTTTACGGTACGGTGTAGGTATTGCACCGGGACTTCTAACCCACGCTTATCGAAGGCGGGTACCTCAAGAAGTCCCTTGCAGCGACTGTACAAACGTCGTCGCATTCTCTCAGCTTGGAATATCTGTTCATCACGATTCAAAGTATAAAAATGCTTGATAAATAGGGCTTGCTGGACGTCCTCATCAATGAATGAAATCGATAATAGCGTCAAAGGTAACTTGTCAACAGATTCACGGATCTCTCCGAAAGTCATAGTATTTGGGAACATGTGATCCAATCTGTCTATTCTTTTCCAAGGCAAGTGGGCGGCGCGAACTGCTTGGAAGATACGTGATGCCTGCTCAAAATAGTCGGGTTGGAGATCGGCAAGGATCTTTTGGAAGAGGGCTCTGAGATCTGGTGGTAGTTTTAACAACCGTGCCCGGAGATCATCAACGGTGTCTCCATCTCTGAGCCCGTCTAGGAGGGATTTCACAACCAGGGTAACCCAGAGAAAAACGCCCGATGCTTTTTGGCTAACTTCCTCCATTAGCACTTTCGCGCTCATCGGGTAGAGGTCTTGCAACCGTGCAAACATCGTATTTGCCATAAGCCTCTCAGAGGTGAATAGTTGGATGTCCGCTATAGTAAGATGTTCAACCCGAAGGGACGGCTGTAATTTAAATGCATCCTCGAATACGAGCCACGGGCGGCTGGCGACGCAGAGCTTCAAGTTTGATCCTAACCTCAAAGCCTGAAGCAGGTAGTTAGCCAGTTCATCGCAGTCACCACCGAACTCATCTAAGCCGTCTATCAAGAAGAAAAATGTCTTTGTTTGGTCCGAGACGAGCCTAGAGAAGGCTTGAGAGAGCTCAGGCCATGACCATGGTCGGTCATCGTGACCGAATAGCTCCTGGTACTGCCACCTCGCAGCGAAAAGGGCAGGTATCTCGTTCGGAAATTTGGAGATGGTTTGGTGCAGCAAGGATCGAAGTAGGCCGATCTTTGACATCTGCATAGCCGTTCCAGAGTTCCAGAAAAAGAAATGCCCGATATATAGAGGTACTCCTCCTTGCCAGACCTGCAGTCGGGGATGGAGACGGCTGTCGCTAGAGAGGAACTTCATCAGAGTTGACTTGCCAGCCCCAGGCTTACCAGTAATCCAGTAAAGGGGATTACCACTCGTCAGCCAGTTGGTGAAACTGTCCCAGTGCTGCCCTGAATTTTCGGTTGTATGGTCAGGTGGATCCTTAAACACCCACTCAAACGTCTTCTGATGCGCTTTCGGGATGTGCTCATAGCGGTCTTGCATATCGGAAAAATTCAGAGACTCCAATATACGGCCTTTCATTAGATATTCCGCATCCTCCTCGGCTCGAGTAGTAAGAGAGGCAGAGACAAGGCCCAGCGAGGTAGCGGGATTCAACCCGCCGGCGCCTATACTCTCCCGTGCCGCGCGGAACGCCTCGGCCTGCCAATTTTTCTGTTTATCTAAGGAAGCAAGGATTTTTGTAAGGTTTTGTTCGATTCGTTCGTCGCGGTCCCGTGTATCGTTTGTGAGAGCTTCGAGTTGCTCCTGCATAAAGGCTAACAGAGACGAATCGATCTGAGCCCTGTACCGGTCGAGCCGCTGCGCCAAATCAACTATATCTTTCTCCTTCCACACACTCCGTAGCGCCTGTCGGAAGCTGTTCCATGACGTAGCTGGGTCAGGGGTCTTGAGATCCTCAACTGTGTCGATAAACTGCTTGCAGAGACCGCACGCACTTTCGGAGAGTTCGAGAAGATCCTTTGCCGCACCATGCACGTTGGTACGCCGGCCTAAAGAGGCACGGATGCGCTCATTATGCAACTGTAAACTTTGGGCGATTGACGCTAGCTCACTGTTCTGGACGAGGCTGTGCTGCGCTGAATGATGTATCTGGCGAGTTTTCGAGATTATGTCGCTGGTGAAGGTGATCATTTGGACGATACTGGAGGCAAGTCCAAAGGCCGAAGCTGGTTCCATGGCGACGGTGTCATGCGCTTCTTGAACTAGCAGTCATGAAGCTTCCGACTGATGTGTGAGGGTCATCAGATACTTAAGAAGGCGTTTTGCCCAACGCCACGTTATGAACTGACCGGGAAGCCAATCATCTCCCCTTCCCCGCCAGCCAGTGACCTACGCCACAAATATCAATAAAGAAATTCGAATGCAACATGTCAGTCAGAAAGTATAGGAGTCTGGGTTCATATATTAACAAGTATATTAAAAGCATTCTATCGAAATTCTTTAATTGACTCCTAACAGACGATAAACATAGGTACCTAAACATAAACATAAAACAGATTCAGAAACAAAGTCTACAGCAACTCGTACACAATCATAGTGCCTCACCTTACCAGATCTCCAACGCTTAGAAATAATTCTTACTTATCTTGTGCCTATCTAGGTAGTTAGCAAGACTTACCTTGGCCCCTTGCCTCAATTCCCATCTCAGCCCGCAGGTTGCGGTGGTGATCAGTAGATCTCGAGCTTGCCTAAGGGGAATGGACACTTAGCACTGCCTTCCGAGCCAGGCTTTTAGCTAGTAGGCTCGGGCGCGGCCCCGAAACTTGGCGATGGATGGTCACACATGCTTGCTCCTCGACCCAAATTCTGGCAGCCCCAATCATCCTTTGAAAACCTTGGAGAGTTCAGCGTCAGGAAATAATTCAAGCTGGTTGGCAACGCAGAACTTAACGATTCTCCCGGTTTCAGCATCATGTCCCGCTAACCTTTTTAAAAAGGTCCGGATCTGTAGCGACAGCTCACTGATGTGGTCCTCCAAGTCTCGAATTTTTTGTTCCTCATCGATTTCCATCGGGGTACCGCCTCTGGTTTCTCTATTTCCTGTGCTCCTCGACGGGGTGGGGTACTGCTGGGTATTCTTTGCCGGGGCCGGGGCAGGGGCAGGATTATTGTCGTCGGCGGAATGGAAGTGGTGGTGGAAGTGGAATTCGAAACGTTTCTCTAGGAGTTCCCTTATCCGTGCCATGTCGTCTTCGTATCTTTTTGAGGGCCTTTGGTGTCCATGAATCGTAGTATGTCGTTTTGGGTGGCTGTATGGTTGCCAACCGCCTCGCTGCCACCACCCACGGTTTCCTCGGCTAAAACTTGACCCAGACTGAGATTGACTGCTTTTCGACATTTTCGGCATTTTCGACATTTCGAAGATATTTATTGAGATACAAGATAAAACTGATTGATCAAAATGGAATCTTATGGACTTAGCCTGTTCAAGGTGAAGAGGATGAATGGATGACTTTCTTCCTTGAGCTGACTCCACGGGAAAAGGCTCCCTTATATAAACTTGGTATCGTCGTCCTTGTTGTAAAACGCTGGGCTTGTTAAGGAACATCAATTTACGTGTTTTACGCTGTTCACTATCAATATTGGTTCTGGCTGGTTCGCTTTGTAAAAGAATATAGATAAGTAGATAAATATTTGAAACAAATTCTTTGTTTGGTATCGTCTGAACAATGTTCTTCTTTTCAATATTTACTATGCTGTCGTTTCCTTCCAGAATTACATCCAGTATGTACAGTTCTGGTAATTGGAGTTGGGTTAGTACCTACAGCACCATAGGTGATTTAATAGTCTTGGTGGATGCCCATAGAACCCGCCCCATACACTCCAGGGCTACTCCAGGGCTACCCCGCGCACTACCACTAAAGCCCTAAAGCCCCTGAAGTGGTGCGCAAGAATGCTCCAGGGCTACCTATGATGCATGCTACACTATCCCCCTTCAACTCCGCAACGTTAATGTTCTTGTGTTGAATAGGTAACTTATATGTCTACCAGATCGCATGGAATATTGAATATGTTCGGCCTCGTCTGGATAACCATCAAATTTTCAACAGAGTTCAACGATATTTGAGTTAGGTAAATTTTGTATTCAACATTGTGAAAAGTTGAGTTGGGTCTTGATCCAATTTGACAACCTTGAGTTGGACGAGAGAGGATTTCATCGTTCAGCTTTTGTTTATCACACTATCATTCGAAGCCATTCTTTTGGGGAGGCACAGTTTGAAAAATGGAGGGAATGTGAAGCTAAAGAAAAAAAGAGAGATCTGATGGCCTCGGGAAGTAGAATAATGAATGATGACGCGTATCCGCAATAGGTCATCATGTAGCCTTCCACTCATTCAGCCCCCAGGTCGGCTGCCTCTCTACCACATACCTCCTAAAACCAGCGCCTACCTGCCTAGTACCCAAGGTCAACACCGCTCATTTACTAGCAAGACATCCATATTACCCATACAAGTACGACAGCTCTCAGGGAGCATAAGCTATTCGCCATGGGCTGCCCTCAAGCAGAAACATATACTGTTTGTATCATCTATATCAAGCCGCTGGAAATGCGGGCTATCACTGTTATGCTTGATGAAAGATTTGATTCGGTCCCCGTGGCTCACGGCGATGCGAACGACTATACTCTAGGTCGTATTGGTCACCACAATGTTGTCGTCGTGGGTCCAGCTCGTGGTGATCAAGGAAAGGTGGCTACTGCTCAATTTGCCTCGACTATTCGGTTGACTTTTCCAAACCTGTGCGCCGGAATGCTAGTTGGTATTGGAGGTGGGATTCCCCATTACCCTGACCACGATGTTCGCCTTGGTGATGTGGTCGTCGGAGCCCCAGAAACCGGACCGGCAGTAGTTCAATACGACTTTGGAAAGAGAACTGGAGCTGGTTTTGAGGTCACAAGAAATCTGGGAAAGCCACCAAAGTTGCTTCGCCAGGTCGTCAATAAGGTTGAAGAGAAGTATGATTATATTCGAGACGGGGAGGACGACATTCTCAAAGCCCATATTGACCGATTCGCAATGTACCCGCGACTCAAAAAGGAATTCATGAAACCGTCTGCTCCCGACCGTTTATTCTTACCGTCATATATCCATGAGGGTGGTACAGACTGTACTAATCACGACCGGCAATTTGAAGTGTTGCGCCACACCAGAGAGGTTGACCACATTGTTGTACACTATAGTACCATTCTTTCGGGCGACTCGGTCATGAAGTCCTCAACCGAGCGAGATCTACTAAGCGCCAAACACAACAACGCTCTATGTATCGAAATGGAAGCAGCAGGACTTATGGATGTATTCCCGTGTCTTGTTATCCGTGGGATATGCGATTACGCAGATTCTCATAAGAACTCGGTCTGGCAAAACTTCGCGGCCGCGACGGCAGCAGCCTACGCTCGTGAAGTGCTACTCAATATGTCTAAGCAGACAGTGCCGGAGTTAGGGGCGGCCATCGGTCAGACAAATGCGTCGGGTTCACAAAATGGACTAGACAGTCCGCCCGCGGGTGGCAATTTTTCAATTGGGAACCTTGAAAATTCAGGAAATGTGATGTATCATAATTCTGCGCCCATGACTAACTACTTTGGAAGACGGGCTGCAAAGTGAAGAATACTAGTAGGTACTAGGTACCTACATAGGACCTAGGTATGTTGGTTTGGTCGTTTAATGTACCACGGCAGTTGAGATACTTGCGCGTTCTTACGGTCCTTTTTTCACCTTGCTAGTGAGGATACAAGGAGGGCGCCCTCATTCCGCCTCAGTGTCATTTATTGTATCGAATCGCAATGCCTGCTCGCCCACCTTCACAACAGGCACCTCGAATCGCTACCGTTCTCAGCGACTCGTAGGATGCTATTCCTTGAAGGAGGGCGGATAATGCGTGAAGCAGGCTACAGCCTTACTTATCCGTAGTCCCCGGCGATGCTATCTCTTATCCTGAACACGAGTTGTGGCTTGGTATGGATTAATACTATAATTTTCAATCTATTAGCACACCCGTTGCCGCGAGTTTATCACGATGGCGGCCAGTAACTCTGCGCCCACCCACGAAACACCACCAGAAATGGGCCCGAGAGATTCTGGTACGTTGATGTTAACCGGATCTACAACTAATTACGGCAGTCTGGTAGCTTTTAATCATGGTTCAATCTCGAACTACTTCATTCTTGACGACGTGATCCATCCATGTTCTCTCCCTATCAACTCGTCCTCTCAGTCAATCGCAACGAATCGATTATACATCAAGATAGAGAGAGCGCGGGCGTATCACAAATCTAAGAATTACATTGAAGCGAAGGTTCAGCTACTCGAAGTGTTGGGTGCCCCGGAATTGCCCGACGAGGCGCGTTTGATAGCCAAATATGACCTAGCCCGCGCTCATTTCGCAGAAACCGAATTCTCTGAAGCGGCTCAGCACTTCGAATTCGTAGTCAATGCGCATGCAGAGCAGCGCGAAACAACAAAATCGACTCTCGCTGACAGCAAATACTGGTTAGCGCGTAGCCTCTTCAATCAGGGTAAATACGAAGATGCATCCATGTACCTGCAGGATTTCATTATCTGTCAAGATGCAAACGATGTCAGACAGATCACGAAAGGAAGACTATGGCTTGGTCTGACATTCGAGCGAATGGAATTATTTGATAGTGCGAAGGAACAAATCGAGACGGCCTTGACAGTGTGCATCGAGAAGTTCGGACCTGAACATCTAGAGACACTAGCAAGTCGACATCACATGGCTAACTTCCTGTATAAGCGAAGAGATTTTCGCGAAGCTCGTAAGCTTTTCCAGGGCGTGCTTGAAGCGGAGGAGAGGTTAAGCGGTCCTGAGAAAGCGGAGGCTATCAAGACTCGCTGCATGTTAGCCCTCTGTCTAGCTCAACTTGGCCAGTACGATGATGCCGAACCCCACCTGCAACGAGTTCTCTCCCGTATGAAATCCGACCCTGATTTTATCTCTCACGAGCTCGGCGAACCAGGTCTAGTGTATTACTGGCTAGGTCGCATTGCTCTGACACATAACGATCGACGGTTTAATGAGGAAGCTGGACTGCTACTCAACCGCGCTTTACCAGGCCTCGGTGCCAACAAGGACCTAACGGAAGAATATACAGATTGCCGAAAGTATCAGGCACTGGCGATGAGTCGCCAGGGACAGTTTTCTGGGGCTGAATCTATATTACGTCAGATCATCGAAGAAGGCCACTGTACTGACCTCGCTCCTATTTATCATGAGCTAGCCATGAATTTGCAACTTCAGAACAAAAAATGGGATGCCAAAAAGGTTCTTGAGCAAATTGTGTCGGTTACAACCCCAATAGACCATTGCAAACATACGGGGGAAGATCTGGCCGCCTGTTTGAGTCTTCTTGGGGTCTTATATAACGAACGAAAACAATACCACGACGCACGAGTTTGCTTTCAAAAGGTAGTTGATGTTCGTCCCGAGCGCACTAATTACCACCACAATTTAGCTCGGTTTTATCTTGGTATAACATTACACGAACTGAGAGAATTCGAAGATGCCCGGAAACATTTACAAATAGCCAACGAACTCGAGCGGAAGTATTTGCGAGGGGATAATCGTTACCTGATACAGGCGTGGCTAGGTTGGACTTTATGCGAACTTGGGCTCTTTGGCGAGGCCGAAGACAACCTTAGACCTGTCGTCGTTCTTTGGTCCCAGCCTAACTTGACGAAAGATGAGGCAATGTCACATTTCATCTTGGGCCGCAGCAATTATTGCTTAGGACGGGCTGCGATCTACCGTAATAATCTGCCCGAAGCGGTTCGACTCTTCCAATCTGCTCTACCGATGCTAGCCCGACGATTCAGTGTGGATCATCACTTGTCTCTTGAGTGCCGATACCACCTAGCTTGTTCGCACATGCGAATGAGGAGATATGGCGATGCTAGCCACTTGTTGGAAGAACTTTTGAGTAACCAGTCCCAGCACGTTGCTATACAAGACATCCGCTCCATTCTAGTCCCATATTGGTTATGCAGAGTGTATTTCGTACAGAAGAAGTACCAAGAGGCCGAAGAGTCCATCCGAAAATCTCTGGAGGCATGGGGTGATAAGTCGTCTTATCAGGGCGTATTTCGAGGGGAAGCTCAATTGGCTTTGGCGCAATGTTTAATGGCAACAAGCGGAAAAATGGAGGAGTGCATAGAGTTGATACAACAAGCGATCAGGGATGAACCATCCGATATTGATCAAGAAGGCGAATGGTACGGGTGGAGTCGTTTTGGGCTAGCCCGTGTGCTATATCATAGCAAGCGATATGAAGAGGCGTACGAGAATTTAAAACTTGCTATCCCAGTTCTCGAGGCTCGACTTGGCCACGGCTGCCTAGATTGCTGCGTAGCTCGGGCCTACCTAGCCGATTGCCTCGAACAGCTTCAACGCGCGAGCGAGGCCGAATCGTTAATCATTATTGCCGCAGATCAGCGAATCCAGGTACCCGGTGATGATTTAGTCAAAGCCATTGGAAATTTCTGGCTAGGGCGTCAGGCGTTTGATCGTGGGAAACTCAGGGAAGCAGAGGATAGGATTCAGTCCGCAAAGGGTCTATTCGAAGCACTAAGAAGGACGATCTGGGAATTCAAGGTGTTCGAATGTAGACATTTCCTCGCCCGTATCCACTATGAAAAGAAGCAGTATAGCAGTGCCCAGGCACTCTTACGGGAATTGGCGAAGCAGCAACATGAGGCTGGATACCTCGCCGAGGCAGTAGACAGCCAATATTACCTGGGGTCGAGCCTATACCATCAGAATAAGTTGAGTGATGCGAAAGTTGTGTACCAAAAAATCATTGACGATGGCCTCGCCGGAAACCTGGTCAAATACGCAGTTCCCGCCAGTTATTTCTATTTGGGGGATTGCTTCTACCAAGAGAAAGAGAGAGATGTCGAATCAGTCAAGGTGTACTTCGAGGCTGCTCTTGAAAGCCCTTTGGAATTCCCTCAGAAGATGCGGGCTCACTACTTTCTAGCCCGATGCCTCTATCAGCTGAAGAGATATGATGAAGCAATAACCCGCTTTCAAATGGTGTCTGAGACAAACCCGAAAGATGGTGCATGGCCCTTTTGGTCTCAGTACTGGAGCGGAAGAAGTCATATAGAGTTGAACAATTGGCCTGAAGCGAGGAGTCATCTTCAGTATGCATACGAATTAAGCCATAAAAGATGGCGATATGCATCAGACTGCCGATACTTCCTAGGCCAAGTACTTTTCACATGTCGAGACTATGCCGGCGCTAAAACACACTTTCAATCACTCTGCGACACACCTGGCAACCTCTCAAAAATGACGTTGGGCAGTGATTACTATCTTGGATGCTGCTTATTGGAATTGGGGGATGCCAAGTTGTCCAAGGAATCATTGCTCGCAAGTCTAGAAAAGGTCAGGAAAGACGGTGAGAATAAGCTGGGTGAAATGATGATAGAATTCCAACTAGCTCGATGTCTTCACAAGCTCAAAGTCTACGACGAAGCAGAGAACAAATTGGAAAGCGTCCGCTTATTCTTCGAGAGCCGATTTCAGGATGGAGACTCCACTGTGATACAAGTCGAGCATGAGCTCGGTCTTATCTCCGAAAGACGTCATCAGTGGAAGAGAGCAGCAGGGTTCTTTCAGAAAGTGCTCGAGAGACGTAAAGAGTCTTCAAAACCACCGCATAGAGAAACAATAGATGCACAAATGGATGTTATAAAAACTTTGATTAAACTAAAGGATTTTGCTCAAGCGGCACCACTAGCGAAGCAAGCGCTAGAGTGGGAGGAACAGATCTCAGGTCCAGATGATCTCAAGTGTTTACCGATCCGAATACAGCTTGGGAAGATTCTCGACGGCCTCTCTGATCATGATCAGGTTGTGGTTGTACTTTCAAAAGCGGCCACACAACTCCAAAAAACTAAGGATTCCTCAAGGACCTTATCTCGACGGGAGGAAATCTCATTCAATAATGTTTTCGCGCGCGCCCTTCGCAAAGTTGGGCGAGTAAAAGAGGCCAAAGAGTATGCTTGGAAAGCTTCCAGGCTAAACGACGATCCGCAAACATTCGATGAATTTTCTAAAGCGTTTGATAAACGCTATCAGAAGCAAAAGAAAGCAACCATTGAGAAGATCCAAGAGCAGCTGGTGCTCTTACCATCAAGCAATCATTCAGATCCAGCCCTATTGCCTCCGAGTACTGATAAAGAGGAAAGCTGCTGAAATAGAGGGGCTAAGCCCTATATTTAGTACACTAGGTGAACTATCCGGGCTGCCGGGTCTACCAAGGTCCAAGGTTAAGATTAGCGCTAGCTGCCCTAAAGGCACCAACTAAAAATAAATCGCGGGCTGGCCCGCGTTAAATATGGATGCAGTAGTACAAGTACTTCCAATACAATAGCCCTATAAATTCTCTGAGGGTTTGACCCAGGGCATTCTAGGGTCCCTGAGCACTAACACCTGTCCATCGAATTCGGCGTACCAGGTAGGCACCTGGTATGGCATGGTGTATTTAACGCCGGGGCAAGGTGACCACCCCTCGCAGACCTCCCGAAGGATATGCGGCATGTAGAACTACCTACTTTCTGATTCTAATTCTAATTCCATTCTAATTCCATTATACAAACATTTAAAGAGAATATCCTACATACCTATCTAACCCGTTGGCACACATAGTGATGCTCTAACCGTACCCGTTCGTTCCTCCATTTGAGCTCGTGTCCGGCGCAAGGTAGGCACCTGTATAGCGCGCTAGGAACTTTAAGGAAGAGCTCTAAGAGTCTCATCGGATAATACGAAACTCACAACTCCCATCTAGGTCGAAGAATAGGAGTAATTATATACTACATAGATCCAATCGTCGCTAAATACCATAGTTAAATAGGTACATATCGAACAGTAGGTGACGGGTGCGACCAGCTGTAACTTGAAGGAGCAAATCAGGTAGGCGTGGGTACCTAATCTGCATGTGGTGTTCAGCTTACACTGCCCTGACTGCCCCGCCCCAGAACACCGCCAAATTATGGGCATCGTCTTCGTGAATGTATTGTACTTAAATTTTAAAAATTAAATAGTAGGTACCTTATGGGATCAAGAATCTCATTTCACCTACACAGCTCAATTGAAAATGGATCCGTTCAGCGCCATAGGTGCTGCAGCAGCAATTCTCCAGTTTGTAGAACTCTCGGCTAAAATATTAGGGACCGCTTATGAGATATACGCCTCGGATAGCGGCGCAGCAGAAGAGAACATTCGCATTGGGGATGTTACTAATAGGGTGAAGCAATTGAGCCAGCACGTTGAAAATAGTGTCATACACAATTCTAGCAAGAATCCGTCACAGATCTCTAATGTGACCGTCGAGCTCGCACAGAAGGCACAGAGCCTTGCAGATCAGCTTATAAAATCGTTAGATTCTCTGAGCATCGATCGCTCTGCCCGTTTCCAGTCATGGCAGGCTTTTCGGAAAGCGCTACGAGGTTATTTCCAAGCAGACCATATCAAGACATTACAGTCGCGCTTAGACGGGCTTAGAAGCGAGTTGATGCTTCATCTGATTGTCATGATCAGGTAGGTCCGTCGAATAACCGGCATAGTCCCATGCAATTTGCTCTCTACATAACTTCTGACAACTACACACCTAGTGATGACCAGTCTGAGCTACTCAAGTCAATTCGCAATGTGAAGGAGACATGCCAAGCCATGCGTGCTGATTATATTGAACAATTCTTAAAGCTTCACGATGACCTTTCTCATCAAATAGCAAAAGAAGGTCTCCAGCTCAGGAGTTTATTGAAAACGATAGAACAGCCCACGTCGCAATCGCTCTTCTCCGTTTCACAGAAACAGATGATCGAATATTCCGTGACTGTGCAAAATTTATCCTCTCTTGTAGTCGAAGCTTCAAAGTTCACACCAAAATTCATGAGAATCCTTGAGAGTCTACGATTTACAGAGATGCCTTATCGACATGATAGTATCCGAGAAACCCATCGCGATACGTATTCCTGGATTTTCGATGAGAAGGAGTCACCGTTAGCTAACTGGCTTGCCAGCCAGGATGGCCTTTTCTGGGTGAATGGGAAAGCAGGCTCAGGGAAATCAACTCTGTTCAAGTACCTTGTCCACACCCCCCAGAGCAGAGTGCTACTCAGCCAGTGGGCAGGTGGGAAACAATTATCAACAGCCAGCTTTTTCTTTTGGAACCATGGAAACCGGATGCAAAAGTCATGGAAGGGCCTCCTCCAAAGCTTGCTATTCCAAATCCTTAGTACCTGCCCCGACGCCGCCGAGAAAATCTGCCCCGCAAGGTGGAACGAAGCCCGCGATCCCCATCTGCCACCTCCGTCATGGACATCTGACGAGCTCGTCTCCACCATAGAGCTTGCTTTTGCCGAGATAGCTAGCTCGCACCGCTTTTGCTTCTTCATTGATGGCCTTGACGAATACGAGGGAGATGACCACTTCGAATTAATTAGCCTCATAGAGCGATTGCAGGGATCAGAGTCAGCCAAGTTCTGCGTGTCGAGCCGGCCGTGGAATGTGTTCGTGACGAATTTCGCACTCGCAAACATCCCGACCTTGGTGTTAGAAGAGAAAACTAGAGGCGATATGGCGAAATACATTCATGGGACGCTAGAAGAGGATCGCCGGTTCCTGCGACTCAAGGCGCGGGAAGACCGCGCAGACGAACTGGCTACTGAGATCAGTGAGAAGGCTAACGGCGTGTTCCTCTGGGTTTTCCTAGTTGTTCGGGAGTTACTGCGGGGTTTAAATGAGCAAGACGACTTTTCGACGCTGCAAAGGCGATTGAGGCGTCTTCCGGATGATCTCGAGAAGTACTTCCATCACATGCTCGATCAGCTGGATAAAACATATCAGGAGAAATCAGCTAGGGCATTGCTGGTATCGGCTGCTGCTTGGAGCTCGCCGCCGATCGACGTTTTATATGGTATACAATACGGAATATCTCGAGGGGAATTTTGTCGCATGGCAGAAGTACAAGCAATAGATAACCCACAGCGCGAGAAACTCCGCAACACAGCACAATTCCATTTAAACAGTTGGTGTCGCGATCTCCTAGGAATTTCTAGAGGAACCGACTACGATCGCGTAGAGTTCCTCCATCGTACCGTGCGGGACTTCCTATGCACGGAAGATATTTGGCGTTCGCTTGAGAAGAGGGCAGGGGCTGATTTCAACCCCCTATTGGTGCTTTGCCGTGCTTCTTTGGCGCAAATGACTTACCATGTCTATGTTACTTTGGACCGGAACACCACGCTAAGTTCTACTTACAATTTTAAAAATGTGGTGCTACATACG
Organism: Rostrohypoxylon terebratum; assembly: GCA_022497145.1. Taxonomy (NCBI): domain Eukaryota; kingdom Fungi; phylum Ascomycota; class Sordariomycetes; order Xylariales; family Hypoxylaceae; genus Rostrohypoxylon; species Rostrohypoxylon terebratum. The sequence goes on from MU385855.1 coordinate 477,729, forward strand.
ATGTACTATGCCGTGGAGTGCGAGAGACACGATGAGAGCAGCCCAATCAACGAGCTGGATGAGCTCAACCGGCTCGGCACCCTGCTTCATTCTTCGTCATGGATAAGAAAGGTGTGGTACGAAACGAAACCGGAAGTGGACGATTTCCTCACTGCTGCGGTGGCGTGTGGCTTGCAGCTATATGTGCTGGATATATTGCAGCGCCAACCGGAGAAGATATTCAGGAAGCGATCTAGATTTCCACTGGTTGACTTTGCATATATTGACAATGCACTACAAGACTTTCCCAGCCTCCCGGGCAAGAGCTCTGCTATGGTACGACTACTAAAACGCTTAGCTGTACAATATGATGATAAAGCCAACAAGGAACGAAAGAGGCATAGTCTACAACGGTTTTTGAGACCTGGGAAGAATATGACTGCAAAGGAGGAGCTGCAGCGCGGCAGTTATGAAATAATATTCTAAACGGTCGCTATGATGTTTATGTATTAAGCTGTAGAACTAATAACTACCTACCTACTATATTAAAATATACAAGTATTATCCAACAGGAAGAGGAGATTCGTGGAACTTCCACACGGCAAGTACCTGTGCGCCACAACATGACGACACACATGGATTTAGCACAAGCCTGAGGCGTCTCCCCGTACCCTGGGAACTACGCTTTGTTTCTGGAAATCGGGACTGAGATGATCCTAAACTAACATTTGGTAGTCTTGATCACTGTCCGTGGGTTCGAGCGGTATTAAAGGTACTGGGAGGCGTCACAGGCGAGTGCTAGTATCTCCAGTTATGAAAACAAATTCTTATTGATTGGTACCTAGGTACCTAGTATGTTTCTAAAATGACGAAAAATATTGAAATCTATGGGAAAACACCGGAATTTCCATTCCCACCTGTGCCTGACCATCACAACCTGTTAGGATAGTGATGGATGTAACGTCTCTGGCAGGAGACGTACATGACTATGAAGCTATGTACACCTCGACGGGGCATACCCCCGGCTTAGGACGATTGGAGTGCCTCGTCGCGGAGGCAAAGCCAATGTTTCACCTGACAAAGGAAAGGCACAACCTGTTAGGAACATTGTAACGAAGCCAAAACTTCCTCAACCTTTGCAGATATTGTGTTATCGCCAACGTTTGTAAAAGCTTCGACAAGGTGATCAATGGATTGATTCAGGATGAGGGCCTGTAGTGCTTCCAAGGTATGTTTCTCGTCCCTCAAATTCTCTTCATGAAAACCTCTTTCACGAAGAAACTCATAAATGATAGTTTCCCCATTTCCTCGGGTTGACCAATAATCTCGAAACTGGCAGACTATGAACTCGACGGTACGTGAGGGATATGTGATATCTGGTAACTCTGCGCCTGGAAAAACGATTTCCCACAGAGACAACCATTGCAGATCTTCAGACATCCAGACTTCCGCGCGTCGAGCTAGCTCTTGCATCTGCGGTAGGCTAATGCCTTCTGGTCGTGGTATATTCTGAGGATCGCATGACCGGCTCCGAATATGGGCATCGGATTTTGCTGTTGTGGCGAAACTTTCACCACAGGTTGGACAGTATGGTTGTAATCGGTGGGTGTACCAGAGGTGCTGCTTGACGTCCTTTATATTCAGAAGATCGGCCCTTGTAAGGCACTGCAGATGTTTCTGTCGATCACGATAATAGAAGGGACAAGCAAAACGCTGTTGGGTGGGAATAGGGGACTCGTCAATGATATCCGTCGGTTCATGTTGAGCCCTGCCCTTGGATTTATCTTGAAATGTAGGCCAATCCCTGCTATTGTTTGTAGATCTGTTGCTTAATTGCAGTTCTAGAAACATTTTCTGGGAATATGCTGCGATAGAACCTCCGATCATCGCCAAATCGTGACGTGAGTCCAATGTTGATATAGGTTGAAGAGGTTTGTCGAAGAGATCCATGTCATCTTCAGATTCGCACTCATATGATCCTGATTCGGTCGAAGAATATCGTGACAGATAATTTGAACTTTTCGACGTATTGCTAGGTTGCTGACTTTCTAGAAATAGTCTCATTGTGATAGCGATTGTGTGACACTTTTTCATGCGCCTTTTCTTCCTAATTGATGCGTTAACTACCATCATCGATCATGAAGAGTTGAAATATTATAGGATTGGAATGGAAATCGAGTTGGATAAGTATGGGTGTTTCGGACGTCATCTTGTGTTTCTGGGGGCCCAATTTCAAATGTATATCTCAGCTATCTTGGCCTGAAGGGTTTTGAAAAAGGAAGCCTAGCATGTAATGCTTCAGCGGTGCCGACACAATTGTGCTGCATGCCCCGTGGTGCTAATTCTTAAAACCCCGAATATGCATGTCTCCGTTTCATAAAATAACGGTTATCTACGTAGAAGGCATAAATCTTTATAGGCTCATATTAAATCTTCCACTAGGTAATTAAATGATTACCGACATAAGCAGAGGAAGCAATTTTCCCAGATATAATAATCTATTACTATAACACATTAAGTACACCGAGAATAAATCTCATGATCGGTGATGAATTCTATTCTAAGCTTGATTATTTCCCACCGAGTGGCTCTACACATATGACGGAAACTTACGATTCGGGACAGGATAGTCGATCCAAACCTCTGTCTTACATATGATCTCAAGACTTAGGACTTAGGACCTAGGACCTAAGTACATGGTGTAGGTAGCCCCCCAGCCCCCGAGGTGTTTGGTAGTATCTATGATTCTATGATTCTATGTATTATACCTACTAATCAGGTAGGTACCTACTTACCAGGTACCTACCTACACTAGGCTCTTGGCCTGTACTTCGTACATAACCATACAACGATCAGTGGATACTATCCATAGGGACCTCCACCATTAATAATAGACCTATTAGTGATTTGCTCACTATATTTTAGCGGATAGGTACCTAGGGCCTAGGACTTAGGTCCTAATTATCCAGATAAGCCACTGGAAGAAAATTGTACGTGGAGAAAAAGTAAGTACCGAGTAGGTACCTAAAATCCTCGATAGATGGCACATGGTGGCAAAAAAGCGGCACGAGAATATAGACATCACGTTTATCAAGTCGTAATACATGTGTTGTCTAATCTAGTAGGTACCTTATAAATCGGGGTCTATTATATAGGTAGGTAGGTATGAATGAAATGTAGGTATGTAGTGTAGTGGCAGCGCCGTGTGGGGTATTTTTGAAATGAGTAGACAGTAGACTGGCAGACTGGCAGACTGGTAGAGTGACCGCGGACGTTTGTTCCTGCCTTCGCTCAGTCCCACGATCTTGATACTACATATGACTATGTAGTATTATGACATCGAATTATGGGACCAGCCTGGCGGTAGCAGGCTCAAATCGATGAACTCTGCATCCATATCCCCATCAAACGTAAATTGTGAAAAAGGCGATGTAGGGTTTTGTCCTTGACTGTGACTATGGCTGTGGCTGTGGCTGTTGGGTAGAACGGCTGCACCTGATATTTGGGAGGTCTGTGATTGGGGCTGGGGCAATGTCGATTGAAAGAATGACGAGGATGACTCGGGTAGTAGGTTCGAGGAAAATGGTGTCGAATGATTGGTTAGTTGAGAGATGATGAATCCCAGTGGATAACGATTCCAGTTCCCGCTAACAGATGCGAGAAAATGGTCGAGGATCAATTCTAGGGCCTGCCTTTGCTCTGGCGGGAGTTGCTGGTATTCTGCTTGACCTTGATACTCCATGATGGCAGTTTGGATTAATGATACTCGAGTTCCTTCATGTGTATTATCAATGTATGGTGATGGAGGCCTGGCTCTTCCTGGGAACATGATGTCCCAAATGATATACCATCGCTCCTCGTCAGTGTAGGAATTCGTTTCATTAGCTGCGTTGACCATCTGGTCTAGCATATCCTCTGTAGCCCAAAATTTGGGGAAATCGCGCTCTTGGCAAGATCGAGTGTTGATGTGTTCATTTCTTGCTGCAATTCTCTGGTTTGGATTTCTCTGGTGAAACTCTTCGCCGCAAGTAGGACAATGAACTGGACAAGCATGTTTCCTCCAAATATGCTGCCGTACATCACCAATCCGCTTGAGGGTGAGATGCTGGCAGTGCCAGTGCCTAGTATTGTCTGAGTGGTAGAAAATACACGCGAAACGCCGTCCAGGATCGTCTACACCCCTCGAAACGGACGAGCGCTTCCCGCCTCCTCGGTTCGGGTGATCTTCGCGTTCCTTGTCTCGCTGTCGCTTAGAGTTACCCTGTCTTTTGTTGAAAGCTGAGGACGAAGACGTGGGGTTTTGAGTGCTGATGCCGGAATTAGCATGAGTGTTGCTACCTCCACCCCCGTCAGCTCCAGCCCCGTCAACTTCAGCTTGATCTAGACGATCATCGCCTGGAGGTCCACTTCTAACACCATCCGTTATTTTATCATAGAGCCGAATAAAGTCTAAGATAATCTTTATCTTGAACGGAAACCTATTAGTGGTATCTTTAAATTTGTCCGAGTTGTCGTTAGCGTTGCTCTCAATCAAACTCGATTCCGAAGAGCTGGTAACTGCATGTGTGGAGATGCTATCCTCTTTTTTGACAATTGGTACTCGGTGGAACTCTGCACGATTCCGATTCCTATTCCACCATGCCTATGAACAAGGTTAGACAATCGTTAGACAATCGTTAGACAATCGTTAGACTTAAGATTTTCGGCAGTCAGGTTACTAAGAAAATTCAAAACACACATTACGAAGTATCCCTACATCCTTCTGTCGTATGTTTGCCAAGTAGTCCATGCTGAGTAACGGGTTTTCTTGTAATGCGGAAACGCGTTGTTAGATGCGGTCTCGCCGCAACGACACCCCAACTCAACTTCAGATTTCAGTTTTCGTTTGAGAAGAAGAATTGGCATATCATTTCAACTATTTAACCCAAAGACGCGTACAGATTTTATTCTCATCACACAAGCGCGTGCCCTCCGACCACTACACTATAATTCCAAGCCCAAGCTATTTCACGGATCTGATAGTCACCTACACCACACACTTTTGTGTGGATGCTAGCCCTCGGTGACCCCAAAATAGGAAAGGTAAACTTGTCCACGTAGGCAAGGCGCCCTTCTAGGCTTCTTGTTAATTCTCGTTTACGCATGGCTGTTCACCTGTCCACACAGTTGCGTATTGAAACACCTTACCATGATTATGGCGATGCATTTAAATTTTAGGTATCAATCATACCTACCTAGCTGCCTAGGTACCTAGTAAGTATCGAAATACACAAGCAGGCTGGCCGTCGCAAGGTAACATCACGTAGCACAGACTAGGTTAGTGCAGCATGTTTCATACCTATCAGTAGGTATTCGTATTTTGAGTATGAAAAGTTACAGGAATATTCTCCAGTATTATTGGATCAGGATTTGAGGATCACGGGGAATTGATACCTAGATTAACCCATTTTTACGACCAAAGGTTTCTCGATTTCAACATATTTCAACATATAACTGGTTTGATATGTAGGTAGATACCTAGTAGGCACTGGGGTACTTGCCTACTTACCTAGGTACCTAAGACAGGTGGCAATTCTTGAGCCGAACTCCCACATATTGCCCTGCATCTTTGATAGGTCGATGATGAGATACTAATAATCCAGGGCAGGCTTTTTGGAATCCGCATACACATTTGTGTGCGCTCGTGGATGCCACCCAATAGGATTACTAAAACGTAATAAGGCATGCGAGTCTTGCCCCTTAACTTCTGATCATCTTATGGTCCAAACTTTCACCGAAATCTATTACTTTGAAGCTCACACAACTATCCAGCACTTTGGCCCAATACCTTGATATTCTTTGAGGTCTTGATCGAAGGTCCAGCTTTGTAGCATAATAACTACGGCAGCAACCCGAAACTCTTGTACACAGAAGAGAGGCAAAATGCAGAGGCAGAGAAGACACAAACCGAGGAGTAGTAATGGGAGGACATCAAAAAAACCCTCAGCCCCTAGAAGGAATATCGAGCGTCATAGAGGAAGACGCCTAGATGATACGGTAGAACAAGACCTGTCGGATATACCTCCCAGAGAACCCCCTCCGCTTGCAAAAAGTCATAATCGTCCTGAAAGCATAGATGCGGACAGTGACTTTTCACGGGACACGATGAGACTTGATTCTGCGGTATATTTTGGACTTGACACACTGTCTGGTCCAGACAATATGGATTTGGGAATACTTCCCGCTCAGGGTAGGACACAATTGTATTCATTATCATTCAACTAGGTACTGATTCCAGGCTTAGTACATAAATGCGAAACGACAGTAGCTGGCATAGCCGTCGAGGAGCAATCTTCAGTCATCCCTTCAAGTAATAGTCAGCAAGACGGCAGCCAGTGTTCTGCAACTGTCCAACCCATAGCGAATGTCGACTATGAAAGCCCAGACTACACCTGCGAATCTACTACATTTGGGACACCGTCTGAAGGCACTAGCCTAGAGGCATTTTTTAATCACGATTCATGTATGTGTTGTGGTCGCCCAAATGAAGGACACAGTTTCTTCGGCTGCTTGGATGCGGATCACCATGCATCATGGGTTGACACCATTATACCGGATTTCAACCTCGGATTATACAGCCCAACTCTACGCCCTATCTTGGAAGTTCCACCTGATACTGTGTCCCAACGGCATACCCAAAAATTCATGGATGAAGCCTGCCCGCTGTTTCATTTCAACTATCCAGAGAGCGTGGATCTTTCACCCGTGGGAGAAATTCGTAATAATTCTATGACCGATTTTGACGAAGAATCCTCAACTACGGCGAGTACGGAATCACGAATGTCGATATCGTCTCTTGCCTCGGAGGACTGGAAAATCGATGAATCTTTCAAATGGGAAAAGCCTCAATTAACGATCAACGCTCAGATTATCAGTGGTCAGATCGCCTCAAGCAAGAAATCGTGGGCCTGTCCATGGTATAAGAAAGATCCGCTGAAATACCATGGATGTTCCAAGTACAAATTGCAACGAATAAAGGACGTCAAGCAACACACCTGGAGGAAGCATATGAAACCTGATTACTACTGTCCTGTATGCTACATGGTATTCAGTACCTCAGACAAGAGGGATGGGCATGTGCAGAAAAAAGACTGTGCCTCGCAGCCTAAACCAGAATTCGACGGTATTACCCAGGAGCTGAGAAAAGACTTAAATCAAATGGCCAACCGTGGAAAGAACGATAAAGAGCAGTGGTATGCCATGTGGGAGACCATATTTCCTAGAGAAACTCGCCCTCAGTCTCCATATATTGGTAATGTATTAGAGACATTGGTGCCTCTACTTCGAACCATTTGGAATGAGAGACGGCGTGAAATCATTCATAAATCCCAGCGGTCACTATCTGAGATCGACCCAGAAATTACAAAACGTATCGTGGATGATTTCCTTGATTTCCTGGAAGAGAAATCATCATGCAGGGACTCTGATCTTGATGCATCTTCAGAAACTTCTCTCTGCGAGATCAAGGAAGAGGAGTCCCCAATGTTTGGTACATCCCATGATAACGATGTGGTTTCAAGCAATCTAACACAATTCTCATGGAACACAACTGCTACTTTGGATGGATGATCAACCAATGTTCTTCACATCAGATAATAAATTATAATATATGATATGAAGCAACATCGAACCTAGTCTCGGCACCGGGGTTCTACAACTATGATCGACTTTTGGGCATAAGAAACCATATACAGTGGTATCTTTGCCATGTTCTGTTCACCCCACTCAAACATTTTATGGCAAGAATATGGAGATACAACCATATATAAAAAAATATGTAGGTATAGGTCACATATATTAACCCCCATAAGATACCTAAAAAAAAACGAAATTGATAAGTGCGGCTTGATGAATGAATGAATTCACAATTGGGTTTTGGGATGAGGCCGGATTTCCTCTGTATTTCCTTTGTAATTAAACTTATTTGGGTACTTCGCAGTATGGAAAAAGATTCACAGCATGACACGATCATCGGCTAGTAGCTTCAATGTTCATTCATAGTTCTCCCCCATGGTTCCTTAGATGTCGTGCAATCACGTGTCCTACGACGTTTTTATATATATTAAGAGGGAGATATAGTATTCTCATTAACAACCGGAGATTACGGCAGGATTGAAATCTAATATAGACTGATAAGCTCTGATACTATCTACTGCGGCGCCACACGGTCATATTTAGGCCAAGTTTCCAAAACCGCCTGCTCGCCAGTCAAAGTGAACTCAAACGAAGCCTTCTCCGGCGCGGTGTCGATAGCAACCCTATAGGTACCAGGGTATAATATGCGGTTCCCATCGTTATCGAATTTGGCCAGCTGAGCCAATTTGACTTGGATTTGCGTTGTTTTGTCTTGGCCCGGCTCAATGCCATACAGACGTTGATAGCCGATCAAGGATTTATTGGGATGTGGCGCTGGTCCGTAGCTCCCACTGGCAAATGCAAGAGCAACATAGTCGGACTTGGTTTTGCCGGTGTTCTTGACGTTGACTGTAATGGACCCTAGGGGACATTGGTCGAGATACTCGTATCCTGAGTCATTACAGCCCTTCACAACATTGGCAATATCGAACGCTCCGAACGGCTCAACGGACACATCAAAGCTTGTGTAATGAAGTCCGTATCCAAATGGAAGAACTGGTTTACCGGTATACCGCTGATACGTCTGACCAGGGTTACCCGTGGCCGGATCCGGTCGTAAACCCATAACAGTCTGCGGGAACGCAATATACGAAGCAGGATACTGCGTAATCGGAAGACGGCCAGCCGGAGCAACTCGTCCAAATAAAATGTCCGTAATAGCATTTCCGCCATCCTGGCCCGGATACCCCGCCCAAAGGATAGCCGCCACGCCGTCATTACCAAGCCAAGCCGAATCATCGAGTTGACCACCACCAGCCTGAACAAGAACGAAAGTCTTATTCAACTGAGTAATCGACCCGATTAAATCAACCTGCGTCTCGTTCCACGCGATCGTCCGACGGTCCTTTTCCTCGGCCTCCACGCTCTGATCGATACCTCCGATATAAACAACCACATCATTTGCCTTCGCCGCTTCCAACACAGCATCATGATCCAAGGTCAGAACCGGGCTTACCTTAACACCAGTCTCGTTCAAAAAGGCGCTTAACGGAGTGCTATAGTACGGCGCCGGCCCAGCGTAGTTCCCTCCCGCCATCTGCACGGTCGCATTAACCCAATCCCCCACCAACGCCACCGACAATTCTCCCCCACTCGGAACCTGCAGCGGCAACGTCTCTTCCAAGTTCTTCAACAATGCCATACCAGACGTAGCAGCCTTGCGCGCCAGCTTCTGCGTTTCCGGGGTGTTAACAGCATCAAAGGTAATCCGGCGATACGCCTGTCTCTCAACCGGATCAAACAGGCCCAGCTCCACAAAAGAAGCGTAAACCCTCGTCAACGACAGATCCAAATAGCTTTCAAGACTGGGATCCAGTTCCATGGCCGTCGGCCAGAAAGTGCGATACACAAACCCGCAATCCGTATCCGTCCCAGCCTTTACCGCCTTCCCCAACGTCTCCTCCCCGTTCTCCGTCCAATGGTGTCCCGCAGCCGCCTGGATAACGTCGATGGCGAAGCAATCGGAGGTGATGTACTCGGCGGACTTGTTCCACTTCCAGTGGTCGCGGATCAGGGTCTGCTGCATCCATCCGTCGGCGCATTGGGGCACGCCGTTCACCGAATTGTAAGAACACATGAGCGAGCCTACGCCCGCGTCACGGGAGCACGTCTCGAACGGTCTGAGGTAATAATCGGCTAGATCCCGGATAGAGATCTTCGCGTCAAAGTTGTAGCGGGTGATGTTGTCCGGCGTGTCCTCGACTTCGTATCCGGCCGCATGCTTGCACGTGGCGATGGCCTTCTTGAAGGGGCCGTCAGCGGGTCCTTCGACCCCTGAGATAAAAGCCGCCGCGTACTGGGAAACTCGAAATACGTCTTCCCCAGGAGTTTCTACAAACGTTAGGCCTGGTTTGGGGGTTAGGAGTTCAATCAAATACGAAACATTTCTCACCAGGCCCTCTTCCCCATCGCGGGTCCCGGAACGGATTGACGTTGGGCGCCCAGATGTCAAACCCGGCACGACCGGCATTACTATACGCGCGAAGTTCGGTGCTGATCACTTCGGCTACGGAGTGGACGAGATCGTCGTCGAAGGCTGCGGCGGTTAGGATCGGCATAGGGAACGAGGTGGCGTAACTGTAGTCTCCCTGTTCAGTGAAGTTGATGCCGACACTCGTAGCTAAGCCGTGCAGGCCTTCGTTCCAAAGCTTTTTACATGATATTAGCTAGGATTGGATATAAATACTAGGGCTTTTGAATTTACATTGAATTGTGGAAGGCCAAGACTGTCTTTGGATGATAGGTAGAACATGGTATTGTTATATTTTTCCTCCATCGTCATCTCGTCAACCAGTGCTGCTGCACGTTCGTACGGTGCTATGAAGGAAATCGTCAGTCTTTGAACCTATTGAGAGATCGCATTACCTACACTTGGTAGTGTCACATATCCCATTGAGACTCAACGGCGGGATCGTGCAGTTAGGCAAAGTTCGAACGGCGCCGCCATCGAGGAGGATAGGTAGAAACGCCGTAAGGTCCGTTATTAGGGGCGGTATCATATCCATTTTGACTCGGGTTGCTGATTCCTCCTTTCTGTCTGTCTGTGTCGTGATAATGTGCCAGCTTTAATATTCACGGTCGCTTCGCAGTACGCGTTGTGATTGACTTGCAGCCGATTTCGAATTCGTATTCAGCCCCCTACAATTGTATCATCACGCACCTGTGCATTCGCTACCAACAAATTCCGTAGACAGAATTCCGAGTAGCCAGAAGCCCCTCTCGACCTTTTGCGAAATTCTCGTAGCCCATCTCATATCGACGAGAGCTAAACGTCGACTCAGGACTTTTCATCATGTTGATTCATTTCCGCCCGCCCCGGCAATACGAAAATTATACGACGTGTGCAGGTGCACAGCCCCGGAGAGTTACATAAGAGCTGGTGATATCGCCTCTAAGACACGCCATATATGAGTTTTATGCAACTGGACATACTAACTTATCGGTAAGTTATCACATCCGGCATTTTTGTGCTTCAGCTAAACTCCGATTGTATTCGTCTGGTGGAAAATCCTAGATGTTAATATCAATTATTCATACAAGTTGGTAAATCGACAAAGGGAGTTCAAAGCTCAGCTAACCAATTTATATAACGATCACCATAACACATCGTTTGGAGCAAAGAAACATCGTTCTCAGTCTAACGCCATTAACCCCAAACCGTCAGCCTAATTCACGTCCATGCACATCACACCCATTGTTGACAATCTGTCAAATCTGTCGCCGACAACCTATCAATTACTCAGCAAAATCAGTATAAAATGCAGTCGATTAACTTCCTATTAACACCAATACCAGCCATAATAAACAATTCCCTAGTGCCATAATAATGCCCAGCTAAAACATAAAAACGCAGTACTCAATTATGTATGTACTTATCGTCATCAACCAGTAGCGATGGGGGAAAATAAAGCGACTTGCGAACTCGACTTGCGCCTCCGGTAATGGGTCCCATTCTGCTGAACTGTATGCTCTTGGCTGCGCAAAAACAACTCGTATCTCGTGGTCGTGAAGTTCGTCAATGCTTCCCCTGTCTGCCGTACCCTCATAACGCCAAAATGCACCGGTCCCGTGATGCCAATCTCAGCGATGCCTGTCGGGTATCTACAAGATCTCTTTTAGTTGTTGCTTCTGGTTTGCTGTCAAGCTTGTGGGGAACTTGACGTTGTATTTGATGATGAAGTTTCCCCGCTCGCCTGGTTTCTTCGAGATCGGCATTCCGAGGCCGGGGTAGGAGTCCGACATTCCGGGACCTGTGGGACCACTCTTTTCAACGTTTAGTTGTTTGCCGTCTATTGTCGGTACGGTTCGTCGCCAGCCAGTTAGGGCCTCCTTGAGGTCTAGGTCTACTGTGTGGATCAAGTCATCTCCGTCACGAACGTAGAGAGGATGGGGTTTCTGCAATTATGTTAGCCAGAGTCCGATCAAATGTCTTCATAGATGGAATGAGATTAGAATCTTACCTCTTCGACGATGAAGTGGAGATCTTGCTTGCCACCTTCTTCTTGATCGCCGACACCTTTGAACTTGATCTTGCTACCCTTCTTCAAACCAGGCTTGATAGGAACCTCGAGTACCTGATCCGTGGTAGTCCGTTTGCCTGTCTCGTCGAAAGTCTTCCGCTTAATCTTCATCTTCTTCGTGACTCCGGAGAAGAGCTCTTCCAAAGAGAGGGGTAGAGCACGCTCGACAGTAGTAACATCGGGCGTGGCTTCTCTTGCTCCGCTGCTCGCGAAAGGATCTCCCCCGCTAGGGAAGTTGCTACGCATACGGGTTCGTCCGCCTGAGGCTCGAGGCATGCCGCCACCCCTAGGGAAGAAGGGACCATCGTCATCGTCCACGCCTAGACCTCCGGTACCGCGCATAAACTCCGCAAATATGCTCTCAGGGTTGCTGAAGCTGAAAGAAGGATTGGGTCCGCCACCGCTGGTAGTGAAATGGAAAGTCCGAGCACCACCGGGCATACCGCCACCAGCACCAAAATCGAAACCCTGGAAGCCGCCAGGCATTCCGCCTGCAGCTCCCGCGAAGGGATTTTCTCCAGGAGGGGCGGCACCACCGCGAAGGAGGAATTCAAGACCGAACTGATCATACGTCTTACGTTTCTCAGGGTCGGATAGAATCTCGTAGGCTTGCGAGCACTCCTTGAACTTCTCGGCGGCGGCGGGGTTGTCTTTATTCTTATCGGGATGCCACTTCAATGCAGCTTTTCTGTGGGATAGTTAGCATCTGATACATCATGAGACTGGAGGGATAGGTAACAAGAGAAAAGGAAAACTAGTAGACAAGGGAGTTAAAACTAAGTGGGAAAGACATGTTGAGACTTACCGATAAGCTTTCTTGATTTCATCTTGGTTGGCATCCGGCTTGATGCTTAGCTGGTCGTAAAGTTTCGTTTCCTTCACCATCTTGAATGATGATTATAGGAAGTGGGTTGTTTGTGTTGTTGGTGGAAAAGTAGAAGAGAGGATTTATGAATCAATGGGGTCGTGTGATCCGTGATTCGAGTATCGTATCGTACGTGTGCAAAATGTATTCCGAGGTGTAGTTAGGAATTCGGAAATTGGTGGTTGTAATAGTAGTTGAGAAGCGAAGAAAGCTTCGAATACTTGGCGGAGAAAAAAAAGAAAAGAAGAAAAGACAAAGAGTTTGATTTCTCGGTGTCAATAAGATTGTAGGGATTTGTCGAATGGGTGAAACGCAATGCGTTCAGATTCATGTACTGCACCGCCGCTTTTCTTTGTGGTGGGCGGGTTGGTAGAAGCTTCGGGAATTGGCGATGAAGGGACGAAGAGGGTCAAGTTTGGCCTACTATAAAAAGGTTCTAAAGGGTCTAAAGGTTAGAAAGGTTAGAGGCGTACCTAGTAGTAAAAGATGCGGGAGTGACGTTTTTGGGTCATTGAGAAAGTGGAGACAATAAGATATTTATGTACTCAGATACTTCCACTTACCTCCAAGCTCCCTCCAGTTTGCCCCCAACTCACGTACAAACGCCGCTGTCGGAAGGCAGATGACTAGGTACTGAGTACTTGTAAAGCTAGATCTCCAATTGAAGGCGATCAGGTGACCATGAGCTATCGAATCATCTCACCCTTAAACAGAAACAGCTCGCATTTCGCAATCCCCTGCTTGTCGTTCTGCCTTTTCTGTTTTCTGTCGGGGGTCTGTTCCCTGTCTCGTTCGATAATCCTAGAACCAATGAGAACAATCGAATTATCGAATCCCAAACTCGATGACCTCTTGCTTATTCAAACCTGCGTGGAATTGGTCGATAATTACGTCGCTTATTATTGACGGCTCGGTATATCTGGACAGCTATCTAGACAGCTATCTAGATGCTACCGTCGTAATAAGTGATTGTAGGTAGTAGTATGTTGGTGATGGACGAATCGTGGACCGATGGTGGATGGGTAGATGGGTAGATGGGTGGATGAAGCACCTACCTCCCTTTTGTCTGGAATCTGAATGGGACTTGACGCGGGGTTTAGCGGGGGGGGCGTGTTAGGGGTTTTGGAGGTACCACAGCACCACAATACCTCCAGCTATGTACGCACCTACATAGTCTGCTTCTACGCACTATGCAAGTCAGCAACAAATAAATCATTTAGCGCTGTAGGGATCCCGCACGAGCCGCACCTATGTATTTGACGAACTTCAAGACCTATCCGACTTGTCCGAATGATTGGAACATCTGCTACACGGGATTATATGTAATAGGTACCTAGTGATTAATGAATGACTTGCGAATGATCAAGTTGTCAAAGTGGGAACTGGGAATAAAACGTCACATGCACAAATTGTCTCAAATCAGCGTTGACAGCTGCTGAGCTGGTTGATCTTACAGTCCGGATCTTCATTCAATACAAGGTTGGTTAATCGTAAACATTATTTAGGTACCTAGGTATTTATTTATTACAGCCAGTCTGCCAGTTCGTTTTGAAGCACTGGAAGGTTCTAGAATTGTTGGTCTCCTGTTACACAGATGCGACTGTTTGTGCTGAGTGAGTGCCTACGTAGTACCTGGGTCCTAGGTAATTACCTCAATAATAGTACTAGTAGGCAGCTATGTCATTATCTACGGCTAAACAAACCTTGAAGATATGTACCTATTTAAAGTTTTAAACCTTATTGTACTGGCGAATAGTATGTGTACCTAGTAATGTGTAATAATAATAGGAGCCCTCGAGTATAGGACCTAGGTATTAGGTAGGTAGTTGGTTTTCATCAATATAGCGGCTAGAGTGACATCGCGTAGAAGCTTTAAACTCTATGAGGCATATCTTGGTTGTTTAATTCGCACCATTGCCGAGACGTGGCACCTGAATGCAATGCCTTGAATCAATAATGTACGGTATCAATGCGCAGATCAAGGGTGGCAGAACTTCTGACCCATTTCAACTTATATAGGGCTATTCCTAATGTATATGAAGCAAACCCGTACCTCATGCTCATTTATTCATTAACTACCTAAAGGTCCGGGGTATCGTTGGTGCATCATTACAGAACCTTGGAACTCAGTACTACACGGCCGATGGTAAAATACGACCAGGAAATCAGTTGCTCAACTATCAACCCCACGCCTCCCTTCGTCGAACCTATCGTTCCTCTAGACAGTGTTTGATGCCCCATCAAATCCATCTCCGATAGATCTGACAGGAAAGGTATCAAACCAAGAGACATGCGTATGTCAATCATCCCTCGTGGTGGTCCACCTCCATATCAATATCTTCCATCTCAACAGAGCCACCCGGTGCCGTGTAGTTTGGTCGAGTTAGAAATGGCGCTGCACCGCCAACTTCTTGCATCTCGGGTGACTTAGTGGTCGGCTCCATAGCCTGCGATCCTAGCTTATCATCTTCATTGCCGTATTCGGCTTCGGATTTATTTTCCCACTGGAAATTTTCCGTCTCGGAAATATCAGCTCGGGAACTGCCTCTAGTAGCCACAGAAGAACCGATGCTGTATTTACGTTTGCTTGTCGACGCGCCAGCGATGCGTGAAAGATCCGCGGCGCTGAATCCTGACGTGGGGGGCTCTTCGGCGAGCGGTGCTTGATCTTGCTCCTTGGCAAGTTCATGTTGAAACGAACGATTGTCCGCGCGAACAAACATCTGGATAAATATTAGTCTGCTGTCTTCTAGAATGTATATGAAACCTACCCGTAATGCATCCGACAAAGGAATAGGTGTTGTGGCCACGGCAGCTTCAGTAGCATACATAAGAACGGGCTGTCGGGACCCTGTTCCGGCTGCATGAAGGACGTCTTCGAGTATTGCTTTCTACAACATATATTTAGTACAAATCGATGAGTGGAAAAAACAGCACCAGCTTACCTCGGTCTTAATGGGAGTTCCATCGGTAGAAGAGTATCCTATCTTCCACCATTGATCCTTAGGCTTGGGCTGTACGTCTGGATCGGCTGACTCAACATCTTGACGCACGCACACGTAGGCTAACTCGGACGTGAGCGCGACGCCACGCAGGAAGTACTTGTAAGTAGGATTCCAGTACTCTGGATTGTAGGCAGAAGTTGACCGAAAAACGAATGTTGCATCGGCGACTTCGTGCTCCTGGCAAGTCAGGCGTTTGGAGATTACCTTGAGAGAGTCGGAATAAAACTCCTTTGCCTTCGCGATTTCTGAAGTCAGATTAGCAATACTGCTTCCGACCCATCTGATACTCAAGATAGACTTACTAGCCAAATCTTCCTCTAGCTCCTCTAGATTCTTGTTTGCTTCATCTATGGCATCCTTCCAACCCTTCATTCTCTCCTCCTCATCAGGTAAGAAAACATAAGGACCACTCCACGTGTATATACTGAAGATATCCTCTAGACTGAGTTCGACATCTTTTTCTATCATGTTTTGGTAATGACGCCATTGAGCAGTGCGAATCTGGCGCTGCATCAGTCTTTCCGTGAACTTGATGATTCCTTCTAGACAAGCACGGAGATCATGGGGCCCATCGTCGAGACCGTTAACTCTATGGCATCGTTGCCCATGGCATCGCAACAAGTCCGCTTCCAACAACTCATACATGCGTAACTTGTTTTTGGCATAACGCATATGAGTCTGGAACTTCATAGCGAGATCTCTCCGTTCTTCTGTATACCGATCCAAGTAGAGCACCTCAGGTATCTCGCACGGCTTAGACAAGCCGGCATTGCTAAATCGAGCTGTTAACACTTCGCCGAGCTTTGACAAGACAGCATAAGAAGCGCCTTCTGGAAACTCATGCTCGAGGCTCAATGCTTGCGTCCACAGCAGTTGATCCAAGGCGTCGTATAATGTATCCACGCAAGAGGATTGTTCGGAATCCAGAGCAATGTCGAGGAAAGCGAAGTCTTGAAATCCATCTCCATAACTGTCGCCGTCACCTTCTAGTTCGGAATCGTCAGCAGGCGGCGGAACACACGGCAATACTACGCCCCTTGTGATCATATCCTTCATGTCGAAGCGGGGGTTTTGCGGAGCTTCCTTGAGAACGTTGGAGAGTCTCTCCTCGACGTCGGACGTCCACGACCCATCAATTTCCTTGGTATCGACGAGGGGGTCAACAGATCCGTATGCACGTTCCGTTTTATCGAGAAACGCTATTAGGCGATGGAGTTCCTCGGCAAACTCTGGACGTGTTTCATTACTACCCCATTCAGACTCTCCTTTTACCATTGCCGCAAGATTCTCATGCTTTAGAATTGGTTGACCTCTCCACCATTCCGAATTGTGTCCATAGTTCTTAGCTGGCTCACCGTACTGTAGGAGGATGTTTCGGACGAGAGGTATCTGGTGATAGATTGTCAGCATTAGTCCGAGTCTGTGATCTTTCGTCTGTCGAAGGAATGCGGGCGCATCAGGCTGTCGCTTTCGCTGGGAGGGGGCGGGCTCGGCCTTCTCCGTATCGAGATTCGCCTTCGTCGGAACCATGGCCCATTGCTCAGTGTCGTACTGAGAACGGTTCGCGGGGCCGAAGTACTTGAGATTAGTTCCATTATCGACAACGCCGGCTTCCTGGCGGGGTATTCCAGATTCGGCGGCAGATTCGGCAAGCGCACGTTCTAGGTTCGCATCTTCTTCAGCAGCATTGGTCGGTGCGCCTGATGAACAACTGTTAGCTTCGATACTAGGTGGACACAGGAGTAATACCTGCGGCCTGTTTTATAGTCTAGTCTATCGTCTTACCAAAGGGTGAGGTGTTGTTGGCTCTCGAAGGTGGTCTGGTCGGGGCTGCAGTGTTCTGGTAGCTCGAAGGTGCTAATTCGTCTGGACCTTGAATGTTGAAGGCTTTGTATACCATGTAAGACTTGGGTTGTTTTGGTAGAAGGAAGCAGAGTATCATACAAATTCCCGTATCATTGGCCTCTCCTTGGCGACCCATGCCGAACTGCGATTCGTCCCATTTATACTAGAATTGACTTAGCAAAGACCATCGCGGGCTGCGTACCCATGATGGATACTTATAAGCTCTGATCGATTACCTTTTGGCCACTAGGATCTTCGAAATACTCTTCCATTGCTTGCTGAAGATTGTTGTTGTTTGCCTAGGGGAATAGGGGAGGAGATCGTTAGCATGAGTTGTGGGAAATGCCAAAGAAGCATCCATAGATATGTACGTGAAGTCTTCACTACGTACCCTCAGACGTGTGATAGCTTCGCTCCGAAGTACGCCAGCGATGTCACAGAACGTGGAGATGGACTCCTCCGGGGGGTCGCTCATTGCCGCCATGTCGAACAGATCCTAGAATATCTAGGATGTAATGATATGCTGGTATAATCAAAGCAGAGGTGGTAAATCAGGTGAATTGTCAAAAAATCGAAAGCGTCGACAATATTATAATATTCGATTGCTGCGATGATGAGGAATGAGAGGGCAAGGATGAGGTATGGACAGGGATTGTAGACAAGGTTATAGGGTGTATGGGGAGTAAAAGTGAATACCTAATAGGCCCTTACTATGTATGTAGGTTCCTAGGTATAAAAGTACGAAAGTTAGGCAATTTGCAGCTTGCAAATGTCCACTGCTGTAGCCGATACTAGGTTTGCAGGTCTGCTGGTTTGCTAGGGAGGCACGGAGGTAAGACGCCTACGATGATGCGTAGACTCTACTAGGTAGAGTTATGGACGATACATCACGCCAATACTTTAATATGATGCAAGAAACGATACTGGTGTTAAAATGACGGGAAGAGCATATCTTGGCTCACGGTTTGTGAGTTTGATGTGTAGAAAAAGAAGTCATTTGAATACAAAAAAAAAAGAAAGATTTGAGGAGATGACCTATGAAGTTACACCTCTGGCGTGTACTTAAGGCTTTAATCAGGTTGATGATGCTACAAAGTAGCACATGTACTCAGGTATTGTACGTATCCGTGAATCTTAAAACCCACATTTCAACAGGGGTTAATGCCCATGATTTGCGGTGGTACGTATACGTACATGAAGTCAGCGTTTATACCTAGTAACCCCACCAAGAAGTTGGGTGTAAGGTGGGGGAATATTCACGGGATCTCCTATAGGTATTTAGGAAGACGTTTAAACTTTAGACGAGATCGATTAGATAATCAATCTACCTAATTGCATACTTCATTATTCTCATGTTATCATATATACTCGACATTAAACAACCCTTACTTTTCCAGTATACCTTCACGGAAGTGAATTTGTAAATATACAGCTATGTACGAAGATCTGTCTAGTTGGTCAACGTCTTTTTACTTCTAACCTACGATATTATACTCTGCGGCAACTATCCTTGCGGCAGCTCATCTGTTTACGTTCACAAATATCACATACGATCGGATCTCACAAGTAACATGATACCGTGGGCAGTCGGTAACATACATCCACCACGCCAATGTACATCTCAAAAAATTATATCCAACGACGCCTATAATAAGTTGTTCTTGTTATACCAAAAATGATATGTACACGCTGATGTGCAAATCTTTAGACTGACTGAAAGAGTACCACAGCACCGTATTCAGACTGATACTCGAAATAATGTTCTCCTTCCCATCTACGAAGATATCGCAGGCCGCTCGTTCTACCAATTCTTATAATCCATGGCTGCAATGTGCTTCATAGTGAGCATGTTCCTCTGTAGAACCTCTATCTCGAAAATGCGAAAGCTAACCCAACGCAGTCCAATGAGACGAAAAAACGAGTTCAGAAAAACAAAAATAGGTCAACAATATACGATATCCTGCAAACGCCATAACCCCGCTAATGCAGATGTAGACGGAGTTGAAAAATGGTCGACCAACGCGTCCTACGAGTGGCGAGGTTTAGAAATATATGCAAGGGATTGTCTGATTAGTTGTCGTCGTCGTCACTAATGCCCTCTTCCTCTCCATCCTCATCGAATTCCGCCAATTCGGCGTCGTCGCCGGTGTCACTACCTCCAAAGTCAAACTCCTCGTCGTCACTCTCGGCCCAGAATGCAAGGTCTTCGTCGGTTGATTTCGGCGGCGGGGGTGGCTCAAGGGTGGTTGGCATGACGAAGCCATCGGGGATATCGGCCTTAGATCGCTCGACAACATCGCGAGCCTTCTTGTTGTACTTAACGCGGTCATCTCGATACATCACGCCGGCATCTACGTTCGCGGGGGAATTGATCTCCGGGTCGTCCAAGAGCAGGAGCACCGAGCGGAGCACCGACTCGACACCCTGCAACGGGGACCAACGCTCACTAGCTGCCTCCCCTGATGTGATATCCTCACCCGGCGTGTGCAGGATAGAGATACACAGTTTGCCATCGGGATAGACGTTGGGGTGGTGGATAGGAACAAGGAATCGGAACGTCGGCGGCAGGTAAGGGTAGTCTTCGGTGAAGGTCATCTCGGCCTGTTGATAACAATTTAGTCAGCGCCTGCCTCTTTATGCACAGTTAGTGTTTCAGGTTTCACTTACTTTAAAGTAGCCGCCGTTGAATGCGCTGTCAGGGTTGACGACGATGAGACCCAGACGCCAGCGAAGGATATTATCATTCACAAGCTACAAAGATGTTAGTTGCATTCACGGTCTAAGGATGAGGCTAGATCCGGTGGTACTTACGTCGATGTTCACCCATTTTTCCTTGGAGAGCTCCTGCATCTCCGACATCAGCCGATGCTTGGCGCCACCGTTGTGCCTTGATGCGGACATCGTGAAGTATGGGTGTATGGATTGATGGTCTGTGTGGTGATATTGTGGTATGGGGTTGTGCCGAGTACTTGGTGCAACAGTAATGTGCGACTCGCGTGTGTCCTCGGAATCGAAGTCGTCGGTCGTCGAAATGCGTGTTGGGAGTTGGGAATCAAAAAGCGCCACCGGGCCAATGACTCCTTAAGACTCCGAACCGGAAGAAAAGAAAGAAAAAAGAAAGACCGAGAAATACGAAACACGCCGCTATCCTGTTTGTAAGTTTCCTACCAGAAGAAAGAGGTCGTGATGTTCTCCTAGAGGTGAATAGTAGAAGTAAAGGGTTAATTGTTCAGCCCGATATGGTTAGGTGAAAGGAAGTGTTATCGGGTGTTATGTAGAAATGGTAGATGTAGAGGTACGTTATTATGTACGTAAACGGCATGGGCATTTGATGGTCATAAGGAGCCAACGGCGGGTTTAAAGTTACGGGTTTCTGGGTGATACGGATGGATCGGTCAAGTGTCAGCGTACTATTAATGGGTACCTAGTACATACTACATACATGTATGTACTGTGTATCACTGTGTTTTTACGAAGTACCGCTGGGGCACTGAGCATCTTAAAAAGTACTGTATCGTAACTGCGATTCCTTGAATTCTTGGCGCCTGACTCGTCCCTTAAAATGGATCCACACCTAATGGGGTAATAACTTCCAAGGTTGGAAAAACCGCGAGGTCAACTGTCCCTGGATTCGAGGTCGAACCTACTACCTAATCGAGTGGGGAGCAGGAACTACTATGTACTACTCCGAGCTCGGTACTTTGAGGACGGTCGCTCCTGGATGTTTTGCAGGTGTCAATGGCTTCCAAGGCTAAAGTTTCTTGTATTTCGTTAATTCCGCGAGATCACTGCATGGAATTATAGTAGTTTCTGACTGTGTCCGGTATTTCCAGGGCTGTCTTATTAATACTGTATCATATACTAATGTGTATGCATACTTCGGCAAGATTGTCCCCATATATTCGAAGTGCCTATTATACTGCACAATACATTATGCTAGATAGGCGTTCATGCTGATATGTTGCCTCTATTACCACGTATGTACCTAGGCATGTATGCACCTCGAAGATAATACAATGGCTTTGAACAATTTTGGTGGTTCTCAAAACCAATACTAACCGCCAAACCCCGTCTTTCTTAGGGCAGGCAAAGCAAGGCATTTGTTCCCAAGGTTATGGCTCTCGATGATTGCTTGACTTGCCTCAGGGGATTTCTGTAATGTGAATTAAGAGGAATGTTGATTATAACAAATACGATCACCTTTGCTATCTTGTATAATATTAACCACCCCTCGGACCTTTGTGGTCATAAATCCCATGACCAATAGTGCGGGACCACCAGATTGTTCAGCATGGATCCTACGTAGATGGTGTTGTATATTAGAGGCGAATGCGGTCGAAAAAAATTCAGCTAGTACATCCGAGAATAATCCCTACTACCTAAGCCTTAAGGTATATTTACCTAAGCTTATATACACCTCATACCTACATTTCCCTAGGTCCTAGGACTGCATATGACACCCATGGACGTTTAGTTTAGGTTGAAATACATCCTACCAGGCACCTTAAGCCAACTTGTCATGTGCATACATACCTACTAGGTAGTATGTAAAGGTGCGGGCGTTGTTGGATTTTTGTTGTTTCGTAAGTACCTAAGGTCCTAAGTACCAAGGCAGTTTTCATTTATCGGCTCAATTTATATGTATACATCCGCGTATATAGATAGACCTCGCCGTGAGGCTGCATCCAGGAACCGTGGCACCTATTTCAAGCCTATGAAATATCATATTGTGGGTGCCTTTGGAGTTTGTCGGGTTGAGTAAATCCTATAGAAATTCGATACGATATCAAAAGATCCATATTATATATACTCTAACGAAGAGGCTAAGAATATTGCTTACTTGCTGTCACCTCATACATTTAGTTTAGTATGGATTTCGAGTGGCTAGGCAATTGGTACTGACTGCTCATAAGTACACGAGAAGGTCCACGGATATCCATAGGTAGGAGTGCACACGACACTCATTGGCTTCGAGACAGAGTGTGAGGCCGCCAGGGAGGACCGCGAATTTACCTAATACCTAGTAGGTATCCGATCGTGAAAGAAACAAACCACATAGAAATAGAACAGTCTCTTTATAGTCGTAGAAAAAGTAAATAGTCTTGTGTAGCAATGTGTGTATTATATTGTATTGTATTATGTATATAATTATGCTTAGTATGTATGTGGAAATGATGGTGATGTAAAACGAGTGAGTCAAGGGAGAAGTTGAAATATAAATATTAGGAATGTTTAATGCGCAGTAAACCTACTGCTACGTACTGTAATAAAGTCACTTCAAAATTTAGGTAAGTACACCTGATCTAGATCATGGATACCTCCAGGGCTACCTACCTACTAGACAATGCCCAGGCGATTTCGTTGTGTAACGTGTTGATGAATAGCCCTAGAAATTCAAAGTTTTAGTGGTGTGTAGTACAGAACCCGATGCCATCAGTCAGGAGCACTAGCATCACTAGCATCCATCACAGACAGACAGCACTGAGTAGGCTAGCCCTGGAGGTAAGTGGGGGTGTCTAGGAACGCTCAGCCAAGGTGGTGTGGTTGTATTAAAGCGGAGCCTTAGCGGAACCAGGCGAGTTGCCCAGTCGCAAGCACCACCTGCACACTTGAACGTTCCTCCCCCCGTCCGCCCGTTCTGTCCGTCACCTACACAACTTCACCTTTGCGTTTCTTTCATTCAACAACCAACCTGTCGACCACCTTTTCCCTCATACCCGACAGCGACTACGGCGACGCATCGCGAAATTTCCCTCGGACGTTCCCGTCGCTCCAATATCCGATATAAACTGTTTTTTTTACTATCGATACGAACCCGCGGAGGATTTAAGTCGGTGAATGATCGTGGACTCGGGATTATTCGACCACAACAGCCGGTCGGCGGTTTGGCGCGACTCGCCACAGTGAGATCGATAATCTCCATCACCTCACCCACCAAACCTCTTTTCTATCAGCAATCGCCCATCAAGCGCATCCTAATTAGTCAATCGAGTTGTCGTCTACAACTTTTCTTCCGTCTTCTCACGATTCTCCGTCACCTTCCCGCCGTTTCTAGTCAGTCAGCGCTCCGACGTCAAATTTTCCTCACACTCGCTACCGTCATCTACCAACTTCTCCACCGCCGAATCACTTCGCGCTTCGAACCTGCAATACTCGCATACCTCTCACCATATTTTCTCGATGGCGACCATGTCATTCAACCCTCAAACACCCCAGAGTCCTTCTCAATTATCCCCGAGCACAGGTGATCAGGTATCGAGCATGAACAGCTCCATGACCTCAATCACTACTGCTTTGCCAACCGTAAGTCAAGAATTCCTGAACTGGGACTCGTACTTTTTGGGGGGGTTGGTTACTTAAATTAATTCCCAAAAATTTGGTCGCTAATTTTACATCTCATCTCAGCCGGCACATAGCGTTAATGGATCAGCACAAGCAACCGATATGTCTCACGACGCCGCCATGGCAGACGCCTATCCGTCAAAGCGAAAAAATCCCTTCGACGATGTTGGAGGTCAAGAGCAAAAGAAGGCCCACCTCGAGGATCGCAGAGTTGGTATCGAAAACCTGCACTTAGATGTTGGTGAAAAATACCTGCTTCGCAGTACTCGTAAGGCTCCCTTTTAGTCTCATACAAGCCATACTTTCAACCAACCCTCTTCCCCCAGACCAGTGGTAATATCTGAAAGTGGTGCTTGATTGAGATTGGTACTTTTTAGTTGACACTGTTCTCTTCTAGCCTATCCCGCATCTTATCCGCCTCTTTCCGAAGACCTCTTTATGATGTTCGATTTAACCGGCATCGCTGCCGATGTCGCCCGCACAAAGCCGAATGGCGAGAAGAATGCGCTGCGTAAGACCTACAAAGGTCATATTAGGACTTTGGGACTCAGCGGCCATTTTGACGCTGTCAAAAAAGACTCAAACCTGCCGGACACGCTGTCACAGATGTCGGCTGTTCCCGAGGATTCGTGGTTCTCTTTGGAGATTCAAGGAAGGGAGATTGAGAAGGGACTATCACAGATCAGCCAGGCACAAATATCCCGTGCGACCACGATGGCTCGAGGTATAATACCGAAGGCGTCCTGGGACAGTTCCGTTCTTGGTGAATTAGCACCCAACACCCAGCCAAAAAAGGCCGTTAACGACCAATCCGCGCGACCAACGGCGCCTAGCACTCCAACCGCGTCGGCACTCGGAATCACTCCCAAGCCGAACAAGCCTTTGACGCCCCAAGTAGACCGTGCACGTCGACTCGGGAAGAAGCGAAGTTACCAAGACAGTAGCTTTGAGGGCTACGGTGAAG
Organism: Rostrohypoxylon terebratum; assembly: GCA_022497145.1. Taxonomy (NCBI): domain Eukaryota; kingdom Fungi; phylum Ascomycota; class Sordariomycetes; order Xylariales; family Hypoxylaceae; genus Rostrohypoxylon; species Rostrohypoxylon terebratum. The sequence continues at coordinate 502,923 of MU385855.1, forward strand.
GATACGGCGACGAGGACGCGGGTGGATATTCAACAGGTGACGGGGACGATCGATCGAAGTTGAAGAGGAGAAAACAGGTGCAAACAGATCACTCGTCTTCTGCAGGCCTCTTCACTAACCGATGACAGAATCCTACCGGGAAGCCATCCTTCAGCGGCGCTGGTACTCAGCACTACGGCAGCAGGATAGGAACATAGGCCGAATATACCCAGCCGACGACAACGCATGACGGTTCGTGTAGTGGCCGCATCGAACGGATTCATCGGACGTCTTGGTCAACGGTGGTAATCTGATGCGGTACGCTCCGATCATTTGCATTTCTCATGATTTCAAGCATGGCGTAAGGAGTTCGAGTGGCGAGATGTATAGGCTCGGGTGCCCGAATGCATTTTTCCCCGTGGGTTCGGATGGCGGGCACGACGAAGCCTCGCCGTACATAGTGATTTTTGAAGGAACAAAAAGTGTTTAAGTGAGGGTTCAGGGGGCTATTCGCATTATGGCAATGGTGAACGTTGTCTGTGGGACAGGAGCAATTCTGTAGCTTTCCCTAACCTAATGCAATTTGGATTGGGCCATATCTCGATTCTCAAATACCCTGAAATTACCTGTGCGGTTGCGCTGTCTTCCGACACGGGTGTTCACCAGATACACTCTCGTGAATAGGGTAAGGCTCGGTATCGAAAGATATCTTGCTTAATGTAGTCGAGAATTCTGTGGTAGTAAGTCCGTCTCAGAGACTATATGGCCAAAGGCAAGCAGGTCGTCTTCGTTCAAATTTGGTGTAAATCTTGGACGAGACAACCTCCTTGTATTCGGGTCTTGCTCTCCCAGTTTCGGCATACCGGTCCAATGGGGTTATCGCCATTGATGCTATGTTTTGAGTCTTGGACCACCAATAGTATTCTGCACGGCATCCGCAATGATAATTGAATAAATGATTAATTCTATACCCATGTTTATCTGTCTTTTCAAAAGTGCAGCCTATGCCTGATTCTCTTGTATGAGTTATACCTCCATTTCCCTAAGCCAAGGGATGATATAGATGCTATAGGTTCATGCCGGTTCTTGATCGCCAGCCGTCTATGGATGAATAAAGTTGCCCAATCAGAAGAAATGACTCAAGATATCTGATATTTATTTTCATCGTTTTATGAGATAAATATCCCGAGGCCATATCCAAGGATACATAGGTACATCCATGTTGTATCTTGATGAACGGCACCTGGCAATCGCAGGATGATCTCAAGTTACTGCGCATCAGGGCTGAGCTGGGCTAGCACACGCGGGTACAATACTACTACAATGTCTCGGAGGCCCCACACTTCAAAGTGATCTGGAGGAAGCTATGTACCTCCCGGTTTGTCGTATTTGCGTATTTGTACTGCGTACGCCGTACACAGTTCGTAGCTTCCTGCAACGACTTCAACTCACGCCTCCACATCAAATGGTTTGGTTAGCATCAAACTTAATGCGCGTTTAAGTTCTAATATTGAAGGTTGCGATATCCATTTCATTTGAAGATTACTTTTCAATATCTCAAATCGGTCTTCTACAAAATTTCAATCTCCTTTCACATCAATTATGAAATCGACAGGATCTCTCAGTAGCATTCAGATTGGCTTCGGTCAATCTTAGCTTACGTCACCAGACTACTGACCATTAGTATCAATAAAGAAATACACATCGAGGTATCTGGATATAAATTCTCATTGGGATTGAATCAAGCCATCGCTACCATGGGTGAAATATCTCTAGATGGTCCCGGGTCCAAGGTCGGTCAACGACCTTCATTTGCGTCATATACTACAGATGATCTACGGTCATCCTCTACTCAATCTTTAGTCCCCTCTCCTACAGAACAGAGAGATTCTGGACGCCGGACACTCTTGCTCATATATATACACGGGTTTATGGGTAACGATTCATCCTTCCAATCGTTTCCAGCCCATGTGCATCGCTACCTCAAATTAGCTCTCGCCGAGACCCATATTATGCATACCAAAATTTACCCAAGATACAAGACCTATAAAACTATCGAAATAGCCCGAGATAATTTCAGCAAATGGCTGGCTCCTCATGAATCGCCTACTACTGACGTCATACTTCTTGGTCACTCGATGGGGGGAATGCTGGCTGCTGACATTGCCTTGATGGTGAGAAACTCATCTTTCTTTCCTTGCCTGTTCATCTAGACAACTAACAATGGGTTAGCCACCAAGAGACCAATATCATACTGGGTACTTCCGTCATCGTATCTTAGGGACAGTTCACTTAGATGTACCCCTACTTGGGCTTCACCCTGGCATCATCACGGCTGGTATTGCTAGCTTATTTCGGCCAAAACAAGATAAACCGGACAGACCAGAGGATCCAGTGCCAGGAGATGAATCAGCTATGCCCCTATCTAACGTGACTTCATCCAACGCTTCAATATACTCCGACCCATCCGGAATGTCTCGATTTTCGTCGGAGTCAACGAGTTCGCCAGCGCCTCGTGTACAGCAGGGCATAACATTTGATCCCAATTTCAATCCATCGTTCACCAACGACGTTCGTTTACAAGATAGGGGTTGGTGGAGAAATGTTATTCACTTCGTCGAGAAGCATAGTTCAGAAGGTATCGTAGATGCTGCCACTAATCACATTATGTCACATCTAGAATTTGGAGGCTGCCTTTTGGATGGCAATGGGCTCAAGACACGCTACGAAAATATCCGTAAACTGGAAGACGTAGATGACATAAAGCATCACGGCTTCCCTCAAGTACCCCCACGGGTTCGCTTCACCCAATACTATACTGTGTGCCACGGGTATCCTAAGAAACCCAAGGCCCAGGATTCTAATAACCAACCAGAGACCCCTAACACGCCAAAGAGTCCACATCCAGCTTCCCCAACGTCGCAAGTTCCAATTCAAGGCCACGGCAGCCCTTCACATGAGACCTTCCAGACAAACGGGTTTTTTGAAGGGGATTGTTTTAATGTTGATGGCGAAGGCTCAAGTTTGCAATTGCTTGACCCAGTGCCGATGGCCGAAGAACCCGAAGTAGAGCCTGAGTCTACTTTATCCCACCAACCATCAGGGGATTGTAAGGGCAAAACCGTGGAATATGGTTTGGTTGATGTCAAGCCTTCTGTCAGTGGAGATAGTACGGGTACGAAACCCGAGCAAAGCCACGAAACACACATGCCTGCACAGTCTTCCGAAAATGATACGGACGGGACGAAGGACCTCAGCGACGCCATAGCGAGATTAGGTCTTGATCTCCCAGCGATCCCAGAACTCCCGAGCGAACCTGAACCACCAAATTTAGAACTGTATTCGGATAAGGATACTCGGAAACAGGTCGAGAGAGAAGCAAGGAGAGCGCAAAAAGATTACGCTAAGCTCGTAAAGGAACGAGAAAAGACAATCAAAGAGAGGCAAAGGATTTTCGATAAGAGAAAGAAGAAACTAGCCCAAGAAACAGAGAGGCGGCGTAAGAAAGAAAAAGCTATGTCCATTGTGGAGAGTTCCTCGAATCTAGAAAAAGGAACGCCGAATGATACGCCTACTCCCCTAACTCTACAAGAATCTGGGGGTTCAGATCACGACGCGGCATCGGCTCTGCCAAACCCATCAAATCAATCATCTAGCAAAATGAACGCTGCTGCGAAACAACCAAAAGAGCGCAAATTCTGCAACACCCCATCCAAAGTAAACGGGCAGATGGATCCGAAGTGGGTCAAGATCTTCATGAAGGACACAGATCAAGTTGGTGCCCATACCAGTCTATTTTTCAGGGGCGAGCACTACGAGAAACTCGTCGGCGACGTCGGCGAGACGATTGTGGGTTGGGTACAGGATGACTTGACGAAAAGGGCTATTCTAGAGATCAGTTGAGAGATATGGCGTATCTATGTTCCTAAGTGGGTTGATACCCTCTCGCGAAGCACAGTTAGCATCGTGATGAGACGAAACACGTAACAATAATAAACGATAAAGCATTGATTATGATCTATGATTTATAGTTAAATGGTAAAACTTTTAGTATCTGTTCATTAATCTAGCCGAAATCCATATACGACTTGGGGTTATCCCTATTCCTACCGACGTGCGTCGGAGCCGGAGCTGCGATGCTCTCGACCCGGTATGTTGAATGCACCCGGATCGCACCCATCTCTATATCGTCGTGTCCTGGCTTGCGGTCGTCGTGTCGGCCGAACTCATCCGCCGGCGTCTCCGCCATCCGATACGTGCCCGTCTCGCGGCGCGTCCACCGCCGCGAACCTTGTCCACTCACCCCCGCGCTCCTATGCCCCCAACTCGCCGCGCTGCGGGAGGTCGCGCTTAGTAACAGCCGAGGGAACACACGTGCCAGCACGGGACGGAGGGTAGGTAGGCAGGCACACGTGATAGCTAGATTACTCTCGATGCCGGACCACAGGCCCAGCCGGATGCCGCCTTCGCTCGGGTCCGTCGTAGGATCTAGCTCGTAGATGGACACCAGCCGCATCACGCTCGCAACGCACACCACCGCCCCAATCGTGAACACGCCCGTCAAGGCTACCTTCTGGCGCGAGGCGATCTGCAGGCGATGGACGAGCGGGACGGGGATGGCGAAGATGGCGAGGTCGAGGGCCGTGTTCAGGATCGAGGTCACGAACATGAATTTCGGCAGGTTGATGCATTGGGAGGAGCGCGAGGACGAGGACGGAGGCTCCCAGGAGAGCGCGATGGGGACGCAGGCGAAGACGCCGCCGAGGAAGAGGGTCAGCCCGAACAGGGTTAGGAGGAGCAGGAGGACGTGGCAGAGGTGCTTGAAGGGCCGGTCGGACCAGATCCGGAGGTAGGATGTTAGGATGGACATTTTTATTAGCGAGGAGGAGACGCCCCAGAGCGGTGGGGAGATCCAGATTGTCTGTGGCGTAGGTATTAGATGAGTTCAAGGAGGGAAGAGCGAGGTTCGAGGCTTGCCTTTAGGGTTTTGGTTCGGTCTTCGGGAGCCATGGCCCGTAATGGGTCGCCGAAACCTGTTGCTACTCCTAAAGGCATGATTGGATTAGTATTTCGAGAGGTTCATTCGGATATTCGCGATCGAATTTACTAACCAGCCATATTTGCTAAATACGTCCCTACGCTAAAGCACTGATTAAACTCGTCAACATGACTGTTCTCAAAAAGAGGCGTTTCTGCAGACAAGACTTACTAGTGCCGCAAGACATAGCCAATCATCTTTCCCCGGATTCTTCAGCAGCGTCACGCGAACATGAAGCCGTAATCCTACAGCCAGTATAGCAACGGCTAAGATAAGCGTGACACCGCAGACAAACGAGATGGCCTTATCTGAGGCGGGCATCTTTCGTGGTATGCAGTAAAGAGCACTAGATTCGAGGCGCTCGAACTAGGTCTTCGAAGTTGATGTGGCCCGTTCCACAGCAGCACGGGAGGAAAAAATAAACTCCAGGACAAGACGTGGAAGGCCGCAGATTTCCAGCCCGATCACACTCCTATTTATGCCAGAGGCGCTCGAGCTGCGAGTATACTATGCACTTCGGTCGCTGTAATCTCATCACAACCCAAACTTCAGGACAGATGTTGAAGAGATGCAGGTCTTAGCCGACATAGTGGTGGCTTGCATCAGGGCAAGAAACGAGACATGAGATGAAACCAGTAAAAAGGGATTTCCACGGCTATAAAAGAACGCGGTCGCGGAATCTTGGAGTTCTTGTAACATCATTCCGAGGATTGAGACGGCGCGCCGCTCATGGCTTACTGTGAATATCGAAACGCAAGCACGGTTCGGGCCCGAGAGCAGTGGCGGGCTTCTCGCTTAACGGTGAAGGAGGAGGGGCCTCTACCCTTATAGCATCACTGTAGTAGCATCGAATGTCTCGCAGGAATTGCTCATTCCTAAATCGAAGATCTGGAGACCCACAGCTCCAAAGCTTCATCCTGGGGGGCCAAGCTTGGTGGGATTTAAGGTATGTCGAGATGGGAAATACTACCCGCTGGGCCCGTCCAACTAAGTGTCCCTGCATGATCCTGCGAGGAACATTGCACGGAACGACCGAATGAGGAGGGTTCGATGCTAAAGTTAACATCAATATCCTGATTTGATTATGATTAATCATTTATTGATCCTCATAGGAATCATGTCCACTCAGATGGTGACCAAGACTAGAAAAGCCAGTTTAGAAGACGGAGTGTTTCCCATTTCCATCTATATCAGCTTTGAGAGCCTTAAGAATGCAACAATAATCGAACGTTTGGTCTTTACCGACAAACAAACAACTGATCACCGCCGTTCTCGCAACCCGGTTTGAAAGTCGCAATAGGAAGGGGCTTGCGTGTAGCTCGAACCATGGCGTTGGATCTCGATTGAAGTGCCAAAACATACGGGCATTGATCCAAAGACAAAGCCAGCTTCAAGGCCGTCTTGGGGATCGTCATATGATTAGGTCTCTAAGGATCTTTGGAATGTCCGATTGGAGCAAATACGCATTTCGGCGGATTTCGAATGCAATGGCTTTCGGGGTGTTGGTGATGATCTTTACGGGATTAGAGGCAACTTGAACTGCTTTAATCGATCACCTATATAGATATATATCGCATCACCCAGGATGATTTTTTGGAGTCCTAGCGAATTTTTCAAATACCGAATCAAGACCTTGAGATGCGACGGACGACCTTGTTGTATAACCTAAGGCAAAGCTGGCAAAATTGCCGGCAAGTAGGGCACATAAGTAATTATGGATGTGTTTTCGACATTCTATAGCAGCACCAATACAAAGCTGACATAACGACCAAGGCTTCTAGCCTATAAGGAAGCTATTGACACTTTGTAAAGTTGTTCTGCTCGGATTTGCCTCGGGGAAGTTTGTCATAATGCGACTAAGCTTCACCCTAATATCGCTCTTCGTATAACCAGATGGAGATACTTGCGGACTAAGATTACCTTCTTTATCGACATGTTGGCACAGGAGCGCAAGAGCTACCCCGATAGATATATCTTTGCCGGTCTCGCAAGCGATAAAGATTCGATTTGGTTCAGGGCAGCTCGTGTCTGAGTCTTCCAAGGAGCTAGAATTCAGCCCCCGCTCTAAAAACCGCCGCACGAAATCGCTGATGTTGGGAAGGGCTTGTCGGAGATTGCGACTAGCAAGTTTGTGTTTACCCAAACCCACTTCCATAAGTAATGGGCTTTTAACCCATAAACTTGGATCTGTGGTCTTGGAATAAATAGCAATAACGCAAGTCGATGGCGACGATGTGTTGGAGATTGGCAAGCAACCGACGGATAGACAGGGCGCAATTTGTCTAGGACTTGATGAACTCACGTTCGCATCTTCCTCAGCTACTAGCGAGCGCACTAAATCAGAGAGGTCAGGTTCCGGAGTTGATAGGAGAACGTCCGCGTGGCGCCAGAAAACAGGCGGGGTCAAGCCCAGCGCCCAGTTCTCAGTGTCGTCACCGGCGCCCTGGATATAGCCACCTTCGCTCATCTCCCCACCAAGTACTCTACGGGAGCTGGTGCAGCAGATCACTGGGTGGAAATCGTCGAATATTTCGTCCGTCGGCACCAAGTGGGATTCTTGTGTAATCCACATGGGTCTAAGAGGTTTCTTCACTTTTTGACGCAGGACATCTAGATCGATATCGAGAGCCTTAAGTGAATCCACATGCTCGGGTATCCTAGAGTTGATTTGGGCATGTTCAGACTCCGACACAGCGTTAGGAGGAGTGTAGAGCTCGTGGAATGCCGGTGTGTCGGGGAATAGCACATGGTTCAAGACGCAGCACCAAATGGGCACTGTCTTGCTCAGAGCATCCGGCATTCGTTTGCCTCTCCTTGTCGAATCCACAATGATGCAGCCATCGTTACACCCGATGATGCTCAATAGCTGCAGGTTCAGCCGTCGCGTGCTGAACTGCCATTGTCCAGTGTGGCCGTCAGTGCTCTTGAAATAAGCAGAGCCAGCCTTTTTCTCAGGGGGGATGTACCAGCTCCCGCACCGCTCATTGGCGATTAGCGGACGGGAGAATGCAGCGGCCGCTTCGGACACGAAATCTGCATCTTCCCGTATGGAACGCAGGCGATTGGTGATGGAGAGGTTGGACCGTTTTAGGTCGCTCAGAATGCGCGAAAAATTGTGGTTTGCTTGCGGCGAGAAGACAAGCTCCGACGTGCTAGTGGCCATAAATGCCTATATATTTATAAGTAAAATGTGAATGAAAAATGTGTATATTGATGTGCGATCAGCACAGGGCGAAGATTTGAATTAAAAATCTAATATATAAAAAGCTGATGAAGAGGCCTAAGCCTACAATATGAAGTGTACTGGATGTATGGAGTAACAGTAGTGAAATTCAAGCCGCAGTCAATTCATTGGAGCAATACAGCATAAGGGCTTAGCACACTTAATGGAGTGGAGAAGGGCGCCGCTGACAGCCCTGGAGCCCTGGAACCATCCAGGCAGCCAGGGCCAGGGCTGGCTTTGGGCACCTAAATTTATCGATAATACAATACAGCTGTAGCCCACTAATATCGAAAATCCTCACTAGCTGGGTACCTCTAGGGCTATAATAGAGGAAAGCGTCGTATTTAATACAGCAGCAGTAACATTGAAGTACCTAGGTCCTAGGTCCTAGGTAATTTTTAGATCCCATCTCCCACAGGCCACAATACTTTCAGTGTTACTAGTATTATCAAGAACATCAAATGTTGAGAATTTATAAAATTCATTCCTATCTACCAATCTAATTGAGTAATAGGGGTGGGTATCAAGCAATGACCTCCTATGCTCCATATCGCGAAGCACTTCTGAGGAGAATAATTGCTCTTCTCGCATAATTCAGATTTTTCCCGTGCCTCGATGCAAACCCATTACGCGCCTCCGCATTACCTAGTATCCGCCGATTCTGCATCCCGTCGTATCTATCCAGAATCCAGATAGTTCCTAATTCCTGATAGCTCCTTCAGCAAATAATGTCTGCTTTCACCAGTACGGAGTAGTCTGGATCTCTCTTAAGAAGACATGGTGTGATCATCAAGTCCACGACTAGCTGCGATCCAAGGTTGCCCTTCACCTCCATCGTCTCTGGCTTGTACGGGAATCCGTAATTGAGTGGACTATGGGGCTTATCTGTCATCAAGGCCTGGTAGTATGAGCGACCGAAGATAGTACTGAATTCAGCCGCCGCAGCTACGATTTCCGATACCTTCATCTTCAAATCCGCCGAGTCGATACCTGTTGCGAATGACCTAAGAGCTTCGAATATCTTGTTCGTCACGTCAGTCAACATTCCTGAATCGACCTGACAGCTCTTGTGAAAAAGCCGTAATGTGTGGATTCTCCAATTATGAAATTCTTCATCGGATGCCTTAGTCGAGAAGAGGTTCCCTAAGTTGACGCCAGCATCGCCGTGCTGTTTTCCCCACATGTGCCAGTATTTTCTGAATAGGCATGTATTCAAATATCGCCAGATGAGAGCTCGGAAGATGTAGTTTGTCAATTTATCGTTGCTTATGTACGACTTCCAATGTTTCGTAAGGGCCTCAAATTCTGTCTTCGATTTCTCCGGGACCAACTTAGCTTGGACAGTCTTGTTGAATCTCTCTACGGCGAGGGAACGAACGAGACCTCGTAACTTTTCCCAACGCAAAATTAGCCAGTCGTCGGTGACGTTGAAATCTGGAATTTTGACACTGCAGCTTGGAGGCGAGAATCGTCGTTGTATGGAGTCGCAAAGCTTAGTTTTTTCGGCTAACTCTTTGACGACATTCTTATACGTTTCTTCGGCCTCGCGCATTCGTGCGCGTGAGATTGTGACTGTCTCATCATCATCATCAACAACGGTGTCTTTCTTCACGATCGCGTTCGTTTTGTCAGCCAATTTCGGAGATAACATATTTTCGAAGGAGGACAGTGATAACTTGGCGCTACTACCTCCAGTAACCCCATTCCCTTGGCGCAGTCGCTGGACTTCTGCTTCGAGTTGTCGCACCCTAGCGTCGAAACCATTCCTCTCCAGCTTCCAGGCGTTCAGTTCTTCCGCCTGCTTTACACGTAATTCCCTGACCTGGGTGGTCTTCTTGTGAAGAGCATCTTGCGTTTCCGCAAGCTGCTTTCGCAGGGATTCCATAGCTGGCGCCCTATGCCCTGAAGGTGCAAGTTTGGGGTTCGATGTTGGTGGGTTGGCTGGTTGGGTACAGCAGTTTAGTGGGTTGGATTAGTGAGTGGGTGTGATAGGTGTGGTGGGTGTGGAGGATGTGGGAGATGTGTAATGGAATTTGGAAGGGTTGTGATTGATTTGTGTTTATTATTTAAGTTAGGATGATATTTTTTTTGGCACGAGAAGAAATTATTAACTAATGAGCTTAAACTCTATTCATCGTTTCCCATTGCGTCGCCTTTGCAATCTGTTTTGCACTATGCGGTAGTAGCTTCTTCAACGTTCGATCCATCTTTGTTCGTCACATCCAATATCAATTGATGTACCTAGGTCCTACAAATATGTATGTACTAGGTAGGCTTCCATGTGGCATGTATGTTTAAACTTTAGGTACCTACATGCCTATCGTTTGAACTTTGTACCCGTATGGATAGGCTGCTTTCTGGCTTCCTAGCTTTCTGGGTGGTGACTAGGTAAATTCTCCGCAACCTTAAAACTCGCACATTCGCACTTCACCTCGAATAAAATACAAACAATATGAATGAAAATGGCATTTGCCCTTAGTAGAGTCAAACATCCATACCTGGTGGGTCTCATATCACTATTTATATAATAATTTTTTCGACATAAAAAAAGATTGTTTGCGAAGTATGTATCAGGTACCTACTACTACTATGCCAAGGAATCCTCGCTTTCACCACACCTATATTTACAGGGCATAATCACCTACACACCCCCGTAATTTCGAGCTGTCAGATTTCCTCCTGAATAGTCAACCCCAGGCACAAGATGGAACAACGTGAATAGTACACTTTACCTTAGACGGTCTACCTAAAGATAGCTATGGGTCACTTACAAATTACAATTAGTTCGTTCCGTTTTTGCATAATTTCTCCAAACACCGCAGGTAACAGTTATATCAAGCTGGTGTTCGGTTACTGGCGAATTCTATGTAGATAATGTGCAACGTTTTCGGTGATAACGTAATAGTCAGGTATTAGTCATCTATTTCTAGGTACCGTTTTATTGGTTCAATGCGATTTCCGACGAAAGCCGGCAAAGCCACATATTAGCCACACAAGTACACGAACCAAGATCGCATCACCTAATCTAAATTCCCCCCCTGTCCGAACCCGACAGCCCGATAAGAATCCCCACATAATTATTATCAACCTTGGAACTTCAGAGCTCCACGCCACCAACCCACTTTATATCTGTGTCCCGCCATCGCTTGACCAACCTGCCGATTTACAACCTGCCCAATTTCTCCCCTCTTGTTCGTCTCTGTCTTGTGGGTTCGAAGACGGAAAGCCGTCGAACTTTATGGTTTTCTACTGTCGGGTCTTACATCGCCTCCGCCTCTCACAACCGGCATGAGCGGACGGTTAATAGCAGCGGTCGGACGCCTCCCGGCGATGCGTTCCGCCTCGGTTCGAGTAGTCCGACAATATCATCAGTTACCCTCTGGTGGTCTCCTCCGTGCTGATGCCGCTGTTCGCGCAACCCGCCGGCGGATGTGGTTCCCGGTGAACTCATTCCATAATGCTGTCATCGTTCGAAATGCCTCCTTTGCCCGTTTCCTGCCCCGCCTAGTCGTCAAATTTATAAGGATACCTGCTATGGCAGGCGGTGTGATGATTGGTGGGCTGGCTTGGGTACAATATCAAGCTACACGTGCGTGAGCCCATAAGAGTTCCTTTCTAATATGGTATACGAAGTCTAACTAATACGGAATCCAGAGGCCGGAAATTACGCATGGGATATAGTCATAAGCACGAAAGATTCAGTGGCGAATACAGCAACTGGCCTGATAGATGGTGCGAAGGGTATTGCCGATCAGACGTTGCAAGGGTGGAAGAATACGAAAGAGAAAGTCGAACTACCGGAATGGATGCAAAATCTTCTCAAAGTTCAAGAAGAGATAGGGACAGGGAAACAAGGTGACGGCCCTGATGGTAGTGAGGAGCCCTCAAAACAGAGTCGAGCAGGTACCGCTGTTGGAGCTGGTGTTGCTGCCGCCGCCTATGCCTACGACCAGTCCGATGATGATTCGCGAAATGCCGATGAGGCGGCCAAGGACGACCAGATGATGGTCCTGACTAAGAAGATGATCGAAATCCGCAATATTCTAGCAAGAGTCGGACAGTCCAGCACTCTCACTTTACCCTCTATCGTCGTTATTGGATCGCAGTCTTCCGGGAAAAGCTCCGTGCTCGAAGCCATTGTAGGACACGAGTTTTTGCCAAAAGGAACAAACATGGTGACACGGAGACCTATTGAGCTTACTCTTATCAATACACCAGACTCAGACGCAGAATATGGTGAATTTCCGGATCTAAGACTTGGAAAAATCACAGACTTCTCTTCGATCCAACGAACTCTAACGGAACTAAACCAAGCTGTCCCAGAAAGCCAGTGTGTATCAGATGACCCAATTCGACTATCCATTTCGTCGCCAAACATTCCAGATCTCTCTTTGATTGACCTCCCTGGCTACATTCAAGTCGTCGGCCAAAACCAGCCCCTAGAGCTCAAACAGCGAATATCTGAACTCTGCGACAAATATATACAACCACCAAATGTCATTTTAGCGATTTCAGCTGCCGATGTCGATTTAGCCAATTCTACGGCCCTACGGGCTAGTAGAAGGGTTGATCCAAGGGGCGAGCGAACGATAGGTGTTGTTACAAAGATGGATCTGGTCGATCCTACGCGAGGAGCCTCCATTTTGTGCGACAAGCAATATCCTCTTCGCTTGGGTTACGTTGGTGTCATTTCTCGCGCACCGGCAACATCTGGGTTGTTCAAGAAGGGCAATGCCAATGTTACGTCTGCTGTTACACGCAACGAAAACTCATATTTTTCCAGTCACCCGATGGAGTTTGGACCTGGTTCAGATGTCCAAGTCGGAACAACAACATTGCGCAAGAAGCTCATGCATGTTTTAGAACAGACTATGTCGGCTAGCCTTCAGTCAACCAGTGATGCGATACGACAAGAACTAGAAGAGGCTACTTATGAGTTCAAAGTACAGTATAACGACCGGCCCTTGTCTGCCGAGTCATATCTGGCCGAGAGCTTGGACGCTTTCAAGCACTCCTTCAAGAGGTTTACTGACGAGTTTGGCCGACCTCAAATGCACGAGCTCTTGAAGAACGAACTTGATCAAAGGATGCTGGACCTGTTGGCAGCAAGATATTGGAATAAGCCTATTTATGACCTAAGCGTACCGATCGCCGAGCCTAATAATCTTGCCGATCTCCCCAAGGCGGATCCGAACTCTCTCTATTGGCGAAGACAGCTTGATGCTTCTACTTCGGCGCTCACAAAGCTCGGTGTCGGTAGACTGGCCACTAACGTGATAGCCAGCTCCATCCAATCATCAGTCGATGCTCTTATCAGTTCATCGACTTTTGTGAACCACCCATATGCGCGCCAGGCGATTACCGAGGCAGCTTCAAGTATATTAAATGAGAGATTCTACAGCACCAGTGACCAAGTAGAAAATTGCATCAAGCCTTTCAAGTTTGAAATTGACATGGAAGAGCGCGAATGGACCGCAGGTCGAGAACATGTTCAAGGTGTCTTGAAAAAAGAATTATCTGCCTGCGAGGGCGCTCTGAAAGACCTCGAGACAACAGTTGGTGGACGGAGGAAACTTAAAGAAGTCATGAACTTTGTCGACAAGGCTAGGAAAGGCGACGTAATAGTCGAAGGCGAGAGCCGCAGCGGTGCAGGAGGTTTTAGCGCCGAGTTGCTTTCTCGAGGTATGACATGCCGATCCTAGCCCAGTTAGGAGTCCCTTACTAATTCTTTTTCGCAGGACGAGAAGCTGTTTTTCTACGGGACCGCGCAGATATCATCAAGATGCGAATGCTTGCGGTCAAGTCAAAACAATGTGCTAACATCAAGAATAAATACCACTGTCCGGAAGTCTTTTTAGATGCAGTCGCTTCAAAGCTTGCGTCTACTGCTGTCCTTTTCCTCAATGTGGAACTACTTTCAGAGTTTTACTACAACTTCCCCCGAGAATTGGACCTAAGACTTGGACGCCATCTTTCCGATGAAGAGGTCGAAAAATTCGCCAAGGAAGACCCCAAGATCAAGAAGCACCTCGAGGTCATTAGACGCAAGGAGCTTCTTGAGCTAGTGCTTGAAAAGATGGAGAGCCTCAGACAGCTCGAGGGTTTGGAAAGAGAAAGGGCGCGGGGCATCAAGAAGGGAGGGGAGAAGGAACGTGGACGGTGGGGACTCTTCTGAGTTTACCTATATAACGTCACCTTGTTACTTTTAATGAATTATCATGATGGGAAAGAGGAGTTAAAAAGGGTTGCTTTACCGGTCCTTGTGGGTGCTTAGATACATTTCCAGGTCCCAACTCGATGGCCGGCCACGTTGCCAGCATGTTCGTGATGTTACATAGATTTTGATCCCCCCTTTCTTCAATATCAGTCCTTGGCAAGACATGTACGAAAGAAAAGCTGACTCGAGTACCCAGAGTGGTGTTTATTCATTAAGCTATAATAGCTCCTTTTATCCTAAACTAACGAGTCATAGGAATAGGCCACGAATCTCTATGTACCTACAGTAGACACTGTTCAACCCTTCCTCCTAAGTTTGAAGCAAGACTATACTCCGCGATCAATTTTTCAGCACAGGTCATGCCTACAAGATAGGCAACGATCTGTACATGACAGCTCGCAAGGATGGGGACAACGCTCATATCAGCAACACGGAGACCTTCGATACCCATAAATCGGAAGTCCTTGTCGACAACCGCATCCGCTTCGCCAGGCTTTCCCATCTTCACCGTTCCGGTCATATGCCAACTAGAACTGATCGCATTCCGCCAATAATCCAGCAGCTCCTCGTCGGAATCGCCAGTCGGCCCCATGATCGTGGCTACCGTGTCCTTGGCGTATCCTTCGGAATGCAGGAACTTGTTTGCTTCCTTCATGATCTCGACGACGGCGCGCTGGTCGAACGGCGTAGAAAGGAACTTGGGGTCGATCAAAGGAGGCGCAATTGGGTCGGCGGATTGGAGCGTGACTTCGCCCCGGCTCTGCGCGTTGTAGAGGAATACGAGGAAACAGCAATAGTCCAACGCCAGACCCGGGACGTCCGGGACGAGGAAGTGGAGAGGAAAGTTCGCTGCTATCTCCCAGTGGGGGACGGTGGGTAGATTTAAAAAGGCCTTCTCTGCCTCGGGTAGGGCCTGGAACTCCGGAAGAGAGGCTAGGTGCGGGAGCTTGAACCATCCGAGCAACAGTTGGCAGGCGAGCTTGGCCCACGGACCTGTGCCGTCTTTCTTCCACTGCTCTAAGGCCGCGGCCTGGGCTTCCTTGTCCCCGTAGAAGGACGGCCGCTCGGTTTCACCCTCTGTTCGTTGGTATGCGAGAGGCACGAACATGTGATCGCGCAATCCCTGGCCGACAGCTTGCACATCCTGAAGTACAGGGATGTCATACTTTTCCAATTGCGCTCTAGGACCAATACCGGAGTGCATGAGGATTTTCGGATTGTTCAGCGAACCTGCAGACAGAATGACTTCCTTGGATGCCAGATCTGGTGTTGACCAATTAGCGCCGTAGGCTTTATGTTACACGAACATTCGACTTACATTTCTTGCCATTGGATTCGACGCCGACGGCCTTCTTACCCTCTAATATTATGCGCTGGACTGGGGCGTTAGTGACCATAGTCAGGTTTTCCGGCTTTGGCGTGAGTAGATCCGATGCTGTCGATCGAACTCCGTTTTTCGACGAGTTAACGCAAAGGCCTATACCGAGAGGGTTCCCTGCATTAAGCTATACAAACCACGGTCAGCAGAAATGATCTATCATATATCATTTTGGCTGATAAAATGTCAAGGCCGAAGATATATTAAGGAGAGCGATGTGGGTACGCACATCGGGGTTCAACTCGAACCCAGCTTTCTCAAAAAGATCCAGAGTGGGTATCACATCCTTCTCCACCTCGGCCGCATAGCCCGTCTTCAAGGGCCCCGAATCGCCGTGGTCCTCGGCCCTCGGCGCGGCGTACTTCTTATCCACGCCCTTCGGCAGCGTCGGGTCGAAGGCCTCGAGGGCCTTGATCCGGCGCCGCATGCGCGTCCACGCGAACGCGTCGTCGTCCACCATCCGCGCCCACGCGTCGTAGTCGTCCCTGGCGCCCGCGTTATACACGCTAAAATTGACGGCGCTGGACCCGCCCAGCCCGAGCCCCCGCGAGTAATCCAGCCGCCGCCCCGCGCAGTGCTCCTGCGGCGCCGTCTCGTACCCCCAGTTCATGCCCGCGTTCTGGAACGTCGTCCACCGCTGCCCGTCCACGCGCAGGTTCCTGTCGTCGTTCGCGCCTCCCGCTTCGACGAGGAGGACGCACGGTTTCGCCGCCGAGTTGGCCAGCGACGCCGCGATGGAACTACCCGCCGGCCCGCCTGTGTGCTACCGTCAGCGAAAACTAGGTAGGTATGCAGTGTGAATGGCGGGGGCCACCATGTCGTGGCACGTTGACTTACTGCCCACAATCACAAAGTCGTACGTATCAGCCATGATGTTATAGTGGGTTAAAATTCTCTGTAATCTCAGATTTTTCAACTTTTCAACTCCGAATTTTCAAGATGTATCTAGCCGACAGGACTGGAAAAGCACAGAGGAATTTCTATACACAAGATCCGAGGGGCACAATGGGTTGATACGTCACTTTCACTTGCGAATTAGTAAGTTGCCCCGAAACCTGTAAGACTCGCCTTATGTATGTGTGTATGTAGGTATGTATGTATGTATGCCTGCGATTATCGTGACATCCATCCATCTTGGCTCCACCCCTGAATGCGACCCAGTCTTACTATCTTCTGGGTAGGCATGTCTTCCGCGACAGGAGTTATGCAAGATACTGCTGATAACGACCAATTGCTACGCGCCCTGTAGGCCATGAATCTGGCAGGTATGACATGTCGCCGGGCAGGTACACCAGATAGCATGTAATGTTGACTCGTGTGCAGTAGAAAACGGAGATATGCGGGCGAGAGTGAGTCAACCGAACCTAGGTTTCAGGGAGCCTTATTGTTATGCTGGAAGTCGTCGTACTGTTATAATCTTACGTGATGATCTACGCATGCTTAACTCAGCAGGACTTAGTAAGGAGACGACAATTTTTCGGCATGAATTCTATAGGGGAGTACGAATATTGTAGACAGCTATAGTGATATATAATACCTGATAAACCATATCAAACGGGTCTTTCGGTAGCCTTGGCCTTTACTAGAGGTATGCTCGCAACATTGAAGTGGCGGTATAAACGCACCTGCTTAAGTCCTGTCGGAGTTATGTACTTCAAATCCTCCTATACATGGGTCCTTCGAACTGCTGACCTATCACAAACCCTGGAGCGATATCACCCTGGGCTTATACAGCAACCTTGGAAGTCTAAAACCAGAATATCTATGCAATGAAGACGCTTTTCCGGGCCATGGGACTGAAAATAATCAGCCCATACTCCTGTAAGACGATGTCATGGGAGTTGCGGATCTTACCGTGACTTGTTCCAAGATTTAACCTAGGGTATAGAAACCTATCGCCGCAATTCATACAGGCGTAAGTTCAAAATGGCCTTGTGGGCTTGGCCAAAGGTGGTAGTCTACGGAAACAAAGACACATGAGGTCGAGATAAAGTTAGATGCATAGATGTGGAGATGGTTACATGTCCAATACTAAAGTTACCTATTAAAAGGGGTAACCTCAGGGGATGTTCGGTGCTATAGCGCACTCCACAAATTATAGTTTTAATTTGGTGGGTCGTATTATAGAGGCTTTCAATACTTGCCTATACTTGTCACCATCACGCCCTTACTCCCTTGCGTCCTTGACTGCCTAGGTAATTTGGATGGATGTAAGATTTTCGAGGTGATGAGAGCAGATTGCGTATACACGAGGAAAGAGTGATAAAAATGAGAGAAATTTATCATTCGGGATTTCCTCTAGCATGTCCTATCACAATAGTCCACGCAATCACTCACTAAAAATCTCAATCAGAAAAAATATGACTTCAATTCAATATCAGGTATGGATTCGTGATCAACTTTAGTGCTATGCTACGCACATGGAGAATTATGCTGCTACTCCTAAGCAGCCCCGCGCCCAGAAACGCCTTGCTATTACCGCCTTGCAAAAAATCATCTCATCGTCGAATTTCGGAACCCTGAATCCACCGCGCAGAAGCCTGAGAATATAGGAGAGATAGGCCATTCCGTGGATGTTCCTTACTATAGGGACATTCCGAGGACGCGTGCTGCCTTCTCTGAAGTGGTGTAGTCAGGGGCTCGGGACAAGGTGCTCTGAACAGGGCTGTCCGGCATCGGTAGCTCCGTATCCACCTGGTGATCCGCGGGATGCGGCTGTTCTCCGAAATTAAGAGAGCGACGCTTTCTCTTGATATTGCCTTGAGAAGGATGCTTGGGTCCGATGATAGGTCGATTTGGTGGGGGAGGAGGGGGATCGCTAGGAGGGAGACGGATGTCCGAAGCCAGGCTGGACTCTGCATACGCGAGCGAGGTCTTGGGCCGGATCGGTAACGAAGGGCCCTCCGGTGTTCGGCTTCGTCCAATGCCAGCAGGAATTAGGTGTCCGAGAATACGCTTCTGACTTTCGAGATCAATACTTGGGGTAGAAAGAGGACTGGCCACACGTGCAGCCGCCTTCTCATTGGTGGTAAGGCCTTTGGTCTGTGCAAACGCTGAAGAGCGCTGGTGGTAGGGGTCACGGTCAGAGAAGGCATCGATGATGGGGTTGACCATGACTGTTTGACCGTGGATAGTCAGGACGGAGTTGGTGGGGACATTAACCCAATTTTCTAGATATCTTATTAGCATAATACATAGCAGCAGAGATGCAGGTAAATAGGCTCGTACCTCGTTCGAACGTAAGGGGTTCGCTGGCAACGAGAACAATATCTGCTCCTTTATCCCTTCGCTCCATCTGGTAGTCATGATCGTTCGAGTTGGAAGGGGTGGATGGCTTGGTCTCCCACTGTGTACCCGAAGAATAATACAAGCTAGCCGCTTGGTCGGTCTTGCTGCTCACGTATCTTGTGCAAATGATGCTGTGGCCATCTGTAACGGCGAAGTTCAGGAGACTTCGGGTATCGACGTTCTCGCTCTGGATGATGCTCTCGGGGATTGCCATGGTCAGTTCGTTGATGACCTCGATCGTCTGCAGGAGAGCCTTGCGCATCACGCTTGGGCCAAATCCATTCTTCGGTTCGGAGCTGGGGTTGACGCCCAGACGCTCGAGACGATCGCAGAATAGGGCAAATGCCCACTCGCTATCGGTTCCACCTTGGACGCACAGGTACCACTTGTCGTGCAGTCGTTCGCCGAGCCTTCGCTTGATGTGCTTCCAGCCACCTAGTCCTCCATTATGCATAAACATCAGGCTTCCATGATAAAACGGATGGCAGTTATCTTCGCTGAGAGAGCCCTCGGTAGTAGCTCGAACATGGGCGAATACCAGTCGTGACGCTGTCTTGGAGGCGATGCGGTGGAGGTTGGTGCAGTTCCAGGCCGGGATGGTCGAGGTGAAGATGCAGGGAGCAGCACCTAGCTTCGGGTCGGTATAGAATCCTATTCCGAAACCGTCCGCATTGTTCTGGCCGCGTCGTGTATCCTGTAGAACGAAGGGCAGAGGTTAGTCATACTGGTGTTCTACATGGATGTCGTATGTGGAACTGGTGATAGATAACATGATAAAGGTACAGTGTAACAACTTGTAACAACTTGTAACAACTTATAACAACTTACTAGTCGGAGTCGGGAGTCGAAAGATTGCTTTAGGATGGAATGGGTCGGGTCGAGGATGAGCTTGGAGAGTAAGATCTCGTCGCTACCTCTATAGACCTAAATGATCGTCAGTTGGATGTCTTCTTGTCTTCTATGGTTTGCGACCGCTAGATAGGATAAATTACCAGAAAGCGGCACATCTTCGACACGCATGTGGCGGGATCAATTGGGCTGCAATCTGCAATCGACGAAAAAGGTTGGAAAGGTATGGAAGGGTAGAAGGGTAGAAATCAAAGAGTACCGGGAGCCATGAAATGGTTAAACATAAAATATAGAATTGAGTTTGTTTCCTTGTCGAAGGGTGGAGGAAGTTGTGAACACGTTATATTATGTGGTTGCCTTTTTCTTTTTCTTTTTCGTTTTTCTTTTTTACCGTGAGTCGTAATATGATTAGGTAGTTATGTATTTTACTTTTCTGTTGCAGTCGCAGTTGGCGTGCATAGATTACAGGATTGCGAGATCGCTGTTTTGGCTGTGGAATTTCTTGGGAAGTCGGGAGCCTTGAATCTCTCGGTCTTGCCTAGCGTTGGGAAAGGGAAAACCCAATCCCTGATGGTAAAAAAGCCTGGTAAACGGCAAGCGGAACCAGCTGAACGGTAGGGTAGTTTGGCAGCTGCAGCTTTCCGGGGCACGGGTACCTGTATGGACAAGGACTTTTTATGGAACCTAAAAGCCTAGAAAACGTGCTGTGATTAGCACATCCATACTTCCAGGGCTTGTTTTAGTCGAAATCTGGGGCACAGCTGCTACCCAACGTTTCTATGGTGTATCCATTAGTATCCATAGCGCAATAACGACCAATTAGACGCTATCCATAGATGCATTGTCTGAATAGGGGTTGCAATATCCACTGTACGTGCGCTATCCCAGTCATCCATAAATTCCCTTTGTCTCTTATTCCAGGGTTGCTTCCATTCCCTTTGTGTTCTCAAACTGATTCACGTCAACTTGCCGATTGTTTCACTCATCCAAACCGCTGGAGTTTTTGGTGTGGGCGAGATCGTGTCTCACACAACACCAGTCTTGTTTGACAGCGCGGTATCAACGGCAATCGACCCAAGGATATGGAAAATCTCGTATGCTTGGACCATTTCAACTTGGAATGTTTGTTTGCCTCAACCGATCGGTTGTCTCCGTTTTCTCAATTATGCTGCCGCTTGCCTTGCCTTACCCCATTATACACAAGTTAACCGAGCGCCACATCACTGCCAAGTAGATGGGGATGTCCCAGAAACACTGTAATGCCAGCCCTATATACATGATGATAAGATCCTAACCCATGCATTGACATATACTCCGCCTAATATTGCCTTCTAAATACAAGTAATCCCTTTGTTGATCTTAGTGTTTGTCAATTAATATATCAATGCCGAATCGCTTGATGAGAGTATTAAGCGAAGGATCTTTCATTATGCCTGACGGCCCGAGGGCTTCTATTGATGTTATTTTAGATAAGCAAATACACACTCCAGTCTTGATCGGCATATTCGGATCAGAAATCAATTAGCATAAACATCAGAGCGTCAATCTATGTCAGAAACGCTAAGTATTGTTAGGACTCCTTCGTATTGAATTGGTAATTGGTAAATTCTTTATACATGTTGAGATAAGACGCCCTTACATGCCACTAATCGGTGATCACCGTCCCCGCTAACTCTCGCATATGTGCAAACTACAACACTTTCCAGCCGCCAATTAGAGCTATCTAGAGAAAATTTAACGAGAATATCAGCTTGCCACCGTCAAGCTCCATGATTTGCAAACACTCATCCAAAGTTCTTTGTCAGGACCTTACGAGAACCATGGGCGTGGATTGTTCTCTTGTTTCAAGTGTGCCGCGCTCGCGGTACCCAAACCCCAGAATTAAATTCTAATCCAGCTACAGTTCCAAGGAAAAAGGGGTAGAATCTAATCTAATCTCCGGCTACCGTCGCCCCTCTCAAGAAGCGAATCGCGCTCGCCGTCCCTATCCGAGCCATCGTCGTGGTAAAGTACGTAGTGCTGCGTCATGAACACCAGATCGTACAGCATGCTCACGTTGCCGAGCGCAAACTTGACCGGGTTACCGGTGATGCCCGACCAGTCGCCCTGCAGCCAGGAATCGATGGCGATTTGCGCGATGCTCAGGATGCCGCCGAGGAAGTCCAGCAGGATCTGCCCGATGCTCCAGCCCTTGGTGCTGCGCTGCCGGAAATTGTACAACAGCTGCGGCGCGTACTTGACTAACGTGATCAGCAGTTTGACGTAGGAGAGCGTGTAGATAACATCGAGCCACGCCCACGAGGTCTTCGGGTCCGCGTCGGGGGGCACGGACGCGACGATGAGGATGATGATGCCGACGGCGACGACGGACCCGCTCATGATTCCGAGGATGAGACGTGACGGCTTAGTACCGGGAGCATGGTCGAATCCCCATATCGAAGGGAAGAAATACTGAGTTGTCAAAATCGTGCAGATCACGAACGCGTGAGCGGCGAAGACGATATCGTTGACTGCAACGGCCGGCGTGTGGTCATGGTTACGGAGAGCATACTGGTGCCGTATGACCGGAGACGAG
The DNA here is from genome assembly GCA_022497145.1 of Rostrohypoxylon terebratum. Classification (NCBI taxonomy): domain Eukaryota; kingdom Fungi; phylum Ascomycota; class Sordariomycetes; order Xylariales; family Hypoxylaceae; genus Rostrohypoxylon; species Rostrohypoxylon terebratum. The sequence goes on from MU385855.1 coordinate 525,470, forward strand.
TAAAATACGGTATTATATATGAGATAAGTAAGAAACCCTGAGCAACGTTAGACGAAATGGTGGTAATAAGTAGGTAGTAGCCGGGATGTGGATTGAGGTACCTAGAGTATTGATAAAGGGAAAGTCTACGGTAGTACCGGAGGTCGACTTTCTCCGAATGTTCAATAAAGGCTGGGAATAGAAAGATAGCGACCAGGAAAGCGTATATATCCATCCGAATAGAGCGGAGAGGAACTCCAGGAAACTCATAGTTTTCATCCGGTTAAAGAGCGCTTGGCGTACAGCGCAATGGTTGAAAAATCAGGTAACGCGGCTCCTCGCTTTAACATCCGGACTACGGCATAAAATGACGTAATAATGGATGTAACAGAAATGTTCTATTATATCGCCTGACTATTAGGTACCTAGGACCTAGGTAGGTATACGCTGTAAAAAGTTCCAAGTTCTAGTTGTAGTTGCCTAGATTTTAAGTGAACGATTGGAATTCCAAGCGGCATTCTATCCATATTATTCCTTACCTAGTAGATAAGAATTTAGTGGGGGTTGGGAGGCGATGACCTCGGAACTCGTGATTAAAGCTTTAGATTAAGCGGCCGGTGTTTCGGAACTCTGGCACAGAATTGCGCCATCGTTGGCGCTGGGAAGAAGCAGTTTTTAGGGATAAGCTGATATGTGATCTCTTTATCAAAACTACTCGTTATGAGAATATATATCATAACCTAAGTCCTAGGACCTAAGTGCATAACAACTCATCTAATACGTCAATCCTCATATTATTATATCATAGATTTGGTAAGCATTTCCCCCTATTCTTACAAAGCAAAATTGTACGCAGTAAATAGGTGTAAGTTGATGTCACAAATACTATCACTCTATATTATATCGTTACTCATCCATTCATGGATTCGTTCGTTTGCGATAATTCCCGAAATTATGCTCAACAGTCTAGAGCTGGTGAGTCAACATAGGGCCTAGGCTACTTCGTCTTCCAGGTAAACAACAGCCAAACTCTTTGAAAATTTACCCTTCCTTGAGATATGATACTCAGTCAATGGAAACGCAATTACCATATTGATATAGCATCTTTCCTACGACGACATAACCTCCGAATCCAGGGATCCCATAGATGCATACGAGAGACAAAAACGCCGCTATGAAATAATGTCTCGACGCCTGAGGATCTAAATTTTGTCGCTCTTCCTTGTCAAATCCAAAGACCGTAAGCAATGTCTTCAATGAGGGAAGAGCCACAATGTTCGGGCCCACGAGGAATCCAAATGCGATCCACATCATAGTCCACACACGCTGAGCTGTGGTGCTACCACCCTTCTGGAAACCAGATATTCCGCCAATAATAGCAATAATTATGCCGGTGATGAGGAGGTTGATGAAGTGCATAACTCCGATCCCAATTATCCCACCATATTTGATTCTGGAGCGCTGATGGAGAGGAAGTTTGCTTATCTCGGATATCCCTGGGGCAAAATCGTTCTCGGCAGGACGTGTTCTCTTAAAGTTGCCACAGCTTGGAATCAACAAGATAGGTTGAGGTTTGGGCTCTTCGTCTGATTGAAGCGCTCCGACACCTCGCATCCTAAGCTCGATCGGCGCATCAGAATCCGTAATAGGATTCCCGTCAGCCCCTATTCCAGTAGCCTTCTTTTCATCGCCAATGTGTAGTTGAGATTGCGTTGGTGGGGTGATTTCGTCAGCAGTGTCGGCAGTGTCGGCAGTGTCGGTTGGCTCGATTTTATTTGTCGACTCGGTGTTCGATAATTGCCGTACCACCGCATCCGATGACGAATATTTGACATTCGTCAACCCGATGCGACCACCTTCCATAGATACAAAAGAGCCAGAGAAGTCGTTGGGAATTCCATGGTTCCAAGCGGAATGATTATCCGGGACAATCTCACCAACTTCGCCGTCGATCACAGCCCCTCTCTTCCTCGCCTCCTCCATGATATCGGACCTAACCATGTATAGAGATGCATACTCAGGAGTCACTAAATTTCCCGTGAGGTTGATAATTGACATGACTAAGTATGGTGTTACCGTCAAACCAAAGGCCGCATAACCGTATTGATCTAGCTGGTCTCCACGGGTGCGGTATAAAGTGAAAGACGCATACAATGTCTGCAAGATGGCGACCACAGCCTTAATTATGCTGAATGATGCAGATATTGTACCCTCGAACCTTTCGATAAGCTCGTTGCCCTGTCCTGAACTTAAAGGTTTCGCTGGCCTCACTTCTGCGTGTCGAGGGACGAATGCGAGTGTGTAGCCTTTCGGAAGCTTGCAAGTACCATGCACCTCGCGACCCCAGGGAACCCATGGATACACTTCCAACCTTGAAATAATGTTAGTAAAAGCTTAATGTGATACAGATTTTCGCCGGGGTTCTTAAGTATCGAACAAAAGGACGAATTTTCGCGGTTTTATCTTGGGTTGAAACTTGTATAGTAGGTACTTTTGTGCTGGGTTGGCGATGGGGTCATTTTCAGAAACCTTACTAACATTCTTTGAGGGGGGAAAGTGTACAGTGTATCCGAATACATCCAATAGATCTTTGAGCATTGATCCAGCCATGGTGGCATCCATACACTCGTAGCAACGGGTTCTTCGAGCTGGCGGCTATTATGTTGTGTTAGTTGTGTTAAGCGACAAGGGCTTGCAACAGGATCTTACAGATCGTTCAGCTCCGCGTCAGGCTTGCCATTGAAGCTGACGGACAGAGGATAATTATTCTTAGCTTCTATTCAATAGATTAGCAGGCATGCTACTCATAATTTCAATTTCACCCGAAAATGGTATTTACCTTTCGCCTTTTCTAGTCCCATATAAGATAAACCTTGGATCGATTCGCCAGGCATTGGTCTCCATTCCGGGGTCCTGACCAGCATGCAAAGCGCACCTGATCTCGCAGCTCTTTGCAGGGGCGATTTCTCAAGCACCGCGCATCGGAAAATAGCGTTAAGACCCTTCATAACTCCAGCTTGGGGAAACAGTAAAACGGCGATCGAGTTCACGATCCTATCCGAGATTGGTTCGCCCGGAGACACTCTAACCGTGGCAGCATGCGCGACATAGTTCCCAAGATAGAATAGCGCGACATCCGTCCAGCTAGCTGGTGTACAAATGAGATCGGGCGATCCGTGATTGCTCACATTCTCAGGTAGCACGATCGTGGTGTTCTGTCTTCGAGTGACAGGAAAGCAGGCGGCTAGGAAGGCGAAAAATGAGATTTGCAGTCCGAAATGCAATGCCCAACGTGTCGTGGGTTTAAGCCTATCCATCTTCGTTTGTCTTCGGTCCTCACGTTAGGATTGCTGTGTCGTTCCATACCTAGCATTGTGAAAGTCGCTCGGGTTTGTCGACATTTTTATCGTCGACCGTAAAGAAGCAGGCTGCGAAGATGGAGGCATGGTCGGCGAACATACAGCTTCAGCCGCTAGATACTGTAGATACATGCCCTCAATTCGTTAACAGTGAAGATGCCCTTGAAAATATTGAAAAATTAGTGGAGGCGGCCTTCCCGTTTTGGCTTTGTCCTGCATGGGAATTAAGTCGAAACGGTTAAGCTTCCGGCACATCTCCGCGTTAGCTGAAGGATTGCATAAGTACCTAGTCAAATTGTAATTTTTCAAATATTTGACGGCATCCAGGTATTAAGTACGCCTACCTAGTACGGACCGAACCGCGCTTTAAACTAGGTCACCCGCGACTACGTCGTAGATGTTGTTCTAGACCAAGTATTACATCGCCCAGTATCCTCGCGTGCCACAAGATAATTCCCGGCGACGATCCGGATTCCCGACAAAAATAGTCGGGAAGCCTTGTTAAGGGTGGTTGAGTTTTCTTCTTGTTCTAATCGGTGATCTAGACCGACTCATTTGGGCGAGGCGACCGTGTACCTGCGACTAATGATAAGTTGACAAGAGTCTCAGCAAAGCCCTGTAAAATGAAGCTTCATAACGACCGAAGGTCAGATCATACTATTTAGTGTTGAGCATCAAAAGAGGTCACAATCCCAACGGCCTGCTGATATTGGTACCGTAGGGATGTGTGGGGAATGAGCTCATGCAGGGGCTTCAAGTGACAACGTTGAAAATACGAACCGGGTTCCTATTAACTCATCACTGAGGTATAAGTACCTAGTAGGTAGTAGGCTGGAGGTCCTAGATAGAAAATCTATAACGGCAAGGCCCTTCCGAGTTTAGCCTACCGGTAGGTAGGTAGGTAGGTAGGTAGGTAGGTACCTATGAAGGAGGCACCATTAAGATACTCCTGTTCTATTATGGCTAGTAATAATATCAGGAATCTTCGAAGTGGCAATATGTTCTCGGATGTCAACTATTAAGAGCAGGCTAATGATTCGACACTTTTTCCGCATTCCAGGGACCAGGATTGGGTGGGGATGAGATCTACATAATGTGCGACAAGGTACCTAGTAGCCACCCTGCCGCCTTGCTTTTCTAGGTAACACACAATCCTCTTATCTCAAAATCCTTCAAGCCTTGCAAGAAGAGATAGATACTATGTAGGTACCTAACTGGCGGTGTCATATTGTTTGCCTATCTCAAGCCAAGGTATAGGTAATACTAAGTAGCGCATGCCGATTCAGATGATTAGATATCCCCCGGGATATCCGGTATACAATACTTATGCCATTGAACTCCCCTACTTCTCCCATCCATGCTTTTCCCCACCTATTGCAACAGCCACTAGCGCGAAGAAGTAGATGCAGTGCCAGTCGCGGCACCGTTCCGCCTCCCGGAGGTTTGCGGCTGAGTGCGCGACAGTCCCAGACGCCCACTCTGATTAGCCCTCGGTATCGAACTTCTCGTCTGCTCTGGGGGAAGTGATACTATAGTCGGACGATGCGAACTACTATATTCATAAATCAGTGAAGTTGTGGTGATGGTATGAGTGAAATCTTCATACTGATGCTTCGACCCGCCTGAGGATGGAAAACCACACATCGAAGATTGGGTTGCGATCTTCGACCGCCAACCTGCGTAACGAATGGATAGACAGTTGGTTTTGGGATGGTATTATAGCTTCAGTCGTAGAAACTTGCCATGTCTAGGCAGAGATGGCGTGGAAGCTCGACTCATAGTAGATCGTGGCAGTTTTATAATTGGCTTGCTTGGGAAATGAGCTTGACAAGATTTGCAACTATATTACGCCCGATACTCACCTTGTAGGACCCATTACACTACTGCGTCGAAGACGCACGATCATTTTAGTCTCTTGAACTGCTTGAATACCCAGTCTTTGGCAACAATGACTAACCTTCACCCTGGGAGATGGCATCAACGGTTTCCAGGTCAGTGCTCAACCGGAAGTCGGAACGGTATCCGCTTTAGATATCTTTAGGCGCTTACGTAGCTCTTCACCACGGATACTCACTAGGTTGGTAGTGAGAATATTCATATGCCAACCTACTAGGTACCTACCTAGGAGAGATCATGGAATATCATCTTCCTTATAATCTTGCGGCGTATTTGGCGAGCATTCCATTTCCCATCGATTGCAGATTTTTCGACTTGGTTCAAGGCCGCCACCCCCCCTACCTCCTTAGCCCTCATTCATCGGCCGGCCGATTACCTTACACAGAGAACATATACTCATTAAACAGGGTTCATGATCTGTTAACTAAATAGATTGTATTATTTTCGTTGGCTCAAAGACTCCCAACGCGTCGGCCGCATAGTAATGGACCAATGGATGTTCACATAGATGTCTGGCCTACTAGAGCCTCAATATATGCAAGTACCTGATGTTACTACTATGTAGGTGACCCGTTTCCAAGTTAGAGCAAGGTACCAAAGTACCTAGGTCCTAGGTCCTACTAGGTAGGTACGTAGTACCTATCTTACTTACATGTAGCGTCGTTAGTGGGGACTCCGATACCCTAAAAAGGAAGAGTTCTAGGGACGCTCGATTGCCTCGAACCTCTATATACGTCAGCACTTGTATGTGCCTGGCCATTTTAGTACAGCGAATACCACGTATCTCAAGATTACCGCAATGTTGCTAGAAGGGTTACTGTTCATTGCTCCATGTTTATATCCGAAGAACGTGATGCTATTTCAGGTAGAACGTGAGCGTAACCAGTTGATCTTGATCAGGAAACAATCTGTTAATACTCCAAGCTCATTTTCTTTGAGTGTTCCAGAACCAGAACCACTGTCGGCGGAGACCTAAACTTTTAAAGCAGGGTCTAAGCCTTAAGGTGAGAAGTAGGTACCTATGTACTAGGTCCCCAGGTACCTAAGTAAGCAGTAAGTTCGTCACGAAAGGAATCAAAAAGAAAAGATTGAAATGAGCATTAGCTCTTCATTTCAGCCAATATTTAGGTTAATTAAAATTATCTATAAGTATAATTGCGTAGTCCTAGGTGTATAGCATAGTGCTTTCGACGAATTCCGCCGGGGAGGCAACGATGGCCACGGTTTTCGAGGTTAGTCATATGAATACTTTCTCCCCAGCTGAGTTTGTAAAGCTTCAACCACGATGAATGAAAGGCCGAGAGATGATCCATGTTATTAGACGACCTGAGTCGGTGCCTACCTAGGTTAGGTATTTACGTGCAGCGTATATGATGTTAGGTATTTCATTGGATGGAGTAATATGTCTCCTGGCAGTGAAATGATATGATCAAAATTGTATATACATTTTAAAAGGGTTAACTAGCTAAGTAAAGAAGGGAAATAATATGTGAAAAACTACTGCATATTCGAATACAGGCTCGGTTTGGCGTAGACTGCAACTTTGATGCACCTAAAATCGGAAATGATCTCATTACCTAGAAATCAAACCCAACTAGGAAGGTGATACGACTGAGAAGGTTACACTAGGTTAACTTGTATTTAAATCCCCAATAATAAACCTCCGCCTTTCTTTTCTCGCTTCCTTATTTCTCTTTTGTATCCGACCCTGCCTACGCTTGAGCTGACTTTAGTTTGAGTTGGCTCTAGTTGCAGTTGACTTGATTCATATATAGTTTATATCAATATCATCTCTCACTTGTCTACTCACCGCGTGTCTTAGCGTAACCGAGCTTCCCTAATACCACCTGTCTTGCCCGAACATGGATCAACCAGATTTCCCCGAGCCTGCTTATTACTCGCAGCCTGTTTATCACTGTTTTCCCTTTGCGATTCCTGCCTCAGAGCTAACGGATCTCACCCCTTTCTATTGGTTTAATACGTCAGCCCCCAATGGGTATAGTAATTTTATTCTTCACTCGTGACATCAAGATGAAGAGCTATATGTCGAAAGCCTAACCTCCTAGTCTGATATAAGTTATTGGTGAATATTCACATCACAGCCACTCCTCACGCAGTATACATAGCACTGAGCCTGTTGATTGATCATCAACGTAAGCTTAAGAATGGAAATATACGAGCGTGTTCAATTGCCGTTGGCTAACCCTAGCATAATAACTGATTGGTTGCCTTCTTCGACATTGCCTCTCCTTAGTATATATATTGAAGCTCAATCCTCAGGGAATATTCTATTCAGGTTGGCACCTAGGCACGGAGACCGTTTGGCAACATCTAGCAAATACTGCTTACGGCTCACATACATTTTCACGATGGACAACCTTTCTCAGGTTGAACGCGGCACCTCTTCGACAGCGGCCAATGCAAGAGTAGGAAGCAAGGCCCCTATAACGTCTCCACAACATGGCCAGGCAAATGAGGCTATCCAAATACATCCTGAGCTTCAAGAAGGTTTGCTATCTCCACCACAACGCAGACTTCATTTCAGACCCTTAACATACTCGACTAGACCATAGTACCCCCTCGGATGATGTGACGAAAATTGTTTCGTTTCAAGAAATTCGTATAAAGAAGCCATGCCACTGTGACAGTTTACTAAATTTTACAAGCCGGTCTCTAACTACTTGTCTATAGTTACAGATACGCTCAGGGGTTGGGATCGAGCTGCCGTTCTACAAAGCTTGTCACATAATTTGAGCCACCATAGGCGATTTGATGTGTTGTGGCATCGACTATTATTGAATGAGCAAAGTGAAATAACTAAATTGGAGAAGGTGTTAGGAAATTTGGATAAGAGAGACACAGTGCAATCTAACCCACGGCTGCCAGACCCCCTACCCAATACAACCAATTGTGTGCCTCCACCATGTTCTTGTCCCAGTTATGAAAGTGTTGCTTATAGTAGCGGCAGTAAGGACGATAAGGAAGACAAGACGGCTGCCCATTTTATATCACAGACACATATGAGACATCACTGCGAGTGTAACGTCAAAAATGACCTCTTGGAGACGATTTTGATACGATTGAAACGTTACTGTGGGACTCCTTTCCAATTCTACGAGAACATTTCTACTAACACACACCCCTAGCCGAGTCCGTACTTCTATTACACCAACTCCAAAAGATACCCCAGACCAGTCGCCGAGAATGGTCTAGCCTATACCATACCCTAAAAGGGGAGGACATATTGAAGGGTAGTGACTGGGACTTCATGTCCTTCCAGGATGATTTCCTCAGCACGCGAACTGAGCGTGCTGATCAGACGTTTGCTGCTCTAGTATACGGCAACGCACCTCTCTCCGTGAGCCAATATCGCCTCTTCTTTTTTCAATCTTCTGACAACTGCCGAAGAGATTATTTAGATGGGTCTTCAAAAATAGAAACCATGAAAGCACCAGCAGTGAAGCAGATAACAAGAGAACCATCTACCTTCATACTGGAGGAATGGAATCCCTGAAGAAGGGCCTCGTGGCTGCCGCGAGCGGTGTCATATTGATGGTGCCAGTGGGTATCTTGTTGCTCCAACCGATGGGGAAGGTCGTGTCACTCGTGGTGGTTGTATGTTTTGGAGCGGCATTTGTATTCGTCCTGATGCTTCTAGGCAAGACCTTCGACACAATGCTCTTCGGCTTTTCTGCTTACTCGGCAGTTCTAGTCACGTATGAACCCTTTAGAGTCTCCCCTATTTTCTACATCACTAACAGATGGCCACACTCAGGTTTCTAGCAAATACTCAAGGAGGTAGAGGCTGTGGATGTTAAGCAATGGAGACTTAGTCAAAATATGGTATGCATCTTTGCATGACCGTAGAGGACCGGGAAGTGATTAGAGCGGATTGATTTCATAGAAGGTGCTTGGGTGTTTCTCATCATTTTTGCACATCCCTTTCATTGTAACACAACCATAGGTAGAAATTCATAGAATATACATCGCTCACAACCCAAAACTCCTAATAGGGACGACATGAAGTTGAAATGGCGTCAAGAGTTTCGTTTCTGAATGGTCAGCTTGCCGACTTAGCCGAATACATGGGCATAGCCGCGCAGGAGCTTCTTACCACACATTTGTGACCATTATTGGGCAGAGCCTTCCCTTCCCGGCGCTTAAAGGCACCCTTGTAGCAAGGTACTCTGTACATTTTAACCCCTTGCCTTCGGTGCTGCATACTTGTTATGATTCTCATATTGGTTAGATCGACTTGATTTTATCTTGAGTATCCTCCCTACCCCTGAACTAGTGATCACCATTATGTACCAGGAGAATCTAGAGCGACACGATAGAAGTCAAACTAGGGATACATCCGAGGAACCGTTTTGGGAGCTCAATACCAAGTACACCAAAACCTACCTACCTACAATAATTCATACGTCTTCAAGGTCCATGTAACCTTGTGATACCTACCGGATATACAATATGATCGCAAAGCATTCTCGCCTACCTAGGTACCTAGGTAATTAGGAAAAGCTGGCGGAGTGAGCGCTCACACGGAGGCCTATTCTCAACATATTTCTACCCCAATGAAAAAAAGTTTACTTGAAAACTAGCTTGCCTTGTTTCAGTATATTGAAGGGAAAACCTGGTTACCTATTTACCTATTGACAACTCTGTCTGCCTAAAAGGTACGCATATAGATTTCTAACACTGTGTACCCATACGGCCTATTCCTCCGGCCTAGTATGTTGGTTTCTGTCACTGCAGATGGTGATACGAAGTATTTCGTACCTAAGCTACTTTACACAGAGCCAATGAGCTACCCATACTTCACCGCTCCTTACCAACCACAGCGGCTAGAATTAGCCGTGACACTAAGAATAGAGCTGTAGATTATAAGTAACTTCGATAACATTACCTACTAACTAGCGGTATGTACATAATATTAGACGGACGTTTACATGCTGCTATTGCATAGCCTTAGCTATCGAACGCATTTCTGTTCTTGTTCGCATGCATACTTGCATTAAGTTGAGCCTACCATGGACCTAACTGTAGAGGCTTGGATGCATGTAACATAGTGATCATCAACCTGTATTGTGGAAGACAGGTTGAGGGATGCATCTGTGACACACCAAATGCATAGATCACCCTCTGACGAATTCTCTATCCCAGGGGGCGCATTGGCACATCTGCCCACACTTACAGCAGAAGTGTTCATGCACCACTATGGTCGGGCGACATGCTGTGGGTCCAATGCGAAGCGAGTATTTACACAAGGAAATAAGTGCTTATTACAAGATTACGGCTGTCCATCATTGATCCCACGGACTGAGTTCTACTACGATGAGAATGTTCGGTTTCATTGAAAGGGGCCGGGGCCGAAGGGGATCGACAGCACTTGGACATGACAACAGATCCGCAATAGACTGAAGATAGAAGCCGTGAGAAACGTGTGGCTGTATCTTTCAAGTGCTTCAGTGGCTCTTTTCTTGGAGAGGGTGGGTGTCTTGATGCTATGTTGTTTCCAGGGGCAACCGGCTGGCACTGATGGGTACCCGGTAAGTATACACTCTTACATTGCACTGGAATGGCCTCTCTTAAATTGTAACCTTTTGGGTCTGTAGGTAGTAGTGTAAGTTCAGTGTTCAAAGGAGATGGTGTTGGAGTTGTTTACACCCATAGAACATTGCCTAAATTTAAGCATGAAACGTCGAGAATTTGCAAAAAAAAGGGGGGGGAGTGCTAAGGTATCTGCAGTGCTGATATCCGTCGCCAAATTAAATCTGACGACGTTCTAGAAGGTAGCCAAGTACCTACATACCTCAAACTAGAGGTTAGGCGCAAGGCTGTCTATCACACTCTCATGTTTGAAGATTAGCCTTCATTTGGTATTCAAAACAGGACTTTTCGAATCCTAGCTGTCATCTCCAAGTGCTCTACAACTAATTATCAAAATAACAACCTGGAATAATACTCGAGATTCTTAAGAATGAACTATTATGGAGCGATGAAGCTGCGTATTCTAAATCTATTTTTTTCGAATTAATGATTCATCATTTCACTCGTTTATCATAGGTTTTTACCTACTAGGTATGTTAAGCCTAAGCTAGCTTTGCCAAGACTCTGCAGTCTCTTGTCGATTCAGGCTGGCTGTTTGCCTATCACCTAATCTCGATGTTTATTGAATGGTGATGACCAATTACGTACTTTTTCATATGTACTATCACTTCGAACTGACGTCAAACATGGCATTTCCTTCCACATCGTCACAGCGCCCCGTCTATACTGTAGAATCTTTCTGCTATGCAACATAGGTCATTTAGGCTTCACTGTAATGGTAGGTAGAGTACGTAAAGCTTGATCAAGTCAGTCGGTTGAATGCGATGAATAAAGGTTTTGCGTTATTCTAGCTAGCGGAGGCTGCGTGTTGAGCAAGAAGGAGAGGATCGAAGTCTATGGTTACTAGTAGGGCCATGAGTCAGCGTTTGGTTTTTCGGATAGAGGAGGAGTGGACTCACTGATATCTGCGGCACACGATAAACATAGCATTGAATATAGGAGGGCGCCTTGACATAAAACCTATAAGATACTGGGAATTGATAGCGCCCATTGCTTTAGACAGTGCGTGTGTGATCTTTTGTTACCGGATCAAGCTGGAAATATGAAGTTGATCTTGAAAGCATGATGATCTAACAGGATCAGGCTCTGGTGGAGACCTTCGAGCTCTAGGATACGTCGTCTTTATTCAAGTTTGTTGTTGTAAGGCTGTGACACCTACCAGTAAACTAAGCAGATGTATTGCATATTTTCAAATTTAGGTAATTGTCGGCATCCCCGTTTATTTCATGGATGGGATTCCTTAATGCTCGAGTCGTAGTCCTTACGGCTGCAAGTCCTGCAGTGTCGCCTAGTTGAAATTAAGCCAAAGCCAGGCGGCTAGGCTCCCTTAAACCAACACACTCAGGTACCTAAAATTAAATCCCGGAATAAGGTACCTAGGTAGCGAGCCTTAGCGGGCCATTAGTGATTCGCATTGTAGGAACAGCATTGAGTAGCGCCAATCTTTGGGTACAAGCTTTCATGGAATCCGGATAGGATCCGAAATTACCCAGATATTGGTAGGTAACTGGATTTAAGAAATGGCCAAGTACACATCCCCAATCCATGGCAGGTTCCAGGGATGGAGAGGAATTCTCATAATTCTCATAATCCATCATGTCCTGACTGCCTGACTGCATGTAGCGGCGACACCGGTACCCTAGCATCCCGCTAGATTTAGGTAGCACGAGTAGGTACCTAGTAGGTAGGTACCTTCAAAGCCACCAAAACATTCCGGCTCCACACTTGAAGTTTCTCTACCTCTTTTATTGACACGCATTTCCTTGTCCTTCGGCCCATTTTGATCAATTATTTTCTCAATCTTTTCAATCTTTTCAATATGTATTCAAGAAGGAGCTACGGAAGCTCCACTTTTGTTCCGTGCGGCTCAAATCGGCAGAGCTCAAGATTTCGGTATGTCAAATCCGAAATCCAGCGAAGTACTGGATAGCACGGACCGTCCCGTTAGGACTCGGGGAAGGTGCGACTGGGGGATTCTTAGTCAACAGAATGAGCTGATCGTCTTTGACTTCCGCGCTGCGGTGATAGTTAAATTCGAGGAAGTCTTTTACCCCACATCGAAAGACTCTTCATGAGAGAACCCAAAAAAAAGTCGGAGATAGATTGAGATTGACGTAGTTTAGATAGTCAGTTCAATGTGACATATCTCTTTTACCCCTCACCTTGATTGGTTCAGGTTGGAGAAAGTCTCCAGAATATCGTTTTCCAATGCCAGCCTCCTCGTTCATATCGTAGGGAAGTACAAAAGGGTCTTTGAGGGCTCGGGAGTTGGACCAACATTTGCAATTCTAGTGTAACGCTTCGAGAATAAGAATTGGAACTTTGGTAATCTGGACGATCACCCCACTTCTATTTAACAAGGGCATGGTCATGGTCATATTAAACGCACAGATGTAAGCAACGATCATCTAGAATCTTTCTTTCCGGACATAAATGCCTTTGGCGGAAGGGGAGAGAATTAATTTGGAGGATTCTTACGGACTATCAAGGCTCTCAAGTACCTGACCCGGATCGTGACCTCGAGCCGGTCAAGCGAAATGACTGGTTTAGATAAGGTTTAGCATATTACATGGTACGCATAAGTCAGTTGGTCAGGTAGTTTGTTTTGATCCACATCAACTCCATTTTCCTAAGCCTTTTAAAGTATTGTGGGTATTATATAATATTTGATGTATATATAAATACAGCATAGGTACCATGTAAATAACCTTGAAGTGATCTTTTCCTTTCTCGCTATGTACACGAATGCTATGAATCTACAGCTGATGAATCTAGGCCCTAGGCCCTAGGGTGAGGTTTACATAGTACAACTTTACAAGGTGATGGCAAGTGAATTGTCGGCAAGTGGGACATATTGCATAATGGACCTCAGCTCTGTGTGGATAACCACGTGTTGATTGAGACTGTCTCTATGCTGGAGCGACCTTTCCGAATTGTCTAATACTTTTTTTGGTCTCGCCAGTGGTGGATCAGGCACGCTTTTGCTTGATAGGCACAGATGACTTAACCTAGCAGAAGGACCAGAGAGAAAGTGCCCTATGTACTAATAGTACCGTGATACACTGTATAGATCCCGGTTTTTGATTGGTCAATCGGGACAGTGTATTACGGTGCCATTAATACATGGGGCACTTTCTCTCTGGTCCTTCTGCCTAGTATACTCGGACAAGCTCAAGTACTCACCTGGTACGAAAGAGTGCGCACCTACTGTCCCAAACAATCATTAGAAGAGGATAAAGTATGCCTAAGTGTTCAACATTGTTCATTAGTCCAACAGAAGTATCCCAACAGAAGTGCGATTTATCTCTATACCTCCTAGAATTCTATTGCGGTCGATTGCTTAATCATCACAGTGATAACTCTATAAAAAAGTATATGGCAAGTTAGCCTATAGCTATTCGGCTGTAGTTGTCCGCGAAGAAGAGAGTACCTAATGTTAAGTACAGATTTGGGAAAATAACTATGCGGCACTTAAAATACAATTATTACATAAATCCCCCATCGTCGCAACAACAAGTATCTAACGTGTACTTCAGGTTTTGTCCATTCACTTGCTACTCTTTCCTCTTTCAGCCACGCATCTTGTAGCTACCTAATTTATGATTGATTCGTAGACGAGTTACTGTTGTCACTGTTGGTCGTCCGCGGAGCTTGTTCTTGGGTTGTTTTGTTCTTTGGCAACCGGGAGACTTGTAGCAAGGTTCCGCGTGCGGGTCTCCTCCTTGGATGATTTTGGCCACCTTCGTTTGAATCTGAATCGTGGTCGTTACCACGCGGGGACGAGAAGCACATCTTGAAATAAGCAAGGAACGTATTCAAAAGGCTTCTTGAACGATGAGACTCAGTGCTTTAGACTGGGATCGGCGATAGTGAAGGATGTGACCTAGCTAGCTGTCGAGGTGAGTTAGAAGTCAGATAGGTGAACATCGGGAAACTACAAGAACGTGGGGCAGAACACAAAAATGAACGTATTACCTCACATAGATCAGCCCTCCTTTCATGAACTTAGCTTCTTTAAGGTTGAAGAGGCTCGGGAGAGCTACTCAAGTGATTTTTGCGGACTTGGGAGAATAAATCAATAAATCAAAGCAAGGAGATCTCGCGTTCAATTCTCCAGGCATTTATAGGTACTGTTCTCATTTGGTGTGCCCTAGGGTTAGAAAACTACTAGCACGACGCATTATCTCAGACCGCGATGAAGTACCAAAGTAGACTCGATTGAAAATGCGAAACGTGCTATCAGCCACGAGAGAACACCCATAGCAAGGGTTCGTTGATGCCAGCAGATGCATGTATGTATGCGATGTATGCACTGGAAGATGTAGTGACTATAGTGGAGGATGCAAAACATCTGGGCGTCCAAGCAAAAAAAGAACTCCACTCAAACTGTCCTCCGCAAGCCATGAAGCTCCAGTAAACAAGCGAATGCACATCTTTATCTGGGTTGATTTGTGTGGTTGACATTGGATGGTTGGATGGTACTTGGGAAGAAATTTGGCTCGACAAGGGGTAAGGCTCGCGCACTATGACGGGTTGAAATGCCTGTAAGGAAGAGCCTCAATTATACATGGCTAGGGTTACCCGGTTCCTCGTATGTACAACGGTATATTATGACCTATGGAATGTAGTGGAAGCCCCCGAGGTGTGCTTTAATTCTCCCAAGATTTGGAGATGCATGGGTGTCGTTAGTGAGTTTACCGCCAGCTTCTTTTAGTCTTTTTTTTCCTTTAAAAACAACAACAAAACAACACCAATGTAACATTCCCCGTATCGGATTGATTTTCCATTCTGCACCGAATTCGAAATTCAGTGATGCTAGGATGTCGAGCATCAAGCAATCTCACTATATCACCACTGCATGGGCGCCGTGAAATCTCCGGATGCATTCCCACATTCCGACGACGGGAAATCTGGTGTATGATTTGGCTTAATCAAAGAAGCCAAGCAGGCTGTTGATCGTCGACTGAGATGACGCTAAACCTCAAAGGATTACGTACCAGGACGTCCTTGTCCTTGCGGGCCGAGATACGGTTTCTCCAGTTTCTCCTTCTAAAAGATCAGACTCCGGTGCCTTCGAAAGTTCCCGCAGTTCTGGTGTTGGCGAAACTTGTATTTTCCCAAGGAATACTGGCTTGCTGGTACTTCTTGGCTGATGACGAGTACCTAGCATTGAGAATTTTTGTGACCGGTCTGGTCTGTATCTACCAGACAGTTACCATCTTCCTCGTTGGAAACATTAGTCTCATTCAAATGGGTAGAGAACTGAGACATTTCCAAGATTATCTCCGAGTAACTCTCCCTTGCTCGGATGTGGTGACGATGGTAAGATACGCCACTAGCCACGACGATGTCATTGTTGTGTTGTAGCTGTATCACATGATTTTTATGTGTGTGTGTGGCGCTGTGGCATGTTATTCAGAGCGTCAGGTGGTCCGAGCGCTGATGTACCGGGTTAAGTATATTCCGTTCCCTTGCAATCTCTCCTACAATCTCCGCTTCGAGCATCAAGGTGCAAGGTGCAAGATGCTAATTGCTGTGTCTCCAGGATAAATCAGACCGCATTAGACATTTGCTTCTCCTTTGACCTTCGATATTCGGAAATCAGGAACGACGATTCGAGGAATTGGTATCTACGTTGCCGATATGATGACCCAAATGCGGAGTACGGCAACTGTCTAGCATCCATGGATAGGTGGGATTCGATTCTCGTTCCTTCGGGTGTTAGCTGTGCGCGAGATCGCTATCACCTGTAACTTACCTGCTGCACATATTCTCTGCACGTATCCCGGCCAATCAGGTATCAGTTATCGCCTTAGACTTTGGCCTGAGTCCAAGATTGTTCACGCCTGCATGTTGCTTTTTCCGGAGTTTTATTTTATTCGCGTAAACGACAACTCCAAGACTGTCTCCGGTGGAGTGTAGAGGGGCAGGGGATATCCCTCCTACACTGAGATCCTTAACCCCTCATGTTTGGCAACGCCTCTTCGTCTACACTGGTCTTGTGCTTTCTCCAAACATAGCTGATTCTCACTTTGCGAGGTTTTGTGAGCCTAGAACATTGTTTATCAGAAGGTAATTCATTAGATTGGGCTCATGAGTAGGAGTCGATCGTACCTGGAGTTTGAATAGAGTCATGGTCTATTGTTAATAGGTCGATCTTGGTAATTACCTAAGTGCATAGGACGTAGGTGAAATCAAGTAAATTTTTCAAGAACGATTAGGGGTGGGGAACTGTCTCTTTATGCGTTGTCGTGGTTGTTAACAAGTATGGGGAATGGGGACTCGGCCTTTAGCTAGTCATATTCATCCTTCCTCTTTGGCAATAGTACTATAATGCCCTAGTATGATTCATGTCTCTGTAGAATGAAGTTTTTGCATTTTCATCCTCACTCAAGGGGCATCTGTGCCTTTATGTTGTATCTCCGATTGGAATGGCTCATTTAAATGGGTAATCTTTAGTGTTACCTAAGCAGGTCTATGATCTGAGACGTGGGGGAAGCCACCATTCATATCCTTGCCATGAGTTACGTCGTAGATAGGTGCACTAGTGCTTCTTGATTCTTCCGAGACAGGCGTCTTCCCGCTATGGCACTCAGAAAAAAACCAAGTTTGGAACATTACTAGGAATCTCTCTCCATTGAAAACACTCATCCCCAAGTATCACATAACTACGAGAAGGAGACTGCCACTGTCCCCCCTGGGTATCGTCCTCCCTTAGGGACACCAGCAAGTTTTCCTATGTCTTGGTACGAGACTCTTATTCCCTCAGAGACTTTCTACCCACTTAGTATCCAAATAATTACCGACACTACCCCTTAAAATCACACTGCACGTGTGATAGGACATATCCTCCGATCGACTGAAGCGTGAAAACGGCATTTAAACTCTGTTTCCGAAGCGAGGGGTGACTGCGACGACCATACAGGATAAATCTAGACACAGCCTTCAATAGGAGGCGTCATCCCAAGATCTCAGTATCATGGATGTCCTCCGGATCTGGTACTATCCCATGCAGGAATTAGGTGATGGGTAGGTGGCTTACCTTCGCCCTCCTACCCGTTCATTTCACTCTAAGTGCCCTACCTAGGTACCTATAGAGGCCTGATCAGTCTAGAGAAAACCCAGACTGATATCTTTTCAACTCATCAATTAAGAGAATAGCTATAACGTGCCTTTAGACTTACCACATCCATCAAGAAGAGGTTGGACTCGTCGTCTACTAATGTGAGGTCTACGTCAAAGAATTGTCAATTATTCAAAGTCTCGCTACCTTCAATACACCATTCGACTCTAACGCCCTGATTCCAACAGTCAGGACAATTTGTTTAAAAGTGTTACACGTTTTATCAAAGTGTATATTACAGGAAGAACCGTGACCCGTGCCCAATTCCAGCTAGAGGTAATAAAGCTCTACTCCACGTCAGATGCCTTTTCATGCTAGATGTGGAGACTTGACACTACACGATGCTACTCATACGAGGCAGGATAAATAGACATGAAATAGTGTGGTGTTCTCAAAACCGGTATCGACTGATTATTACTTGAAGCAGTAGATGTTGGTTGTCCACAGTTACTAGAGTGGTACACACCTTCATCAGCAGGACAGATGTCATTGGGCAAACCCCCATCTCCTATAATACACTAACCTTCAATCGGCATCCTCCGAGTGAGTTATTACTGCAGAAAACCGATGAGGCTTGCGCCGATGGTGGTCTGTATCTTCACCGCTCTATTGCGCCTCTCTTTAGATGCGTGGCATCGAGGCTCTTTTTCTAACATCAAATCGCACAGCACGCATTTCAAGACACTGGCCATTTCTTCGACCTCGTCGGGGGCTAAATTGGGCACTTTGACACCTCTTGAGGGTGTTCTCATTTGGACATTCTTGTAGGTATCCACGTCGACGATCGATACGATGAAGTGTCTTGGAGCCTTTGGACTTCCCATGGCATTTTTAGCACATTATTTAAACAGGAGGTAGGTGCCATGTGGTTTGATACGGGTAAAATGGACCACATTGGATTTAATAGTCATCTTTCATCATGTCCGGCTCATCTAGTACTGGCCCAGGTCTTCCAGTAAATGGGATCCAGGCACACCACGAGAATAGCACACCACAGAGACCAACTCTCCCAGATCATTCCCACCCACCTATGCAACAAGCGAATAGCTATTCTGCGATGTATGACAGAGTTGCTAATGGCAAGTCGGACTGCCTGAAACTTTGATCCTGCCAACCTTCAAAGCTAACATGCACGGTTTAGCCAGGATACAAACCGGCTCTAGACATTATGAATTCTACACCGACGACGACATCAGTAAGTCAGACTTCGTACCCTGGTCCAATTGGTGGGTTCCATTAGTCTGACAGTCTAAAAGAAAACAACTCGCCGAAGGGTTGGCCGTCGATTGCTGCAGTGCAGACATACTTTCCAAACCACAGCTCGCAGAGGGCGTTCGGAGTCTCGGTGCAACAGTTTCTTACCAACTATCAGCAAAAGATTCATTGTATCGACAACAGACTTGACGAGATGAACTTCGAGGACAGTGAAGCTAGTGGAAACCCGCTCAGGTCGCTTCCGTTCAAACAGGAAAGTTTCTTAGATCGATCTATCCGAGGGGTTGGGCATTTACCAATACCTCCCGACCCGCACTCGGGAGAACTTGACCGAGAGTCGCAGAGAGAAAATCTCATAATGACTAAAGCTAAATATTTAACAACATACTGTGGGTTCCCGAAACACATTCTGGATTGATGCTAGCTTGTGAGGGGATGATGCACGGCAAAGAGACTGAGGAGCAACTGCCGCTAACCAGGAGAAACCTACTAGTTACGATCTTGATCATGAATTCTGAAATCAAGAAATTCACTCGAACCTCTAGGCGCGCGCACGAGTCACACTTCAAGGCGCAAGTAGATGAGGGACTCGACAATGAAGCACTTGCCTATATGCGATATATCGATGACTTCATTTCCGACGCGCCCGACCAGATCTTCCAAAAGTTCGAGTCCCTTTTATATACTGAATCGCCTTGGATGATGGTACGTTCGATCTAACGTTCCTTCTTATAATACCCTCTTTTCGGCCCCCTTTCGACCCCTATTCCGATCCCTAGGTATCTGTGGCCACATATCTTGTGTAACCTGCCACATGACACCCCTTTATCGTAACAATCCCAAACTGACAGCCATACCACCGAAAGAAACTCTTAGGGCACTTGAGTCGTCTCTTTGGCGGCAGTAATCCCTCGCATGTCGATCCCGACGACCCGCGCGTGACCCTTAGCCTGTGGCCTTTCCGCATATTCATCAAGATACTGCTTGTGCTTAGCAGCCAGTCTCTTCTGGTCATCCCGGTTGCGCTACTATATCTCCAATTGGACGTAAGTAATACGGATATTAGTAACTGTTGATACCCAAGATTGCAACTGCTAACTCCTACAATTGCCACGCAGTGGTCTCGCGGCATCTACCTCGTTATCGTCACCGCCTTCGCCATCATCTTTACCATTGCTATGGCTTGGTTTGAGCCCCGTTTTGCTTATCTGTTCGTGGGCGTTACAGCTTATTATGCTGTACTCGTCGCCTTCCTCGCGAATCTGCCCGGCTGCACTTCAGCTTAGACAAGAAGACGGATGGAGGCTATAACGAAGCGATGTGCTATGGTTGAATCGTAGAGGATTCCTATATTTCCTGTAAGCAAGAGACAAAAGAGGATGAACACAGCAACAATAAGATGTAGTTCCTACAACTGCTTGGTCTTATCAAGCCTTTCGGTTTTTGTTTCATGAGAGGTAGTCTAGCTACACCCAACATACTGGGTTGCGAATTGTTTGGTTCCATAGAAATCTTTATTTTTCCTTAATTTTATGTAGCTCCCACCTATGCAAGACTTGGAACCGTCAACACTCGACCGTAACTCATACATTTTGCCGCGATATTGAACAAGCGCTTCCACTGGTAGATATACGAACTTCTAGTCGCTTTCGTTCCGCGATAAAGTTGAATGTAGTTTATGCTGTTTCAGCAACGAGACGCAAATCAGCGCCAAAACTCCCAAGCCCAGCATCATGAACCACACATTCCTGAAGGCCTCCATGAACGAAGCCATGACACCGTCGTACCAACCTTCGGGAAGGCGCTTCAATTCGCTCATGTCATCCCTAATTCTGCGGATCTCTTCCGCGGCGCCGGGTAAGTCGCCGAACCGTTCCCACAGTTGGGTCTTTAGGACATTCTGATAAATAGCCGACGCCACAGTAATACCGACCGTTGCGCCAACCGATCGGAAGGCGTAAGTTGCGGATGTAACCGTGGCTTGGTGTGAATGGTCCACGGCCGCTAGGCAAGCTAATAGCATGGTATTAAGCATTGCGCCATAACCAGAGCCGAGAAGCAGAAATGAGATCATCAGAGGCCATGCTGGAGTATCCTCCTTGAGTGTCGTGAAGATGACGGCAGAAGCGAGCTGCAGCAGCACAGCCAAGATCGCGACAGGTAACTATTGCAGGGTTAGTTTCATGCAGCGGGCGTATACAATTGCTTACTACGATCTGCTACGATCATCTCGATCCGGAGGGGTGGCGGAGATAAGTTGGGATTTTTTAAGCTTTCTGCACACGCAGCTACAAGCAAAAGGGGAACAATGCATATAAATCCCGAGTTTAGAACTTACTACTTCATAGTTAGCACATGCATAGAATACATTAGTGGATGAAAGGAAGAATTTGAGAATGAGCTCGAAAGGGGATGTTGGGCGTCTTGGAGTGGGACCTTATCAAGGTACTTACCATAACGACCAGTTTTCTTCATGATAAATCCACTTCCAATCGAACAGAAACAGATACCGACAGGAGCGAATAAGACTACTAGGCCCGAGTCCGTAGCCGAGCTTCCGCGCACCTGCATGTAGATGGGGGCGTAGAATAGCGACATCATGTATGCCATACATGACAGTAAATTTACCATGCAAGCAAAGAAGACTGTTCGATCTAGAAGGAGACGGACCGGGATAACGGGCTGCTTGGCGCGGGATTCCCACATTACGAAGGCAACCAATGCCAGGACCGATAGTGGCAAAGTAGTCAACGGTAGGGGGTGAACCCAGGGTACCAGGTTACCTCCAGCGTTCAACCCAAGTAAAAGTAGGACGAGGAATACTATGAGCGAGAAGGCACCGGTGAAGTCGATGCGAGCCAAGTATGACCTCTCTGATACCTTTGGCGGCAATCGAACGAGATAGGCAACCAAAGCGGCCGAAACCAAAACGGGAGGTACCTGAACCAAGAAGGCCAGCCGCCAGCCCCAGGACGAGTTGTCGTTGACCAGACCCCCAAACACGCCACCTAGTGTTGCACCAGCCCCGTAGCATATGTTCCCTATTCCTTGTATGACGCCTCGATTTCTCAATGGGACAAGATCCGTACCTAAGAAGGTAGCAATAGCCATCAAGCCGCCACCGCCAATACCAGCGACGACTCTTCCGAGTATCATAACATTGGCATTCTGTGCCAAGCCACAAATGAGGTTTCCGGCAGCAAAGAAGATATTGCTAAACACGAGACCGGGGCCTCGTCCGAAGATATCCGTCAGTCTTCCGGATACGGGCTGGCACGCCGCATTCGATATGAGGTAAGCAGATGCGAGCCATGATAACAGACTTAAGGAGTGAAACTCGCTAGATATGGGTGCTGATAAGGTGGCGATGATGGTCGATTCGATAGCACCGAGGAAGACACCTAGCCAGCAAGTGCATAGGATGAGCCATAATTTGAGACCTTTCACCTCTTCGACAATGACAACCTGCTCTTCGTCATCGTGGATTGACGGGGCCTCTTCAGCTGGGAGCACATTCTTATTCTGATTACCAAGCAGAGGTGTCCGCTCATCGCCGTGACCGTGCGTGCTCCCGTTGGCTGGCTGGGCAGTCTCCGCAGTCTGGGCAGGTATGTCCTCGGCTCTCGTCATGTTAACAATGCTACCTCTTCAACGTAGACTCACTCCTACTCGTTTGGGTGGATTGAACTCGGTCGCAACAATTGTCGAAGATGTTCTGACGCGTATCAAAACTGTCAACATTAGTGATGAATGAGCGAGATTATCGCTGATCGCCGACGGTTAAAAAGACGCAGATAGCGGAAACTAGAACGGATTTTTAGTGATTTCCTACCCCTGGTCTAGCCATGCGCTTGTCGGGATTTCGGGATTTAGATAGGTCAAAGAAGGAGCGATCGCGTTATTGATTGACGGACCGATACCGATACAGCATAATCGGCATGCAACTACGAAGATTTCGGATGCCACTTGAACTTTACGGGAGGAATGACAAATAAGCAGTAACTCTTCATTTATGAACGTACTATGTAAATTAAGCATCACATACGTCATGAAATACCAGCGTTCTCTGGTTATTCGAATCGAACACTATTAGGTAGAATAGGAAATAATACGTGTGTAGGATAATAAAATAATGACTCTACAGCGAGTCAGGTCCCGAAAAAGAGACCAAAAAGTCCCTCGGTGCTATTCCGTTGACGGGTGTCGCACTCGGGATCGCAACGAGTCCTGACCGGAGAATAACAACGAGTCAAACGGCCTTGGTGTTTTCGTCCGATATTTGATACAATGCAACCTTGTTGCCCATGGTACCAGCTTGGTCAACGGCTGCACAAATTGCAAAGTGTTCACCCTGACGTATTGCGGATAGCGACTATCGGCAAGCTGCAGTTCCGTCAAAAAGTGGGTAGAACACGAGGGAATGTTCGACCAAGCAAGTTAGCCGGGCAGCCGGGATAGGTCATACTGCATGAAGGTCCATATATTATATTATAAGTGGCGGAGGGAAGTGCTGAGGTGTCAGATGTCGAGGACAAGACAAATACACTCAAAGAAAGTGAGACAACTCCAACGCGATAGTTCGAGGGAAAACCCGTCCGTCTGTAGTGAAACAGGCTGTCTTTGCTTTTTCTCTGTTCCCTGCGGTTACGGCGGAATACGAAAAAAAAATGATATGGATTTCCTGTGACTATTATTGACGCCAGCAGCAGTGAAGTAAACCTGTAACTGTCATGGTGGATGTTTCTTCAGCCGCCCGGCTGTAAGAGTTGTAAGAGTCCTGGAGCCCTATTAACTACCTAGAAGCGCTAAAAAGTCCAAGGTTGATTTCCAGCCCGTGTGTTAATCGTGGCTCAGCACGAAAATCGTAGGCCTCAGGGCAAGAGTGGCGCTGATAGGCTGTGTCTTGCCGCTAAAAGGAAATACTATGTATGATGCGCCCCAAGGCTCTATTTACCAGTCTCAATTTCCCCACTTCAACTGTGGCTGAGCGTAAAAATAGCACGCTCCACGAGAGAGTTCCAGGGCTCTTCGTAGTGTCTCCCTATTACATTACGCGCAATCGATATTCATCAGCCCGGGTCATCCATGGATTGCATGTCAGCTAATACGTAACCGTAGTTAGGCAAGAACACAAAATCTTCATATTATCATAACATAATAAACAACTTGGAACTCCATCGCGACTGATTTTTCTCTCGTCTCTCGTTTCTCTTTTGGATCGAGTTTTGCAATCTTGAACCCGCCACGATCTCGAGTCGATTAGGTGCAAACGATTAAAAGAACGGATATTTCAGTTGAAACTAGCACAAGCCCTTGTTAGTTGACTAGAGTTTCGACAACCATACCATCAGCTGCAAAGCCGCCCCTAAATACGAACCAGCCTACTTGGCTGTTTTGGTTGCTTCTGCAAGCTCCGTACTACTCAGAGGTAAACTTCTTCATCATCTAGATGCATGGCAAACCTGCCAAACGTAACCTTAAACCTTTTGAGTTTGCATCGTCGGACGTTTGAATGTTAGCATTAACCTTATATCTTATCCAGGGCTTAGCCGTTCAAAATGGCGGCAATCATCGAGAAGTTAGATATCAACCCCGATAAGGTGCCCAACACCAAGCTCGGCCTTCACATCTTTCAGGGCATCTTGGGCCTTGTAATATTCATACTCGAGATCGTCCTTTTCCGAGCAGATGGCTCACTCATCAACGGCAACAATGCGTGGCCGTTTGGACTGGTACGTAATGACCCCCCCTTTTTTTACCGTGTTTATATATGATAGTGCACGTGTGCTTACAAGACTTCCTGTTACAGTGTTTCTTATCCATCCCAGCCTGGATTTACTTAGCCATGGCACCACGATTCGAGCGAACTCGGAAAGTTGCGGAACCGCATGCGATGGTCGTTGTGGATTCCGTCTTCGCCATCTTTTGGCTATCCGCCTTTGCCAGTCAAGCGGCATACAATACCGCAAACTCGTGTGGAACGGCCTGTTCTGTTAGCAAGGCTATTGTCGGAATCGCCTTCTTCCAAACGTATGGGTTTGACTGCTACCTATATCACGACAAGCATGGCTGCTAACCATTCGTATAGTCTTTCTTGGGTTGCGACGACAGCTGTTAGCGTGTACACATTAAGATACTACCGACAGACCGAAAGTCTTCCCGGATACGAGAACCTCAACACGAACCAGAACATCGATCCCGATAAGGCTGCCTTCTCGATGGCGCCCCACGACGAGGAGGCATACGCTCCTGTGCATATGGACGACCATCAAGATGAGCATGACCACGATGCTCCCTACGATCCGGACTCGTTCGGTGGCCGACTCGACGCCGATACCGCGTACAGACCGCACAGCACATCGCCCGCTCCTCTCGAGAATCCCTTCGATAACGCATACCGATCGCACAACCACTCGCCAGCACACAGCGACCCATATGGTGACCCATACTCCTCCGTATCATCCAGACCCCAACCCCACATATACGCCCCTCCCGCGGCAGAGGATTACGACGACGACAGGCCAGTGCAATTCCCTAGCGCGAACTATGACCGCACATTGCATTAAGCGTCCCGAGCGCTCAAGGTTAGACGTAACGGTATCCTATTGCCGGAGAATATTGCGGTAGCAGCTCGAGGGGGCGTGCCTTGTGATGGTATACGACGAATAGTGCCTCTACGAGAAGTGGATTATAAAGATGTCGATAAGACAGAGTGGCGGGCCAGTTTTTAAAAAACTCACGACGGTCGATCGGTGTTCCGGATACATTATGCTCATTATGGCACTTATAAAAGATACCAGGAATAGTGTCTGCAATTGTGGCGGTTATGTTTGTTTCGATAGTTCTGGTCTGCAAATATATCCATTGAAGATTCAATGTCTCGATGTTCTCGGGGGTCTGCGGCTCATCTGGCTGTTTGAGGTTGACATGACTTACTTGACCTCGTGGTACTGTACAACTCTACTAATTACGGATTATTGTCTAGACTTAGTTCGTGGTACATGGATATACGGGTATTTAGGATGGTAGTCAGGTTGGCAAAAATATATCATTTTTGGTACTTTTAAAACCATTATTGTGCCGAGAACTGGCTTTTGTCAGCCAGGTATATCTGAGATCCTATAACGCCTTGCAATGCAATGTCTCCGAACTCTTAGGACTATAGTCTCTCTTAACCCCTTTCTTAGGCTAGACTGACTGGGCCTTCATCTTTTTTATCCTCCTTGAGATGTCCGCCTCTGTCTGTTGCATAGGATTCAACTTGTGATCCCTCGACATGGCTTTTGTGTCATCGCCGTATTTCTCTATGAGGCTTTGCAACCATTTGACCTCTCTCTTGGACTGTGTCGTCGCTTTCTTGATTACAGGTCGGTTGGCCTGGCTCTCCAATTCGGGGAAGATTCCAGTACCATCCTCTACTTCGTCGATGCCTTCCCACTCCTCAGCCTCTTCTCCGTTATCCATATCATCATCGGAGTCCAGGTCGTTCAAGGGGTCGTTAAGTGGGTTATCCTTTTTCTTGCCGTCTAGCACACGCACGATTCGCCCGTTCTCGTCTCGCTCCACGCGCACCTCGCGGACGATGGCGGTAGTTGGTTGGGCAATGGCAAACGGATCGACAGGTTTCGTAGATTTCGATGCGGCACCGGGTTCGACACCACCCGTCGGTGCCTTCAAGCGGGATACCAGACCCAGACGACGGTAATTCTGTGACGCGGTCTCCTTTTTGTTCCTATATGAGCTTAGTATCAAGCCCTTTTCTCCTTCTCCTTCATGTTGTAGAACGTACCAGTTCCTCGCTACAATATCATTTCCCAGCGGGTTCAAGAGACGCTTGGATTTGGTCGACGACGGTTGGCGAATCGCATTGCGAGACGATCGTCTCTTGCGCTTCTGAAGATCTCGACCCATGATACTGTTCGTTTCCTACCACCTATAGCTTTAGATATGAGGTGTTTCGCAGCAATACAATCGCCGATTCCAATATCAGGTACCTGACTCGGAGGCAACGTCGCAATGTCGCAATGTCGCAATCGCAATCGTTCTTAGCTTTTACAACTTCATCTGAAAATTCCCGATCCACCAAAATTTCTTGCTGATAATGGAGCTGATAGGGGAGGTCCACCTTTTGATAAGCTCTTCGATAAGATAACAGTATTTGTCATCCTATCTACACGTGATGTCTTGGCATTTTCTCACATATCAATTCGTTACCTATAGTTGTGCAACGCTGGGCAAGTTTCTTTCTTGCAACATCTCACAACATTATTCTTGGAGTGCTTCAGTGCTCCGTCAGAAACTCGGCAACCTTCGCAAAGAAGACGGGATAGAGTCGATACGAGAGAGAAAGGTACAGGAGCCTTGCGCGGCAAATCCATCTTGCCACATAACAACATATCAACGCATGTCGGTCGGGCTTGGCGTCCTGTAAGGGAGGGCCCTATCTACGTAGTATGTAGTTCGTCCTTGTTGCCCTCCAGGGCTGTTGCGAGACGCTCCCAACATCTGCCGTCCAACCTGGGGAAGTCCTACGCAAGTACCTATTTATCATGAAATCCGCGAGAGAGAAAGGCCCTCGAGCCGCTCGACGGTGGGATGTCGACCGACATGTCTCCAACCATACCCAACTCCGACCAGGCCGACTCAGAATGGTCGGAATGTTCGGAATGGTCAGAATGGTAAGGGAAGGTTTAAGGGGTGGCAGTGCAATCCCCTTCCACTGAGACCTTGATGTTGCATATTTCCATATTTTCTACGAGGGACTGTAACAGAACTTGTCAAGTCCCGAGATGATTCCAAAGATCCCGCACACATAATACACAAAGTCCCAAAGTCCCAAAGTCCCAAAGTCACCCATGTCACGATTCCTGCATAATAGACATACTACTAGTCTCCTCCGAATACGAACCTGTCGTCTCGTTAAGCTGTCTTAAGTCGCTTCAGGGCAATCAATCTAGTCAATACTCCTCCACCCCCAATCCCAATCACTGATCGATCACCGACTCCCCCTGTCCAGTAACTAGTAGGTAAGTAGGCTTTTTGTGATGCGAGAAATGCTAGGGCCCGAACAGGGCCAATCGGCAGCTAGGCGAACTTCTGGAACCCGCCGATGCGGCCAAGCCCGCACCTTTGATGTAGTAGACCGGCTTGCTGCGCATAGAGTCGCATAATAGGGCGCATCTTAGTTATAGATGAGGAATAACCCCCGAACTCGAGAGCTTCTCGACCGGAGTCGAGAATCGCGGAGCCACCCACCTAAAATGGTCCCCTGACTAGCAGATCCGGCGAGCTACTAGAACCCGCGAAGAAGAAGCTAAAATCGTTCAGGATCCTACCCATCATCTTTCTACCTACCTTCGCATTACTACCTATCCGTGCGGGATGCTCTTCGATTTGCCTGCGGACCCCCTCAACTTACAGTGTTAGCTACCGGTACGGCCTTGCTCGACGTCGATGTTGCCCTGGCGGAAGATCTCGGATCCCGGAGTACGTCTTGGCCAATAAATCCACCCTCAGACCATGAGTTGGTTGCTTGATTGATCGACTCGATGAACCGTCGCTCGAAATCTGGGTCGGTTGATGTTTCCCTACGAGATGCTGTAGCTGCGCAGGGCCGTCTGCCACACGCGATCTACGAACCTATGGAAAATCATCGAGATTTTACCCGGCGCACACCGGATAGGATCCCATGCGGTTCGCACCGTCTAATGTAAGCAGCAGGGAGCTGAAGCCGGCTCGTAGGGAAGGCTGTGGCCGTGGCCAGACGACCTGTTCGCAGTTTTATTGAACAGTTCTCAGTAGCTGACCGTACGCAGGTAATCGATGGTTGGACCAAAGGGGGCGGATGTCAGCATGCTGACACGAGCTATCTACTATCTAATACTGTACACCTACCTATCGTTCCTATGTAGCGCTATAGCTCAATCTTCCAACCGTCGGTGGGGCTTGACATACCGAGCAAAGGTGACCGATGAAGGTGAACATCCGCTACGTACCGTACAGCTGTGCAGCGACGATCACTGTTAGAGTTGGGTATGATGGCGCTGGCCGACCCCCCGGGGAGTTGTGGGGCAAACGATAAGTGGACGAACCAAGCTTCGCTGCCCGTCGACTTGGGTACATCCCAAAAAGCAAAGAGCAGATGCCAGAAGCAGCTAAGAAGAAAAGAGAAAGTAAATAAGACAAACCGTTCTGGGTAAGTACAGCAATGTACGCCTATCTGTGACTTGCCTGTACATGAAGCATGTGTTGCAACTTCTTGGCCTAGGCTATCACTGACAGCTGCCTAGCTAGCTAAAGCTGGGTAGATTAGGTTAGGGGGATAAGGCATAGTGTTCCAATAGCTGCGGAACCCTTCTGGAAGCCTCCTGCTTGTTTCCTAGCTCGGTGTCTGATTGTCTGTCTACTTGCTCTTAAAATTTCCTCGTCTTACTCTTTGAGTGCGCGGGCATATATTACGATCTACTAGATCTCTCCGATAAATATCATGTGTCAAAAGGTTCCTATTACGTCAGTAAGGGTTGGGGGGGTGGAATTGAAGATGTGAGAAGTCCCGTTAGACAGGCAGCCTGTCTGCCTGTCCACTGTGGGCTTGTGGGCTGTTCGCTCAGCGGTCCTTTCTTCCTCCCTATTCGGGAAATGTGTGGGGAGTGGGGGTCCCCTAGGCCGATAGAGACAGAGGTATGAGGCAGTAAGAGGCAGCTATACAAGCTTTGCCATTGCCTTAGTGAGATATGTCTATAGATCTCGTACTAGGATTTTAAGGCTTGTCGGTTTTGGCTTATAGCAACGGACATATAGCCCTTCTAATACCTAGTAACTAGTTAATGGCAACTTAAGATCCAGGCGAAGGCTTCTAGGCGAGTTCCTAGCTCAGCCTCGGCTTCGTGATCGACGAAGGCATGAATGAATAAATAAATAGATGACTAAGAGTTTTCACATGTATATTTTGCAAGTCTAAGAGGGTTTTGAGACTTTGCCTATTTCACTCACACTCGCTTTGGTAGATGCACGCTAGTAAGGTAGCTAGATGTCTGCTGGAAGGTCGAAGTGTTGGCCCTATCTACGATTCTACATAGTCCTAAGCGATGAAGAGGTACTGTTTAAAAAAAAAGATGTGGCGGAGGCAAACTTCCACCACTATGGACGGGAGGTATTTTCGAAGTATGGGGGGCAGGAGAGGGAAAAATCACCTGCCAGGGAGGGTGGGAGTATTCCTTCCCGCTCGGTTGATAGAGGGTGGTCGGTTGTTTGGTGGGTGTGTACGGTGGAATACCTATGGGCTGTCAGTGTACATTACCGATAGTCCCAGTATGTACCTATGTATAGTAAATATGGAGGTATAACAATATACCATTACTAAACACATACATGCTAGCCCATTTCGTCCATGTATTGGGGGGCCATCTGAGGCGCTATGGCGTGACGTCGGCCACCGGGAGATCTGCTTTGCGTGCTGACAGCTGCTCACATGCACCCCCAACCTGGCAGAGGGTGTGGTAGAGGGTGTGGTTAAGGAGGGACGGCATCGGGCGTGTGGTAGAAATCACGAGACCAAAGTGACGAACTGCGGTTTGGTACTGGTTTGGGGAAATGTTCTCTCTCTTCTCTGCGTGTCTCTTCATCTGCATATGAATGTCTCTGTTCACATGTCATGTGCTACTAAATAGCTAGCTAATTTCTTCCACCACCACCACCAACAATTCAAACAAGTCTCTTCTCCCACACTTTCCCCTAGCTCATCTCCCTCTCGCAAAGTCCTATCCACATTTCTTACTAGTCTCGTACAGAACATCTCCCAGTGTTAAAAACTAAAACTAAAACAAAAGCCCATAATCCGGATCTCATTCATGTCCCGCCGTAACCATAAACCGGGGATATCAACATGCGATATATGTAATAGTACAGTCGTGATAAAAAAGGGGGTAAACAGTAAAACAGAAATCAAAAAATTGGTGTCAAAATTATGTGACAAGAAGGTAAAGTGGCTAGGTAGAAAGGGATATAAACCTCTATGATCCAATGTAATCCTATCCCATCCATCTCTTTCAAGATTGCCGCCTTTTTTTATGTGGTAGTAGTAGAATAAAATGTGCATGTGGTGTATGTATTAAAACATGATCCACTCCACTTCGACTCCCGGTCCGCCAATGCACTTCGTCCAGTTGAAACAGCCGCGTCTCACCCCTAATTTATTGCCGGGGCTAGTAGGGGGCTCGTAGTACTCGCCTGCCCAAAGTCTCTCGAGTACTTCGATGGCTGCTAGGTTGTTCATGTAGCCGCTGCGAGACATGATCTCACGGCACTTGTTGCGGACGATGTTTTGTTGGAGCTCGTTCACACATTCGCTGCCGGCTACGAAGAGTGGCCAGAGTAGGAACTTCTCGGCGTTGCTGCCAGTATCGAGTGAGCTTGCGTAGTAAATAACTTGGCTGACTAGACTGCGGAAATTGTTGTGCGTGGAAGGCGTGTTAGGCTGAGCTAGGCGCTCGGTATAAAGCAGAGCGGCATAACGGAAAGCCTCGGAAAGCCAGTGTAGGTCACGGATCTGAAGTTGCGTTGCAGAGTTAGGAAGGGATGCGGCTACTCGCTGAGCGTCGAACTCCCAATTCTGGAGAGCCATGCGGGCGTCCTTCCATTCACGCGAGAAGCTTGAACGGGGTTCGTCGTACTGGGGAGAGGAGCAAAGTCCCGTGGGTATAACCTCTTCATCGTTAAGCTGTGACGCAAAACCGTTGCCATCGTAGCGATGGGGGCTAATGCTAAAGAAGTCTCCGAGTGAGGGGGCGGGTTGCTTGAAAGAGTGACCTAGCGGAGAGCCTAGGGGAGAAGAGG
Organism: Rostrohypoxylon terebratum; assembly: GCA_022497145.1. Lineage (NCBI taxonomy): Eukaryota > Fungi > Ascomycota > Sordariomycetes > Xylariales > Hypoxylaceae > Rostrohypoxylon > Rostrohypoxylon terebratum. Next base: position 557,486 of record MU385855.1, read on the forward strand.
TTGATGGTGTTCCGACGCGACCAGTAGGTGTTGCTAGAACGTTTTGCACAGGAATGTTTTGTGATAAGAGGTTTAGGCGGCCAAGTTTGCTGATAGTCTTGAATAATTCCCTGTCGCATCCAACTAAGTTCTCAGCTCCAGGGGGTAGCAAGTTGGCATCAGGGAGGAGTCCGTAAAATGTGTGGTTGAGTTGGGCCTCGCGGTCGTTAATGCTGGCCGAGATTGAATCAAAATAGGTGAAGATAGCTTCCATCCACGCGGACTCGCTAGACCCTTGGTAGGGGGCAGACCCGCGCATACTGAGAATCTTCTTAACACCGGCGAATTGTGTGTGGAACTTCGCAACACCAGATTCGACCATGCGGTAGTGACAAAGCAGTAAAATGGTGGCTAAAACGGAGTCGTGGCAGGATTTAGCGGGATCGTTTAGTTGTTGGTTAAGGAGGTGGACGGCCAAGTTTCGGTGCTGGTGTTCCTCAGACAAGGAGTGGTGGTCCGATTGCATATCCGAAAGTCGCTCAGCGCTGCTGTCCGAGTCCCTGGCACGTTGACCAAGACTTAGCCTTCTCTTCATCCTCAAATTGCATGCGGAGAGGGCACATATGGCATGTTGTAGGCTTCGACTACCAGACGCTAGCCGTAGGATGTGGTCTCGGAATGGATTGTTCGGGCCATCCACCAAAACCATCGAGGGGCACATGATATTCTCGTAGTAGTCCATGAAGAAGGGCATCTTAGCAATGAGATCAGGGCTAACCTGAATCGGCTGGCTCTCGTATGGGAGAGACAGGGCGGCCGCAGCGGCGTCCACGGGGTGAGGCGTTACATCATCATCTCTTGATATCGAAGAGGTCCAGTGTGAACCATGTGCGGAATGCGGGCTGGTGCCGTATGACTCCATCTCAGGGACGCCTGCAAGGAGCTGTCAGTGATCCGAGGCATGGCATTTCGGAACGCTTGATCCTTACTCAGAGTATCGTTGTCCGCGACGAGTCTATGGGCCATCTGCGGCTCGAAGGAGTCATGGTGAGAGCTGAGGCTCGAGCTCGGCTCCGATGGGGCATAGACTAGGCTAGGGCACGAAGTTGGCGCTCGTTGATCGATCAAAATCGCACCGGCGGGACTTTGAGGTGCGGGCGAGTTATGGCCCGTGTAGTTTTCATACATGAGAGTCGGGCTGTGTACGTAGGGGATCTCCTCCCTAGTATAAGCATGCCCTATAGGTGATAAGGTATAGTCGACATCGTGCAGCGAGTCCACCGATGATGATAACGAATCACCCATTATGGGAAAATGGCCCATCGAGGAGTTAAACTTCTGATATCTTGACTGTTCACTGGCGCTCACGCCACCGCCATACGTCGGAAGACCTCCCCAAGCTCTTTGGGGAGCTGGCGTCGGTTCGCCGTGCGGGAACCTTGAGTACGCAGGATATGCCCCATATGGTGTTGAAGGGACGGAAGTGGTGTGGTCTCCGTTAATATCGACATCGCCTCGGCGAGTTCTGTGCTGCCCCTCTTCGCGGTCGTTCCACTGAGTTGAGGTTGTCGCAGAACTTGTTGCTCGGGCCCGGCTCGCGGCCTTCTTCCCAATAGGCGCAACTGGTGGCGCTTTTGCTATAGGCAGCGAGAGACCCCTCAATTTGCCCCGACTCGCCACACCCACTCCCCAGGTCAGTTGAGTCTTGTAGCCGGAGCATTCGTTCCCAATTTCGAGACATTGCGAGCAGTAAGGCCGCCGCCTATCGCACTTGGTGTTCCTCTTGATGCAGGTGAAGCAGTCATCGGCAGCTCCTCCGGCAGGGGCTCGTCTCCGGCGCTTGCGAGCGGCCTGGGCGTCCTTGGACGAATTAGACTGCGGTGGAAGTGAGACTGTCATGTTAGGCTAGGCACTATATCGTATGAAAGATCTTATGTCGTTCTTAGCACATAAGGCAATTCGGGACGACAACGGTCTCGACTCCGGTCTCGACGCAGTATAGAATCTCTTGTCTTTCAAGGAAGGGGAGGTTGAGTGGCGTGGGTAAATTGACGTTAATATGGAAAAGATGGACCGTCCAAGCAAGAGGCTATATAAACTGCATGGGAAAAGGTAGACGAGATCGATGGGGGTGGAACGAATGGGACGACCAGATATAAGATGCGATGCGGTCTCTATATGAATGAGCACACTACCACACCCAGTCGTGATCCCCACCCGCCCTAGGTCGGTACGGGAGAGGTACAAGCTCACCCTCCATGCTCGACCACCCCTTGTCTAGGGAGGCGATAATACTATGTACATATGCATGTAGCAGTCGCAGAGTAGCCAAACCAAACCGCAGACGAGAGAGCATGGGTAGACCCGACCTGGGTGTAGTTTGGGGGTGCCACCAAGAAGCAGCAGAGAAGAACGTTGAAAGGTTGGACGTGAAATGACGGGGAATCTACCTTTGACCCTATGCTACATAGGTCAAGATGGGTGCGAGATCGAAGGGAACGAATGAGCACTTCGACATGGAAGTGGGTCGCCTACTTTCAAGATCAGCGGGATATAACTACATAGTACAAGCAGGTAATAGAGGGGACGCTAGAGGAGAGAACGGCGACAGGGGGCCAGGGTAGCCCCTGTAGGCTTGAGATGCATGCAGAACGGGGGTGAGGGAACATCGTGGCAGGTACTTTGTAGTTGTTGCGATTTGAAAGAGACTACTGTAGGAACAAGGGTCAAGACCGAACGGCGAGTCCTAACGATATCAGGCTTAGCAGACATTTAGCGAGTCTGGGGGGGGGGGGGGGGGGGGGGGTTGTGGGGGCCCCGGCGTTAAAACCCAACCCACATAGGATAACCCCCGCACACACACCCACAAAAAAAGACCCACAACCCCACGGGCAGAAATA